>JAWWMU010000001.1:92350451-92375677 GCA_035048155.1 Cinnycerthia olivascens
GCAGAAGAAGATAATGAACTGATGTTCGTTCTTTCACCACTCTTTATAGATGCCAATATTTTGGGGTGATGTGGGGTGTCTCCGTTGCTCATCCTTTAGCAGCAATATTAGACTGTGTTTCAATTGTTTGCATTGTCATTCTTTCAAAATTTCTCCAGAGAGCAAAAGTCAGTTTCGTAAAACAGGGACAGCTTGCACTTTAGGGAAAAAGGGAATGGAATTTTGTCAGCCAGTTAAAGTAACTGCTTGGCAATACCATTGCCTCAGCTGAATCTCAAAGATTGATACAAGCAATACAACTGTGCAGTTCCTTGTAAACATAGATGTATATTTCAACTGGAAAGGATCAAGAAAAGAAAATGTAAGGATTTCAAACTATTCTGGCTGGGACATTCAAAACAATTTTTCTAAACTCTTTGGCAGTGATTTATATGCTATAAAAACATGGCTTCATTTGATTTAGAATGGTTATAGAATTAAGTCTATTATGTCATTGCCACATATTAAGTACTTACATATTCAAAAGTTTTTCAGGTCATGTTATAGAAAATCAAAATTGAAAGTAAGTTTTATATTTTAAACTGTGTCACTGAATTGGATAAGATACAGAAGAATGCATGTTTGAAAAATGAACAGTGTTATTGTCTGGACAGTTCCAATGATTAAAGAAAATACAATTTTTTTATACAGTATATCAGTTGCAGATTACAGAAGTTATTCTGTCATGCTTAACTGCAGTTATTAATCTGCCAGAGACAGAAATTTGAATATCAACAAACCGCAAATATTTGGTAAGTTGTTGAACCTGGTGCATCAGTTTACTGCCAAATTTTAGACAAACATGCTATAAATTAACAGTGGCTTAAGAAGAAAGAGTATGGAGCTGATAGCATGGAAAACTGAAATTTCAAATGTCAGTCTCTGCATTGCCAGCACTGGGATGTGAAAATGTTATTTATACAGAGCATATGAAGTGTTCAAAATCTAGCTCTGGAAGGGTGATTCTAGCTTACACTAGCTTAAGCAAACACAAACTAGGGTTATGATTTTAAGGCATTATTCTTTATCTAGGAAAACCTATAGTCACAGAGAGAAGCCTCATGCCCAAAGGTCAAAAAGGGCAAAATTGCAGAGAAACACAAAAGTAGAAATAAAACAGTAAAAGCACACCTGATTGGAATGAAGGTTAAATTTACCTGTTAAATGAAGGTATGTCATTTTCTTTGACTGATAAAAGTCACAAGGGTGGCAATTTTTCTACTATTAATGTATTTTGCCAAAGAATTTAGAAAAATAGATAGCAGACAGGATTTCTGGTTTTGAGAACTTTCCTGTACACTTTCCCCCAGGTTAAGTGCTTTGTTTTACTTTTTTTCTACTGAAAAACAAAAAGGAAAAAGAAATGAAAAACTTTGGTCAAGAATTATGCACATGAGAAATAAACCAGAAATAAAAAATATTCAAGTTAGGAGTGATAAAATTTTGGTACAGTTTCATGGATATAATATCATATGTATCGAAAATGAAATTGATCAGTCAAATACTGTGGATCTCTGTGAGGTTCATCCCTTCTAAAGAGCTTTTAAAAGACTTCTTTTCTTCTTTCTTCTAATCAAAATATTTTTCTGGCAACCACATTGTTCGTGAACCATGACAGACAATAACTGTCCTGGAAGTTGTTCCAGTACTTTCCATTTGCAGAATCTTAGATATATCAGGAAAAGAAACAGCTGATGGTTTATCTGACAGTTCTTTCCAGGTGGCACAGCTCAATCTGAACAAATACATTTTAACAATGAATAATCAAAAAAAGAAAAAAGAATTGACAGAATTGAAAAACAAGACTTTAAAGACAGTATGCAAGTAAAAGCCTAGAATATACGGGAATTTACTGTCATATAAAATGACATTTTCTGTGATGCTGTGCAAGATATACTGTAGATGCATAGTTGTATGCAGTTAAATAAAAATTGAATTTAAGGAAAATCATAATTAAATTAATTTCTCATGGAGCTGCTTTCAAGTTATTTGGTCCCATATAGGAAAGAAACGTTATTCAATTTATTTAGCCTTTTTATTTTAAAGTAATTAATAATTTAAATCTTCTATTTTAACAGTAAATTCATGATAATACAAGTACAAAATCCTACTGAGCAGTGCTGCTTATAGTCTATCCTGAGTTAGACTGATGTAAACTGAAACCACTTCTTCTAATTAAGGAGGCATAATTGAGAAATTGCAGGAGGCTTACCATGATTCATGGATAGAAAGTAGGAGTATTAATTTCTAAAAATTATTTCCATATACATACTATCATAATTCATGTTGTATAACATCTCCTTTCAAGATCTTTAATTCCATCACATATTCTTAAAAAATTCAACAACAGAACATAGTAACAAAATACAAACTATGTGGACATTCTATTAGAAAGGCTAATTTCATCTTTACTTTCCTATTCTCACTAAGCACTTTGCGACAGACTCAGATATAAAGACAGTATCAACTAGGAACATTATCTGATTGTATAAAGAACCTGTGTTTCAGGACATGACATCTGCAGCAGAATTTACTCTATCAGCATCTCATGCAAAAATAATAATGGATTTTTTTCTCAGCTATATGGATTATCTAATTATCTTTGATTTATTATTCACTTTCTGGAGGATATAACATCATAAGTTTTGGTCTTGCCTGAAAAGGATATCTATAGACAGCTCATTTTCTAGAGAATTCTGTATTGTCAGTTGATATGATATTGCACATATCATGTGTCCTTAAGAAAGCCGGCATGAAGATTTATTTTTCATCATCTTTTTATATTGAACACAGGCCATAGCAATGCTCATCACCATTGCATTTCATGTTCACATCCCACAGGACCCCTCCTTCTCAAATGCACCAAGTCATTTATCTTCATTCTGTGGTTGAAATATAATGTGAATCTTTTGTCTGTGTTCTTTAAGACAGCTTGACCAGGCTGGTTGTGACATGACTAGTACATCAAATCAGGAAGCCTTGGCATTTTATTTAAATAGGTCTATATTGCATTTAGAATATGCAAAAAGAAGGAGTAAAAAGTGAGGAAAATTGGGGAGAAGGAAAAAGAGAGAAAAGTATTGTTTTTAACAATTTATGGTAGAGTTTAAGTATTTTGAAAATGAAAATTACTCTTTTCCAACTCTCAGATTGACCTTAATGTATCAACTGTTCAATTTTCAATGAGGTTTAAACTTCATGGAGACCGGTTTAAGTCTGAAAGTAAAACTTACTGCATTTGCAAAGTTCTCATGTCCATTTTGTCCCTGTATCATTTATACAAATCCTCTATATCACTTTTGACTTCAGTGAAGGTTAGCACATTCACACTTTTGTTACTGCCCACAGAATCTGTGCTTTCATATTTCTTTTCTATTTCTTCCTTCTTCTTCCACTTATTTCAAAGAATTAGGATATTTTTCATGTCATAGAGGTAATTCACACATTTGAAAAAGGGAAAATGGAAGAGGATGCTTTTGTCTCATTTCTTTTGGTTATTTTATTAGCTGTATGTTATACTTGAAATATTTCACTATCATGTTACAAAAAATATTATTTCCTGGGTTTTTTGGGGTTTATTTTTGTGTTTCATAGGAGGAAAAACAGCTTATTGCTCCTGTTCTGCTGTCTGACATCTGTATTAAGCTGACTTTTCATAGTGGGACGGTGATGTCCCACTATGGGTCTAGACCCACATTCACATTCCAATTATACAATATCACATCAAATTTGTTGACTGATCAAAACCCCAGCAGATATTTTAAAATATCATAATACAGCATTTACTTTCTAGCCAGAAATGGCAAGGTGTAAATACCAAAACCACTTTTTTTTTTGTTATATGGCAAAAGTGTTTCTACAGATTCAAACTCTTTTTCATCATTACTTATACTGTGCATTTTAAGACCTGCAATTACTTTATAACATATTTTCCATGCTTTTCTGCAAACACTCATTACTGGTTCTTTAAGTTTAAGATTTAATACCCTGGACTGTTTTTATAATTTCATTTCTTCTGATTTAATGTTCACCAGTGCTTGAAACAACTATACTGTTTTAGTAAATATATTTATTCAGAGGAACCATATTTTTCCAAGCTTTAAGAACACACTAAATTATGTACAACAGAAAAGTGTTTATATAAATAAATGAAATTTTTATGAAAAAAACCCCCATATTTTGTAAAAAACCCGACAAGCACAGGCACAGAGGAAAGAGGTATTATCAAAGTCCATAAAAGGAAGGAAAAGCATAGTTTTTATCTGCCAGTAGAAGAGTATTTATTCATAAAAATATTTCAATGAGGAAATAGTCTACAACCTCTTAGCACCTTCATTACTGTGTAGTAGACTATTAAATTACATTCAGCAACTAAAAACTGCTTCAGGCAGAAAAATCTCCCCTTTATCCCATCATGCCCTGTCCCATTCCCTCCCACAGGAAACCTGGGCACTTGCTATCAAGGGCTGGTTTCGCCAGCACTGACAATTTAGCTGACATGAAGTGCTTAGATTAGGCAGATAAGATGCTGTTCTGGTAGACTGAGCAGTCTGAGGTCTTTGCTAGGAAGTGGTAGGCAGATGCCAATGCAGTCAGGACTGAAATTGTTGTTTTACAACAGCTGCAGGGTCTATCTATCCAGATGCTCCTCAGCCAGACTGGGAAAGCCCAACACCCCAGGCATGTCAGAGTTCTACCACTGCCACATGACTCTCTCCTGATAGCAGAGGCTTTTTCATTAAGTCCTTGTTAAGTAAAAAGTCAAATGGGATCGTTGGTTGTTCGTGTTCTCCAGGTTTTTTTATTCTTTTCTTATCAGCAATTTCTGCACACTGGATTTTCACCAACCTAGCGTGAAGGAGAAGGGACACCAAAGAGCCTTGAACACACAGAATCAAGGTTCTCTTAAAGATAGTTCACTCAATTATCACCGAGAACCTACATTATTTCTACTTTTCTATGAATGACTAACTAAACTTCTATTCACTCAACATTACACTACTGCAAATTCTGACCAATCGTCCTGCGTCCCCAACACCACTGCAGAATATGGAGTAGATGAAGAAGGAGGAAGAAACCTAAAAGCAAGGATCCTCCATCTTGTCTTCATCTACTTACCATTCTAACAAACCCAAAAATCTAAATTTCTCATCCTGTGATAAATTACATATTATGCTACTATCTAATTTACATTCCTGAAAATTCTGTCTCATACCAAAGCCTAGGAAGCCTTTTCCATGGACAAAGGCTAAAAGTGGGATTTGTCAGAGGGTTTGGATCCTTTAAAACAAGCGGAGAAATATTCTCTGCATTCTGGTTACCAATACAGGCAGGTGCTGAAACAAGAAAAATTGATTTAAGCAATTTTGAGGTGCTCAAGACTAGACCTGTGATTTAAAAACTGCATTCTTTTAGGTTGCTCTTAGATTATACACTTAAAACCTATTCTTCAAAATTACAAAGGTATGGAAAAGACTAGACAGAAGAGGAGTTCCAATAATCTGAGTTGTGCAAACAGACCATCTTGGCCACTACTGCAGTTGTCAAAGGGGCAACCAGCCCCGTGCCCAACTGTGAAATCTACTTGGAGGAGTCAGACAAATTCTCCCCAAAATCTCTTTCAGGCTTTAGATTATTCCTAACAAGGTACAGGCAATGCTAGGTGAGGTTGGAAAAAAGTATTTAGGGACTGTGTAAAACTAATGGAATGTTTCCAGGGCTGTTATAAAAGTGAATGAAGTAAAAGGAGGGATGAGTGGGAAAACAGTGGAAACAGGATAAAGAGGATGATGAGATGTGAGAAGAGGATGGTCAGTCCTTGTGCCCAGTCATGTTTTCACCAGCCAGTGCACCCTCTCCTTGCTCTTCTAAATAAATTCCATCTGGAGAGTTTCATGAGCAAGAACTTCCTTATTGCCACACCTATGCGAGAGGGATGAGCGCCCACTCTGCCACTTGCTGAGTCCATAAGCCAGGAGCTGGGTGCTGATACCAGGAGATTCTGGTGTGTATTTTTCCTTGGGTTACCTTAATTTTCTGTGTGTGTACGTACGCACATGTCATTCATGAACAAATTTCAAGCAGTAGCAGCTGGCTCAAGAGATCTGAATTCCAGCTCTAGGGGAGACTAGCAGTCTGGAAGGAAATGATATGGGGATAAAGGCTCTGCAAGTCAGATACAGCAGAGACCATAGGGCAGAGCTGCTGCCTCAGAAATGTGAGTCTGAGTCTCAGCTTCTGGGGAGACTAGGTCTGGAGCAGCTCCTGGAGGCAGTTTCTATTTGTAAATGCTTGTGACAAGAACAGCTGGAGTGGAGCTGCAGCCTCAAGAAGTTCACCTGACCCTGGTGCCACCAACAGGGCAGATTGGGATCCAGGGGTAGCTGCTGTGGAAACCAGCTGTTGCAGACTGAACGCTGCTAGTATTCCCCATGGAAAATGGAAGTATAATTGTTTGCTATCATAATGTTTATGAGTTGATAATTCATCAGGCACTGAATGGCTTGGTAGACGCTGTGCACAGTGGTTTTGGTTTTCCATGCACTAATTAGGAGCAAGAAATACTCCCCTAAAATATGGCTTCAAAAGGCTTGATAGGAGAAATTTTTAGAAGTAACATTCAATCTATTTACTTGATGGACCTGAATGGCTGTTTTTACTGTTGTTTTTCCATGATTTAGCAGTGATATCTACACTATGATTCAGCTGTAAGAATTTAAACATTCTTTGTATATATTTCAGTCATATAGTGATTTGTTATTTCAACAAGAATGTTCCATTAGGTTGATTGTCTTCTGACGGCAGCAATCAGTAATACACAGCATTATCTTTTGGATTAATAATTGTTTGCATTTCTCTTGGTATTATAAAGTGCCATTTAAGCCCTACATTTACGTGTTTCTAAACAGATTTTGGTCAAATCATTTTCAATTCAATCAGTGATGCTTCAAGCTAATAATATAAAGCATTAAGAAAATCAGTCACTAGGCTTCTAGTTAAGGTGATATTGTATCCTAAAAGATTTTTGTTAGTCTAAAAGACCCATTAAAATAAAATGCATTTTGGCCAGGTAATAAATTTTGTTGGTTTATTAGAGACCAGATTTTTTGATATGTGGCATAATGACTTCATCATGCTACTCACATTTTAACTCCATGTTCTGTAAGAGGCTTCCTATTTTGAATCTTCAGCCTGCCAATGTCTTTGAAGAATTCTGCATTTGAGGAGAAAGTGATCAATTGTAAGTGCTTGGTTTCTTAATGACTTACATGGTCCTGTGCTTATTATATCTTCTCTCACTCTGAATACTGGAGAATATTTTTAATTTAGCTATTTTAGTTAAGTTCTATATTTAATTGTTTAGCTCTTCCTCTCTGTACCTGACCCAGATGGGCTATACACACTGTGATTAACATATTTAAATTGAAGCCACAAAATATAGTATCTGTATCTTATTTCAATATTTATGCTCATTTTTTACAGTTTTTGTCATTAGTTTCTTCCCTGTGTCTCTTTTTTTGACGGTTATATGACAAGTTGATTTTTTTTCACAGAATACTCTTTGATAACTTCAGGATATGATTCATTAATAATAATTTTCTGGTTAAAGAGGTTATCAGATGCATAAAATTAAGAACATTATATCATCTGTATATTATTTTTACTTTCTTTTGTGCATAATTTCTTTGACATTGCATTTCTGAGCTCTTCCACACTGCTAGGATTCTTCAGTCCTTCATATTCTACCTAGATCCATACTCCCACTCATAATATTGTCATTTAACAGTGTCTGTAAGAAAAAATGATGAATATCTATTTAAAAAGACTTTCATAGATAAAAAAGCCCTATAAGTTTTCTGCATGAGAATCTTTGTCTGAGTAAGACTTTCACAGGTGAAAACTGAGAAATAAGTGGAGCACAAAGTTTCAGAATAAGGGAATATTCCTTGTGTGAGCTTGTTCTGTGAATCTTAGCCATAACATTGTGTCTTGGAGTTTAAAAACAGATTTAACCAGAAGGGGAAATTTTGTTATCAATGTAATTTTCTTAATGGTTCCTTTATTTTTTTTTTTTTTTCACTTAAAACATTTAGATGGAGTTTAATTTTTAGTCCAATGCATTTTTCTTATATTTTGTAAGAAAAAAATTAATTACTGTGAAGTGGGAGTTAGAAACATTAGAATAATCTAATATGCTTAGATTACTTAAGAACCTGAAAGGTTGAAATTCTTCATTAGAGTTTCAAGCTCAGAATACAATTCTATCACTCATTTTTCATTACAAGGAGAATGCTCCAGTATGGATTTTTGCACTGAGATATTAATGATACAGGTGCCTGTTGTACCTTCTCTTGCAAGCTACCTACTTCCACATGTTTGCAAGTGCAGACAGGGTTGATTCTTATGGGAAATCCATCCCTTACCTACAAAGACTGGATTATGGAGCTAAATAAACCTTAGAAAAGAAAATTTAGATGATAATCACTGAAGAGCATTCAAAACAATCTTTACATAAAGCAAAACTCTGGGGACATATCCCCCTTTCCTTTTTCTCTCAGAAAATTTATAACCAAGTGGGAGGAAGTACTCTCTAGAAAGTTAACCTGTGTGCCTGCGAAGTTGTACCAGAGGCTTATCTTTTCAGGGACATCTCCAGCTAACATTGTTGATGAGCACAAACAATATGAATTAATATTAAAATGTGAATTACTATTGCACTGAATATGAATCAGCATATTTACTGAATTTGCTAAAAGAAAATTTCCTTGGATGAAGGTATCTGATGAATTGAAAATTAAGCTTCTTTATAGCTTAGTGCATTGCAACTGGCTTATGCACCTCTGCAGAAATCCAGTTTATATTTCCCTATGCCATTACAGAATGAGAAAAAACTCTTTTCCAAACTGTCATTTTATTAAAAGAATTATGCTTGAGACTCTCTGAGAAAAAAATATAATAACATCCTGCACTTTCTGTTCTCTGAAGTATTCATGAGTCTTTGTCAAGGGAGCTAGCTTTCTCATTCACATGCTATTGCAGCTTGTTTTCTGTTTATTTGAAATCTTGTAGTGTCTTGGGCATCACCTGGGAAATCAAGGTCCATGTCAGATGTATTGAAGCTCTGATGATAAAAGCTGATGATTGGATGTGACTGTGCTTGAGCACAGTCAAAGTTGCTCTCAAGATAAACATCTGATGTTAAAAGACTTGGAAGATGAAACTGGTGATGTCCTTACTCTAATTTTGGGAAAGATAAAGCAGAAAATATCTTGCAAAGAAAAAAAAAAAAAGTCATCTTTCAAAATCTCCATTACATGGATACAGAATTTCCACAAGGGATACGTAAGTTCTCAGGAAGATATGCATTAATATTCATTGCAAAATCTTACGCACGTCAAAAGATGTCACACCTTGGATAATGAAAGAGTAATTATTAAATGCTTTTATCAAAATAAATAGATCTAACAGGGAAAAAAAATGAGAGAAAATAAAAATACTTTCAAATATAAATTTTATATTGATTCCTTTTTTAAAAAAAGAAAAATGTGGAGTTTATATTTTTTGGCCTTGTATCAAAGAAACAAGTGGAAGTTTCAATACTAGAAATCATTTGGATATAGCAAAAATTCATAAAAAAAGTCATCAGGGACATAACTAGAGCTTTCCAGTTTAATCACCTGGGATCTTTGATTCAGTTAGTACCACTGAGAGCTCAAAATGGTGTTTGTATCTGATTTTGACAAAGTCCGTGTTAATCAAGCTGTAGAGTTTGCCCCAGTGTGAGTGACTGTCTTTGCAAGTTACAAAGAGCTGCATCAAAGAGCTTCATGTGCTCACACACCTGCAGCACATGACCCTATTTGAGAGGATTTAATGGAATTTTGTTGGTGGCAATAACTTCCCTTCAAAACTCGGATATTTTTTAAATGTTATCTGACTTCCAGAACACTACCATGCAAAAATCAAGCACTTGTTTATGTTGTTGTGCTGCTGGGATTTCTTTAATAGTGTTCAGATATGTTAACCTTTCTCTGCAATCACCAATTGAAATTACAGTAAGTTTCTCTATTTGTGACAGGAACATTATTTTCTGGCTTGCCATTTTCTTCCTGGTCTCTTTGAATGTGATGTAAAGATATAAATCAGAAAAAGCTCAGGGTAAGATAAAGTTCTGAGGTAAAAAGAAAGGAAAAACACCATGAGTTTGATGTAAAAATAATCAGATAGTGTTTTCTTCCATGTATGTATTTTGAATTAAAAGCCACATTTTTATTTTTATTTTATTTTGTTCCTGAAATCAAAATAGTAGAAGAAGAAAAGAAAAAGAAACAAACTCACTTCATCAAGACTGGGTGAGTAGGAAACCTGTTTAAAAATACAAAGTTCAGCCTAAGATTCTGCCTTGAAAAAAGTCCTCCTTTACTGAACTGCTGACTTATTTTCAAGCAGGAAATTGTCCTTTCTGCTTAGAAATTATTCATTTCTGTTAGGAAATTCTTATTGCCTGAGGCTAAGGGATTCCTGAGTATTTGGAGAATACATTATCAGATGCAAGATGAATATTACCCATTCTTTATTTACTTCTTTTTGTCCAAAAATACTATGTTACACCTTCATTAGACACACCTAACAGTAATATATCAACAACATTATGTTGGGACAATCTGTAGATAAATTTTGTTTCTAGGACTATAAACCATATTATCCTCTACATAGAATGGTGATCCCAACCTGGTGAGCAGCAGCAACAGTTTTATGTCCATTTTTTTTGTGTGTCTCAAGTTTTCCCTCTGCTACCCAGTCCTGACGCATTAAACAATTCACAATTAGAATACTTAATGTAGTATATCACTTTGTGAAATATCTAGCATTTTTTACTTCTTGAGGGAAATCCCCCGTAGAGGAGTCCTTATGTTATGTGTTTATGTTTTTATTCATTGATTTTTGCTGACATAGACAACATTATTAAACTGACCAGAAAGTAACATGCTCTGAAGCATATGGTGCCACAATCATTGTTCATGTTTCAAAAGCCTTCACATAGAAGCATGCTGCTTCTTCTCATGAATGACTTGATCTAAATACTTTCCTTATGTTTCTTTTCCTATTTAAATAACTCTAGTCTGCCACACAGGACTTCGACTGAGCTAAGCTTAACACTGTAAAAGAGGTTTCAATGTTTTAGCATACGAAAGTCTCAATGATGACATTTAATATTTCCATGGATTTAGAAATTGGTCTAAAATTGATTTTTGAGATGACTGCCTAAACTCATGAAGATAAATGATAACTGAAGTTAAGAAGAGTTTTCAGGAAATGTAAGAATTTAATTTATACACCTAAAGTACTAAGAAATTTTAGATTATTTAGTATTTTATTTGAGAGATTACGTAGGAATACATTAAACTGTATTTTTTTCACACTAGGAACATTTTGGAAAGAAGCTGAGGTCTGGCAAAAAAATCAAATTTTAGAAGTGGGGAGAAATTTCAGTATGTCATCCTCACATGTATAACCACACCTGAAAAACAACATCATTCTGGATAAAAAATTGTGTTATATAATGACTGCTACTGCTTTAGCTACAAATATAATTCTTCATTAACATTTAATCATATAAGCCTTCATACACTCATATGATAAAAGAAGATGAGTAACCTTTCACTATGACCTTGGGCTGATAAAACCTCTGTATCTGTGATAAATGCAAGTTTGCATTTATAGTGTGACTGTGCTTTCAGTTGTCAGTAAAATAATTTTATGGAAGTTCAAATTAAAAAAAAGCAACATCTTGAAGACTTGCCTAATATTTCATTTATAGTAGGTAGAAGACACATAGCTGGTGTAGTTTTATATGTAAGTCATATATCATCCACATAAAAGATGGATATTGTTGGCTATTCATGTGAGAATCAACGTAAGAGGACATATCCAAGGTGAATTGGAAAATCTCTCTCGTCATACCAGTTTATACACTGCAGATGCTTCTCTCAGGAACTGACAGGCCTAGTGATGAGTTTGGCATTTAAGAATATTAATCAATTCATTTTCCAAGGTATTCAAGGGCATGAAATTGAGCTAATAAAATGCAAATCCTATGAAGTTTCTATTAAGGAATTATGTATTATTTTTGCTGAATATTTTATTTGTTTTAAGGAAGACTTCTTTTTTAGAGTATCAGGATTCACTCAATTAAATGTGATATCTCTTCTCATTACAACTTTAACAATATTTTAAGTGGAATACAAAGTTGTCTGACACTGCTTTTCATTATAGAAAGGCTTACAAAAAACTATAATATGTTCTTGTATCTCTGCCGTACAACACATACTTTGAAGAAAAAAAGAAATTATTAACTCACCCTCTGAATTACTTAGGAAATAATTCTGTTGACTGCCCATACTGTGAGAGAATAACTAAAAGGCATGTGCCTTCAATAAAAAAGGACAATATTTCTCCTCTCTAGATAGAGCTACGTCTTCTCACCAGGAAAAAAAGGTAGGTTGAAATATCTCCTTTTGAAGGTTGCAAAACAAAGAGCATTTTAGTTTACTGTGTGACTTTAATTTTCACTAAAAGAGTCTACACTAGGAAGTAGAAAGCAGTCTCCCATGCTGCCATTTTCAATGTCTGAAGTCCCAGAAGGGAATTTCTTTGCAAAACAGAGAAAAAGAGCTTACTGGGTTTTCACTACCTAGCCATTGATTCCCAGAGGAAGCCAGGGAATGAGAAGGAAAATATATCTTCCTTTTGCATTAACAGTTTGGAGGGGGGGAATGTTTATTGAGAGCTGAAACTGTGAACCCTTTCATTTCATAGCACTTGCAAGCACCTATCATAATGTAATGAACTATAGACTTTTCCTTTTGAATAGGTATAAATGGGTTTTTCAGGATTGGAAAGCAAGTAAATTCAGGATATTAGGTGGTCTGTAAGTCTATCTGACACTTTATTTAGAAAATGCTTCAAGAAATTACTTTCCATAATGTCATGGTATAACCACAGGTGGCAACTAAGTGCTATCCAGCCACCCACTCCCACCCCTATCCCCCATTGCTTGCTAGAGCTCAGAGCTTAATCTTTGAATTGAGTACCTATTAATATTGAACATCTCAACCAAGGTATCTAAAAGTCAAATTGAATCTCTACAAACACATGCAAATACAGGGTCTAGTTATTTATTTATGTTTTTCTGATTGAAATAGATGGATCTTCCTTTATCAGGAATTCTGAGAAGCATTTTACTGCACAGGAATTCTAATTATGTCTTTCAGCACAAACAAAGGCAGTAGAACTGAATGTAGAAGCTGGAAATCTAAAGCTTACCCCACAGAGGAGTATTTTTAATTTACAGAAAAACCTGGACCCAGTTAGCTTAAAAATAAACACCTGCAGGAATCTCATTGAATTTACTAGGAAAGTAACTAAATAGAATCCCTTCATCCTAGCATAATGAGCTCCATATCAAGTTGCCCTAGTTTTATATGACAGTGCAATATATTAATTGTTTCAGTGTTTATTTTTCCTTATAAGGCACAAGGCAGAAAAGAAATTTTCCTTACCTTGCAATTTCAGATTTACCAGGAAAATACCTCTTCCTAAAGTTAACGTATCAAATGAATTATTTGATTATTTAAAAAAAAAAACACAAAACAAAACTACTCTTCTTGGAAAACTTTCACAGTTTTGCACTACCCCTATGAAATTTTCCAATACATGAAATATTTTTGTATATAATTTTAAAATTCCCTTGCAAATTTATGCATGGAAGCTATTGCTTGTTATAGAACACCATAAAGCATTTTGTGCTTTGCAAACTGCTCTATTATTTATCTGTAATAGCCCTTACTTTAATTTCTTATACATTTACTATATCTGTTTCAATTCAAAAGAAACTGATTTGCATGTATACAGAAAAATAACTGAAATTCCAGAAGCTGGTCAATAAAAATTGTTTTATAAACAACAAGAACAACAAAAAAAAAAATATCCTGAAAGGGTTTTCTTTAAATGCAAATGGGTTTTATGTAAATTCAAAGGTAAAAAAATTGCTATAAGAAATACATGGTCCTAGTAAAACTTGTTAAACCTAAAATAGGAACTAAAAGAATTATAAAGCATACAAGAGGTATAAAACATAGTTTAGTACCATTTAATGGGTGACTTAGATGAACGCTTTTAAAGTTGTGGTTTTTTTCACTTAATCCCTTCTTAGGGATTGCTGTAATCACACAAGCAGGCACAAACACACTTATATTGCATATTAAAAGTATAACAAAAATTTAGAATATCCAGAGTTTCAAGGGACCATAAGAACCAAATTCCAACTCCTGGCCCTGCACAGGACCACCCCTGTGCTGGAGAGCCTTATTAAGGAAGATTAAAATGAGTGTCAAGTTCCTTTACTTATAGAGTGGACAAATCTGACCAAGTCCAAGAAAGAGATATGCCATCGTTATTTTGTTATGTTATTCTGAGTTTCAGAATATTGCTGAAAGTAGTATTTACTATTGCCTACTTCAATGTTTATTTAAATAAAAAATGCTGATTTCCTCTGAGGCCTTTATATTTTTACAATATTAATATAGACAACAGTGAAAAATTTTGGTTTAAATTTCATTCTATTAAATTTCATTATGATATGCTTCAATTTAAATGAATTATTTTTCCTGAAAACAAGTTGTAAAAAGGTAAAATAAATTCCATTTCAACATTTTCAGAAGATGGTCATCAATTTCTAAAAAGCATTTAATTTTAGTTATTTCTAGTTTAATTTAAATGTAAGAATTTGAGGGGTAGAGATGGTTACTTATTGAAATATAAAACCTTTTTGGTGTATAATCTTAGTGAACAAAAGTGCTCTTCAAGTGTTTCCATAACCCCTGCAACACTGAAATGAAAATTTGAATCCTGTGAAATGAAGAAAAATTAGTGTCACTATTTTTTAAGTGAAGAACTGAAGCATAGAGTGGTTTCAGCCAAATACTTCCATTAATTCGAGATATTCTGGATGAGACCAATAGTAGCTCATTTACCACATGATAAAAGTGTATATTCCAGCAAAACATTCTTTCTCAGGGTTTCCAATTTTTCTAGTAATCAGAGTTCTGAGCTTCAACATAGGCAAAAAGTGAGAAAAATGCCATTAATGACTATCTGTAAAATTTTATCCAATGAAAAGTTTTTACACAATTATAAGTAAATTGTCTATCATCTGGTAAGAATTTCATGCCAGATTCAAAGATATATCAAATAGTCTAAATTAAAATTAAACTATCTTCATAAAAAGATTCCCATTTTATTCTCTTCCTGATCATTTCACTCTTACCAATACATAGACGGTTCAACTCCTTTTGTGGCAGCCACTCCAATGCTGAATACAGCACTGAAACATTTGATTATAATTATCTCAATATTTCTGAAGCATCAAGCCCCTGTAATTTACAAAAGCTTCTAGTTCTTCAGATTTTTAACTGAGAAGTTCTGTATAGACCCTGATGTTTCTTTTTTATTCTTTTTCATGAGCACTAGAATTCCCTTTATTGCTATACCTATATTAATCCCTTCTACAATTAAAGAATTTGAAAAACATTTAAAAAATACTCAATTGAGTTTTCATCTAACTAAAAGCAAATTTAAAAAAGCTAGGGCTTTCGGTATGTTCTCTGGTAGTCTTGATAATACGTTTAAGGAGTGAATCTATGAAAAGAAGCAGTCAGAAATTTTCCTCAGACTCCAAAATGCAAGCCTGGCCTGTGCATCTATGAGCTGATCTGGTGAAAGGTGAGCCCTTATTTGAGCTGTGAAGATGGGTAGAAACTCTTACAGTGCAAGGTTACTTCTCACAGATTTCTTTAAATTCCATTGCTACCTGAAGGAGAGTATTCTTCCAAGAATAGAAATGTGTTGACTCAGTAGCAGAACATAAACATGTGGGACAAAATTAGTTGGGTGAATGTGACATAAAACCGTCAACTTTTACTTAACATTTTTAAGTAAAATAAAATGTATTCCTTGCCATTGGATAACACTCTTTAGTAGACATCTTCTTTAGTGGTTTTACTAAATGATGGGAGAACAATCTCTTGAATAGAGTATTTTCACTTAGCTGAAAGAATAAATTGTCTTTAAAATTGTAAGGTTTTAACAGGGTTAAAACCAGAACTAAATGGTATATAGTATGTCACCATGACAAAAACAATTTTTTCAAAACCAGTTATAAAGAGTGAAATCTGCTGTTAAATTACATAAACTTGTCATGCATTATCACTTTAAAACACAGTTTGCATCTGAATTAGACATTAGGATGACATTGAAATTTACAGGGCAAAAAGGAGCAGATGTACCCATTAAAGAAAACAGGTACAGCCGAATTCTTTATACTGCAACTAAGAGAAAAAACACCCACTGGTGCTGTATAAAGTGACTGCTTCTTTGAAGCTAATAAAGTGCAAAACTTTCCACGTTGCTCTATAAACCTTCTCTGAGGTGTTTGACAGTCATAAGAATTAGTGGCTGGATTTAAGGAGCATGAAGCACTATTGAGAGAAAAATTCTGCCAAGTATTAAAGGAGTTCAGCTTTGATATGACTAATTATGCATAACTAAGTTTTGCTCTAATTGGTATCTGTTAAGTACTTGTTATAATATATGTGGCTGTAGTATACTGGGATTTATCACAAGGCCTCAGTATATGCAACCTCAAATTGATAAATAGTTTGATCTTTTCCAAGAGAATGATTATAAAGCAGTTCAAATCTTTATTGATCTCTGGGATCTAGTCATATCAGCCATATGCAAGACCTAAATTAAATAACTTAAGTAAAGGTCAACTCCAATGTCATCCCTTAAAAACATGTGGCCCTGTCTCAGGTTCTGGCTGGCAGCTGAAGGTGTACACAATTCATTGGAGGCCCTGAGGTCAGTGTGCTTTACCTAAGCAAAGAGCAAAGGCATTGATATGGAATGACTTAGCAGGACACAGCCTTTTCTCTCATAAAATTGAAATTTGGCAGTGTCAAGATGGAGATTTTAAGTTGATCCTCTTTCTGAATTGGTGATCTTCTACTGAGACCAGGTGACCAATTTGGAAA
Source organism: Cinnycerthia olivascens (assembly GCA_035048155.1). Classification (NCBI taxonomy): domain Eukaryota; kingdom Metazoa; phylum Chordata; class Aves; order Passeriformes; family Certhiidae; genus Cinnycerthia; species Cinnycerthia olivascens. The sequence continues at coordinate 92,367,584 of JAWWMU010000001.1, forward strand.
GTTTGAAACTCCAGTTATCTTTAAAAGACACGGTTTTCTAAGAAAATCACAATGCAGGCAAACTGTAATTTTTTTCCTTCTTTAGCTCTTAAGCTGAAAGTCCTCTTTTTAGTATAAAAAGTTCACATTCAAACCAATAAATAAAAAATTTTATTACTACTTTTATTATTATGTATGCATTTGCTATTTCATATATTTACATGTATGAAGAGTGTATATGGCTATAACTTGCATATATTAAATTTTTGTTACTCAGAACATTTTTGCCAAAATATCCTTGAATGCTAATGTTTTCTGGAATCTGTAGGATTCCTCTAGAAAACAATTGCTTCTATCTACATAGCAAAGTTACATAGATAATATCCCAGTACAGATAGAGAAGCTGTAACCTGTGCTTGCACAATTGTAATGTACTCTGATGGTTTTAACTGGGTCTATTAATTTGCATAAATTTTACTTAGCTTTCCTGTGGACTTTTTCCCAGTTTGATCTATTTTAGTGTCTTAATTTTCAAGAGCATTTGTCCTTGCTTAAAATTCACATCTGACAACACCAATAAGCACTTTGAGCCACTCTTTTAATTCCCTTCATTAATCTTCAATAAACTGTGTAGGTAGACACGAGCATACACAAAAGGCTGCTTCAAATAAAGCCATCTCAGCTCCACAAATGAATATTCTAAATAAAGCTTCTAGTCACCTAAACTGAATCTGAAGAACTGAGGACATCATTCATTCTCTTAGTAATAATTTGCTTAGCTGATTAATTTTTTGTGACTCCAGGGTTATAGAAAGTAGCAAAAGCCAAATTAACACGTGCAACCAGCCCAGAGAGCCCAGGAGTTCATCCTAATGTACCCCATGACTCAATAATTACAGTTCAAGGTTGAGCGCAGAATAACATAAATAAACAGAATCTTCCTAAATCCTAAACTACCAATTCATCAAGACACAGCTGGTCTTGAAGTAATGGAGATTTCAAGGTTTACAAAGTCACAAACACTTGGAAAACATCTATGTTTTTTGATTTTGTCTCTTTATAAAAGACTAGTGAGATCAAAAAGCTCTTCAACTCTTAATTAGGTATTCTGACCCTACAAAGCTTCCTGATGGTCCAGACTTCACATATGAATCAATTTTCTTCTCTAATAGCTCTTTAGCTGGTTCTGAGCAACATTCTTAATGTCAACTGGAGCACTGTTAAAGAAACAGAAAAAGCCTGAAGTCCTAACTAACACATTTTCAGGAAGGATTAACCACTCATCTTAGCTTTGATATTTTTTAGACAGGAAAAAAAACCAAACAAACCCACAAACCAAAACCAAACAACACAGATGCTTTCATCTCTAAGGTAGCACGATAGGAAGTTTTATTCATATCTAGCTGCTGCTACCACTCTTCTGCACAATCCTTTTGATACAGATGGATTCTCTTTCTCCAGAGGAGTGGGACATGCCACACAACCCATTGATTCTTCTATTTTTCTACTGCTCTGCCCTACTTTTTTTTTTTTTTTTTTGGATAAGCTTTTGAAGGTTATCTTAAAATCTAAAAATAAAGTTTTCTTAAAATACAATTCTATGTAGCTTTGAAATATAAAAAGTGTCACAGTTCTTCCACATCCTCCTCATCTCTTCAAAAAAGTCTTCCACTTCTTTTCAAGTCAGCCCCTCTCCTATGAGGTACCAACAGTAATGGGTTAGGTTTATTGTCTGGCACCAGCCAGGGTGACCCAGGCAAGGCCTTGATAGTGACTGCAGGCAGCCTGAAAGCACAAGCCACTCAATCTGCAGGTCTTGCTCCTCCATCAGCCCTCCAACTTGCTTACTTCCCTTTCTCTGTCTTACTCTCCTTCCAGATAAACCTCTAGTCTGTATGGATTTCCCCCATTTGTCACATATTTTGCTACATCTGTATGGAAATTTGATATTTCATAAACTTACAGGACCATGGAATAATTAAATTTTGAAGACCCCTCTGGAGATCCTGCAACCCTACCTAGTCAGCTAGAACAGGTTACTCAGAGATGATCCAATCATGTTGTGAATATCTCTAAGGATGGAGAACCTTGTACTCTTTGTGCAGCTTGTTCCAATGTTTGAGCCCTGTCACAGCAGAACTGTTTTCTTTTGCTTGAATGTAATTTTCTGCATTTTTATTTGCATCCACTAACTTGTCATGTTACTGAGCACCACTGAGCAGAGTCTGACTTCATTTTCTCTAGACCCTTATGTATGCCATTTTAACACTTTGGAAAAATCTCTTAGTCTTCACTTCAAGCTGAACAGCCCTAGTTTTCTTATCTCTTCCTATGAGAAGTGCCCCAATCTACTGACCATCTTTGTGGATTTTTGCTGTACTCAATATTGTGTCTTCATGGTTGCCTTGTAAGGGGGATCCTAGCACTGGACCCAGCACCCCAGCACCCCAGATGATTCTCACATGAATAGAGGGGAGGAAGGATCACTCTTTCAATCCGGTAGCTGCTGCCTCATGCCATCCAGGTGATGGTTTTTTTGTCTGCAAATATGCATAACTGGTTCATATTCAGCTTGGTGTGCAGCAGGACTTCCAGGCCTTCTTCTGCAAAGCTGTTTTACAGCTAGCAAAATCCCAGCATGTATTGGCACATAGTTATTCCCTCAGCTACTGGACTTAACATATCCCTGTTGAAATTTCTGAGATGTCTGCTTGCCCATTTCTCCAATCTGAAAATGTTCCTTCAAATGCTGGTATAATGCATTTTCATAGCACTATGTAGACATTCTCAGCCTTGCACTATGTCACTGATACAGTTGCCTAGGCACTGCCTTCCTTGCAACATCATACTCTGCAAAGATTCCCCTGTGCTCCTCCCTATTTTTGTATGGGGTCTGGCTGTTTCCCATAACTTGTCTTTGGATCTGTGAGATCCAGCTCTCCCTGATGGTGCTACTTGCAACTTTCATCACTTTGTTATTTAACACAAACATGATCGGTATTTTCTGTTTTCAGCTCTCTTTTTCAATATCTTCTTCAGTTGTCTAAAATTCATTCCAAAACCTAGTCAATGAAGTAGTTGCTCGCAGTTCTAACATTACATCTCTTTGAAAATGCATTCAACACACACTTTCAAATTTAGTCATTTATGTATTAAGATATTGTTATATAGCATTTTAAGCTTTTATATTTAATCACCTGATTATGACAGAAGAAAAAATGGTTTTGATTTCAATATTGAAGGCTTCCATAACACTAAATGGTTAAAAATAAAAAAAGGAAAAAGGAAAGAAATTACGAGAGTGCAGAGGACATTCTGTTCTGTTCTGTTCTGTTCTGTTGAAAGCTATCTCAATGAATACCAAATGAAGTGTACTCAAATGATCAATAATATATGCAAATTGTTGTGATGGGGTATGTTGTTTTTTACTTTAACACAGTATAATTTATTTTCTAAACACAATCTTGTTATTGATTAGATATGGAATTTATTTTACTCTTTTAAATTTAAATCATGTCAGAAAAGAACCAGTGACTTATAAGAAAACACGTTGGATTTTTAAAATTAATCTTAAGACAATTTTCCCTTCTGGAAGCAGTGCACTAGTAGTATAAAGAGAATGATTTGGATGCCAATTACACACCATTTCCTGCAAAATAATATGCTCAAGGCAAATCAACATTTAGATCACAGTACCTGCAAAGTAAATTAGAAAGAAAAAAAAATATAGTCAACTATGATTAACAATGTATTAAATTTTAAAGACCTTTTTCCATTTTTTATTAATTAATTAATTTATACCACTGAGTCAGGAAACTCTGCTTCAAAGAAGCAAACTGTCTGATTTAAAAATCTACTTAAAATTAATGATTTTGCATCCACAGTGATTTTAAGTACGTGATATATTACACAGTTGGACCAAATGCATATTTAATCATCTCAACATCTCTAAAATGTCCAAGAAAATTAGCTCCATGCCACTTTTTTCAATTCTGATACTTTTTAATAGTTTGTTAATTTTGTTTGTGGAGGAACAAGCTCGTTGTCCTTCTTTGGACACACTCCAGCTCCTAAATATCTTCCTTGTACAGAGTGGTCCAGAAGTGAACACAACACTCAAGGTATGGCCTTACCAGTGCTGAGTACACGGGGACAGTCACTGCCCTGGTCTTGCTGGCCTCACTATTTCTGATACAAGCCAGGAGGCCTTTGGCCTTCTTGGCCACCTGGGCACACACTGGATCATGTTCAGCCAGCTGCTGACGAGCACCCCAGATCCTTTTCCTTTGAGTAGCTTTCCAGGCACTCTGCCCCCAGCCTGTAGTGCTCTATGGGTTGTTGTGTCCCAAGTGCAGGACCTGGCACTGCATCTTATTGAACCTCTTGCAGTTGGCTTCAGCACACTGATCCAGATTGTCCAGATTCCTCTGCAGAGCCTTCATTCCCCCCTGCAGACTAATACTCCTACCCTCTGTATTTACACAGACACATGCTTCAGTTGTTTTGAGCCAGTAATCCTTTTCTCCAGTCTCTCACTTGGTGTTGGCAGCAAACTTTCTGAGGGGGCATTCGATCCCTTCATTTAGATCATTCATAAAGATGTTAAACAGGACTGACCTCAGTGCTGAGCCCTGGAGGACAACACTCACGACTGGCTGCAAGCTGGATGTAACTCCATTCAGCACCACTCCAGGTACAGTCATCCAGACCCTTTTTTACCCAGAGAAGAGAGCACCCATCCAAGCCATGAGCAGCCACTATCTCCATGAGGATACTGTAGGAGACAGTGTCAAATGCTTTACTGAAGTCCAGATACAAAACATACACAGATTTTCCTTCAATCCAATAAGGATGGTCATGTTGTCGTAGAAGAATATCAGGTTCGTAAACAGGGTCTATGAACACAACTTGATAGTTTTCAACCACCTTTTTGGATTTTACACATAGTTTTGTCTTTTGCTTTATTCCTTTGTTGATTTTGTATTCCTAAAATGCACATGCCAACTTGATATCATTCTTCTCAATTGCCAGATGCATCAGTTGAATGAAAATTTATACAGGACTTGCAGTTTACTATTATATTTACTGCTGACCATTTCTTCTGTACAGTAGATATGGCAACATACTTTCACTGTCTCACGTGCACCTCTGACAACCATTCAAGCTGTTAGGATGCTTGATATGGATTATCTGTGTGTGAATTTCTGATGACAAGCAGCTGATAATTAATTCTCTTTGATTTTGTTTTTTCCCACCTGACCTTAGGGTGAGAGATTTACTCAAATATTTAATGTTGCAAACACTGCGGCAACATCCTATTATATTTTCCTCTCAATAGCTCAGCCCAAGCCTCTTTTTCTCAGTTATTGGCAGTGTTCTGACAAGCCTTGAGGAAAATTGAAAGGGTGTCCATAATACTGTGAATTTATCACCAGGACTTATTGTGCTGCTAGCAAGCTGGTAACAAAATACTTGCTTGACATCTGAGAGTCTGCCACCTTTATCATATACAATGAAATAGGTCTTTCATGCTGGACTTTAGTGGTAGGAAGATTACTACAAAATAGGATCCCATTGTTTGATACAGCCAATTTTATGTACTTCCTCGAGAGATAGGGCTAATGGAATTATTTCAGTTACTGATTTTAGTAACTATTGAGATTCTAATCTTTCAACCTGAATGAAGAAACAAAATATTTTGATGACACAGTAATTCTTATTAAAGCCTGAACATTTCTTTTAATATGACCATCACTAAAAGAGAAATTTTTGAAATGAGAAAATATCACCATCTACTGTTTATGTCTGAAGAGTGCTGCCAAGTTGTTTAAACTTGAGACCCCTTCCTTATTTGGCTTCATCAACTGTCAGGAGAAAACTAAATTGTCCTTAGCAGACTGCAACATTAATTTTTTTTTCTCTGTGTGGAGATGGCAAGGAACAAATTACTTAATTCAAAACTGTGCAAACAAATAACATTTAAATCTTGACAATTTTTGTTTCTATTCTTTTATTTTTTGTTTGCCTTGAGGGAGGAGGTTTCTTCTTTGGTTGGTTGGGTTTTTTTTGGGGGGAGGGTGATGTTGTTGTTTTCATTGAGATCCTTTCCTAAGAATGCACATTTTTGGAACAGCAAGGCATTTCACACCATTTTCTTGCCCTGAAGCTCTGGACTTCTACTACTGTTTCTTCCATAAAGACAGGAAGAAAATGGGAATAACAGAGAAAGTAACTGTTTTCAGAAGCTTAGTCATGGCTCAAATAATTTAATTAACATACATTTGAGTGAGACATCAAAGTAATTAGGGTGATTTACTCAATTATGAGCTCTCAATTAACAACTTTAAGCAAAACTTAAGCCACAGGTTTTGCAGGGAATAGCACAGTTAGGTTAATATTCTAAATTCATATCAGCAGACTACTTAAACTCAGAAATAAGACCCCAAAAAATTAAAAAAAGGACAAAAGCTTTATGATACTTAACCTTTTATTATTGTAATATAACTTATATACTAGATTCAGTGACCAAGGAGTTCATACATATAGAAACCTTACTCCTAGAGTTTTAAATATGTAAAAAAGTTCTAACTCATTAAGAAAAAAAAAAAAAATCCTTAATTCATCAAGACAGGGAAACACCTGGAAATACAAAGAAACAACTTTAAAACATATTGGTCCTTTTAGCATCATATAATTACAAAACCTCATTTCTTCAAAGGAAAGCTGATTATCTCTTGCTTTATGCTCAATATGATATATATGTTAGGAAAAAAATACATTTAAGCCATGACCTTCTACTCTACACCCAGTTCCTCCTCTACACAGAAATGTGCAGATAGAAACTCAGTCAAGGCCAAAAAAATCAGCCTATGGTTGTACCAGCAAAATATTACATTTGTGAGTAGAGCTAAACAGCTTATTTGGCTGCTTCTGAACTTTTTATACTTCTTCTAACAACTCTGTTTGAATTTGTTCTTCTATTTTATACACTTATTTAAAAATTCTTTTTCTTTAATATTATCTAAGACAAAGAAGGACAGTATCATCAAGTAGAGCACAGAGGAACATAATGTAAGATTTTTAAGGTTACATTAAACCTAGGGAATGGTCTGAGGTTTTATCAAGGTAAATTTGGGCTGGATATTAGAAAAAGAGTCTTCACCCAGAGGGTGTTTGATCTCTGGAACAAGATCCCCAAGGAATTGGTCACTTCATCAGCCTGTCAGAGTTCAAGTAATGTTTAGACAATACTGTCAGATATGTAGTGTGATTTTGGGAATGGTCCTGTGCAGTGCTGGGACTCAATGATCCTCTTGGGTCCCTTCCAACTCATTTGTGATTCTATGATTAACTACTCTAAAAATAACAGTTACTGTAGATGGAACTAGACATTGAACTTATAATAATTTTTCAAGAAAATCTAATCTCAGATTGATTTTAGTTATTTCTATTGACATCTTTCTACAGATGTTTGCTAACAAATGAGACCAAACATGATGAGATCAGAAAGCACAGAAATACATGTACATATGAAAAAGAGCAGTGAGAAAATTTCAGTTAATGGTCTTAATATTTGAGTCACTTAGCCATTAAAAATTTCTTATACTCTTCAATTTCTAATGGGATTAGTTTTCTTAGTGGTACAGAATATGTAATTAAAATGTAACTATTTAAAAGCAGCTCCAAGATTAATTCAGACTTTATACATTTCACATTGCATGGAAATGGATAATAGGTGGTATGCCCATTGACAGTGAGAATCAATATCTAATTACCTACAGCACATTCCAGCAAGTCAGTATATATGAGAACCTGAAGCATTTATTTCCAAGAAAATCCCAAGGGTAAGTTCAATAACGTTCTAAAAATTCATTCTGAAAGTCATTTGCATACTTATTTTATAAAGATTCCTCTTTCTTTACCCTGGTAATATTTTTATTAGTTTTCCTTGATGACTGTTGTCTGAACGTTGCACTTGTAATGATCTCAGCTCTTTTCTCTGAAATCAGACTATTGAGATGTTCTACTCTGTGTACAACTACATATTAATTCTAGAGAATAAAGTCTTCAAAATTTGTATTTTGCACACTGACTAATTTGCATAAGAATTTACTA
>JAWWMU010000001.1:92375777-92401496 GCA_035048155.1 Cinnycerthia olivascens
CTACATATTAATTCTAGAGAATAAAGTCTTCAAAATTTGTATTTTGCACACTGACTAATTTGCATAAGAATTTACTAAAGAGAAATCTACTCATGCAACACTACTACTGGAATATTTTTGTACATATTAAAACACATGCTTAAGTCACCAAAGAGATGCAATTGATGCATCAACAGGAGAGCAGGATTTGATGCAGGCAAACCTCTGACATAATTCCAGGTTCTGTAGAGAGCTTATTAACTTGTGCTACATTAAGTCAGAATTTTTGTGAGAATTACTTTTTATAATTTTGTGAAATATCCATTTATTTGGAAAAAAACCAAACAGATTGTCTGCTCAGAATTTCTAACGTTTTAGATCAAAAACTTGATGTTACATTTCTCGAATGTGGAAGATCTTGTCGGTTTTATTCTTCTACTTTCAGTTATTGCAGGAAGGCATAGCTCTCCCTTGATTCTGCAGTCAAATTGTCTTTGGAATAAGTAAACATTGAGAGAAAAAGAACTTAGGTAGCCAGCCCCTAGGAGTGCTCCAGGAAACTGATAAAAATATCACAGATGGGAAAACCTTACAAAATTATTGTTGTAGTTTAGGACAACACTCCCCCTCCTCTTCTCCCAACCCTTCATGTTAGAGAAACAAAAGACAGAGATTATGGGTTGGGATAAGAACAATTTACTGGTAACAATGATGAGGTAAGATAACAAACAATAACAGCAACAATATCAATAACAAAAGTATACAAAATTAGGTGATTTACATACAAAAATTGATCACCAAGCCTGAACTGATATGGCACAGCCATGAGACAATGAACAAAATGGTGAATAAATCCTTAATGGTGACATTTTTCTTCCGAAAGTCATGGCCCCCTCCTTCCCAGAAGTTAAAATCCCTTGTTTCTTCCCCAGTAGATGGTATAGAATAGCAACCCAGACATGTCCTCAGGGCTCCAGGCTCCACACCCTCATGGCTACTGAGAAAAAGGAACTGTTGTGGCTGAAAACCACAAAAGTTATGAAAAATAGTTTCTTTTAATTGAATTATATAATGATGTTCATCTCTGCAAAATGTTCTCTTTGAGACGAAGTGAATAAAAAAAGAAAAATTGTTTCTCATTAGGTGAGGAGGTCAATTGATCTCTTTCTGAACAACAGAAAAATACTTTAAATAAAACAAAAACTGGACACAATCTGTACCTCCTAAGAAAGAAGTGCCAGTTTCAGCAGAAATGGCAAATACTAGAGTTCTCTCTTTTAGTGTTCCCTTGTTTTATTTGTGTGATTTCCCATCTGGTATTCAATTACGCTAAAGTATAAAGTCTACTTCTGTCACTATGAATTTAGATTAAATGAATGTAATTGCTTTAAAAAATGAAATGAATGCATAATGTCAGAGTATTTGTTCATACTAAGATTTTTTTTTTCTAAGACTTCTAAACTATGCATAATTGTGAAAAAAATTCTATTTTCTTGCTCAGTACTCTGTTCCTATCATTCCTAGCCATATGAAAACCCCGTAATTAGTCTACTTGTTATAAACTGTGTGGATTAAAGTCTTTGTCTTTTTCATTTGATTGAAAGGTGTTCCTTTACAGTAGGTTAATTTAATCAAAAAGAAATGCAGAGAAAATTTCAACTTCCTGCAATGTTATCTCACCTAAGAATTATTTCCTTTTTAAATAGTTAGAATTAAATTAATCTAATAGGTCAACGCAATTGGTATGATTGTGTAGTCATACATTAGAAAGAATTTACCAGTAACACGAATTCAATGTTTCAGGTAAGAAAACAAAATTAAAATACCCAAACCAAGGTGCAAAAAATCCAAACATATGTCATATCTTTGTTGAAAATTCTAGGTAAGACTCTGACTAAAATAACACCAGATTATTCTATGTGAAGAATTTTAAAATAATTAATGAAAAACAAAGAAAACTCAAGCAAAATGATTATTCAGCAAAAGAATTATATATCATCTATGTTGCAAAAAACCAACCAACCAACCAAAGAGAAAACATTAAAAATTATATTGTATTTGAACTTCTGTGAAACTTCAATTTCAGTTAATTGCTTGAAAGTTACTTTACAGAAAAAACTATTTTCATCTATTTCATGTTCTAAAATTAATTCTGAGTTTGAAAAGTTTAATTTTTAACATACCAATCTGCTGGCAAGGACAAGTAGGAATATCAATATTCCATTCTTTTTGAATTCCCACAATTTAAGAAAATGCAAGCCTTTGACAAGGATGGCATGCAGATTTGTCAATGCAAGGTGTTCCAGAGACGCTGTGAATGATCTTATCTTCTACATATTCGCTACCTGCTGTCAGGAACAGCTCTGATGTCTCCCTGGGCAGAAAACTGGGATATAATCCTTGTGGGGAAATCCTGATTGTAACTTGCTTGGAAAGCTATAACCACAATGTTCTTCATGTGCTTTGTGCCCCTAGAGCCCTTAAACTTGAAATAGATCTGGCTTCTACAAATATAAATGATCTGGTAATCTATTTCCATATATCATATTCCCAGTTATGGATCTTAGACACAGATTTATTTTTTTCTTAGTCAGGAAACAGTCTGTTTCAAAATTAACAAATAGCCATATTAATTTTATGGTTCTCAAAGTTGATCTCTAGGCCAATTTGTTGTTGTTTAATGGATTTGAGGTATATATCTAGCTGGGGACTGGAGCTCTTTTTATGAACTGTAGTAATTAGTTTGGGATACCCTGAGGATTTAATCTCTTGCAGTACACTATAGCTATAGATTTGGAAAGAATTGCACTTATTGGAGGAAAATGCCTAAGAGAATTCTGTACAAATAAACAAACCTTTCTTCTCTACATCTCTACTTCTTTTTTATGCATGATGCATTATATTGCTGGAGAAAATAACATTTATTCAGTAGACAGGGTTATTTCTGAGGTATAATTCTACCGTCAAATTTCATGCTGCTACTAGATAATAATTCAAATTGTTTGTGAGCAGGTCTTAATCAAGCTTTCTTCCTCACATCTTTCTCATTTCACCTTGTGAACACAAAGTATATCTTCCTACCTCAGGACTAAACATAGTGTTCCCTGAGAACTCTGTCTTACATCTCAAAATATTTTGTGCAGCAAAGCTTAGATTAAATTAAAATTGTAATGAAATTTTACTATTTTCTAAAACTGGATTTTTGCAGGATGATTATATGTATTTTAATCAACGACACTTTCTCAAGTTATTAAATGTAGCTGCTCTTCTACAAGCCCTTTATTTCCCTTTCCACTCTTTTTTTCTTTTTCTTTTCCCATGTCTTTTTGTTTTAATTTTCTATTTTTGTTTTCTTTTTCTTTTGGTCTTCTTGTTTTTCCTGGATGGTCTTATCTGGAGGTACAAAGATACAAGTTAAGTCACAAAATACAAACTGTTGTGAAAGCCCATGTTATTTAATTCACTCTGTGTTAGAAAAAGTTAGACTCTAAAGTGTATAATGAATAATTAGACCATTACCATGAAGTGGTCCAATCTGAGTTTTAATCAACACAAGAATAACTGCTCTTTAAGTGTCTCAGAAAAACTTCTCAATGTAATACTTTGGACACTCTAAGGGTCTCAAAAGCCATCTAGTTTTCATAAACAAACAGGCAATTGGACGAGATTAAAATGGCATGATTTCAGCAGGCAGATTTCAAAGTTTTGGACAAATCTAGCAAAAAGAGCTTATTTCCCTGTTTTTATTCTCTTTAACAGTAAAATTTTGATTGTAGGAGAAAAAAACCCCTATTTTCTTTGAAAACATAGGTAAATACTATATGCAAAAAGGAAGCAGGCTATACCATTGATATATTGTTATTCTTAGTTCATGAATTGGCATCTTATGCTTTTCAAAAGACTAAATTAATTGTGTAAATTCTTCTAATTTTTTTTTTTCCTATTTAATCAGATAGGGTCATCTAAACAGTGTGCAAGTGTTTGGAAATACACAAAACATGTAAAAGTTATAGGTAAGGCCAGTGAATATTTAAATGTCCAGATGTATGAATGAAATGGAGCTTATTGGCCTGAATCTAAGTTTCTACAAATGCATGAACAGTCCAGTAAAATACAAAGAGTTATTTGCTGTGGTTTGTTTTGGGGATTTTGTTGTTTGTTTTTTTTTCCCTTCCCAATAAGCCTGAAGGAACAAGGGCTGTTGCCCTGTGGTGAGGACAATTCCTTCAGTATAGGAAGAGAAAAGCCTCATTTTAGCTTGGAAAAGTCAAGCTAAAAGGAGGCTTGGGAATGTCTACATCTCTGTAGAACTTTAAATGCATCAACAGTTACTTATCTTGAAATTATAAATGTAATATTAATACAACATAGTTCAGTTTGTGTCCTAATTGACGTAAAATATTTGATCATTCTAGATCACATAGAAACTTTGGAATATTATGTTAGACATTAAAATATTTCAATCATCTAATTTTAAGAGTAAATCTATCCTCAAAAATCTACAAATAATTGATCTTAAAATTAGTGTTAAATTATTAGGTATTTTCTGTACACAATTATATAGCAATTATTTGATATCTGTATTATGCCTGAACTTTTTTAAAATGTTAATCTGAATACCCTTAGGATATTTATGAGATGGGAAGTGTTTGGGAGTTTGAACAAAGTGTGCATGTTATACATGTACTTGCATATATATGTGTTGTGCCAACCTGTGTCAGCTTTAGGAACCTTCATGCTTGTCAGAATAATCCATCAAAACTTTCTTGAGTTCAGTTCACTCGTGCTTAAATTTGATACACTTACTGCACTTGGAATGAGTTCCTCGAATTTCTAAAAAATCATAAATAAATAAAAAATTCTGAAATTCCAGGTTTAATAGTGAGTAGTAAGTGATATAACAGCCTTGATACTATTATAATGTATTATAACAGTAATGCTTTAAAAACATAATAAGAGGACAAAGCTCTCAGCTGTTTCTATAAATAGTTTCACTGCTTTTCTTTATCATTTTTTCTTCCTATTGGCTGTTTTCAATAAGGGTAAATTCACCCCTCTACATGACTGGTGCAAGGTGTCATTCACCTCATTACTTACACTGCTATATCTTTTATCTTGAGCAGAACGCTACTTTGTGAGCAGACAAAGGATTAATTTTGTGTCCTTTGACCAGGATATCTGTGAAGAGACCTTAGACTTCAGTCACCACTCTTCAATGTACAGAATTCACAGGATGACCATGCATTTCTGGTATTAAATAGGGGTAAAGTCCTTTGACAGTCTTTGAGGTACAAAAGATGAAGGGACTCTAGTATACATACTGAGATGCACTGAGTTTTCCTAAAAAGACAAAATGGATACATCCATTATTTGTTTTTCTCACACTGTACTCCAAGTGAGCAATTCTTCCAATTAGCTGATATTCAACCAAGTGCTACAATAAGATATTTGATCTGTTTTGCATCAGTTCTGACATGCCTTTCTTTTATATTAATTGAAAGATATTGAAATAAGTAAAAGACAGAGAAAAACAAGGGAAAATTGCATTTGTTTCCTCATTATTGAAAGCAGAGTAAGGAAACCCTGACCCCCAAAACACTGTAAGAAGAGAGAATTACAATGCAGACAAAAAAAGACTGCAGAAATCTAATATGTGATAATATATCAGATGTAAAGCAAACTGAGTAATCATCAAGATATCACAAACAAAGAAACAAAGAGAAAAAAAAAAACCCAAACAAATCAGACCAAACCTCAGAGAACTCCTTAAATAAGAGACAATTAGCTAAGATCAAATTAATTTAATATTTGGATTCAGATAAAGAAATGTAGAACTGCTTGAAAATCTTCTTAAGAGCTGTCTCCTCTGGCCTGCATGCAAAGGAACACTGTGTTCTACAAATGAAGCTTTCACATCCAACCTTATTTCGTAGAATATGGTAAAAGGAGAATTTTCATAGAATCATACAATGTCTTGTGTTGGAAGAAACCTTAAAGATCATTTAATTCCAACTCCCCTGTCACAAGGAGCAGGGGCACCTTCCGCTAGACCAAAGAGATGTGGTCCCATTCACTACAATCCCTTGAGCCCTGACCTCCCACCAGTCTTCATCCAGTGCATGGTGAAGCTGCTCATCCCCCTGTTGGATGACTAGTTCAGAAGGATACTGAAAGGAACAGCATCAAAAATCTTACTAAAATCCACTGAAAGAAATTACATCCACTGCCTTCCTTCCACCCAATAGATGGGTGACTTTATCATAGCAAGGTCTCAAATTAAAAAGAACTTTCTTTTTGAAACCCACTTTGACTGTGTCTGGTGATTCCATTATTCTTTAAATAACTTTCAGTAGTACCTAGTATAATATGTTCCATATTTTTTCCCAGAAAATAATGTAAAAATAACGAGTCTATAGTTACCTGGGTGTTCCCTCATGCTTTTTTTCTGTGTTGGAATGACACTCACTGTCTTCCAGTTAGCAAGGACCTCCCCAGAGTCTCAGGAACTTTGGTAGATGATTGAGGAGAGTTTAGTCATAACACTCACTAGTCACACACTGTGGGATGGATCCCACTGGGCCTTATGGTATTGTGAAGATTCAGCTGATAAAGCTGCTCCATTACAATTTCAGCGTCCACAAAAGGAAAGCTGCTCTTTGCCCACAGTGGAACCACACTCGTCTCTCAGACAAAAAATGCATTGAATGTCCTAATTTTTTTCAACTCTAGCAGTCAGATGACCATCTTCATTAAGATAGGTCCGAATTTATTTATTTATGTCAGTGCAAGGACTTGATATATGTTTTATAGATGGGAGACAATTACTTAAAATTTTCTAATATTTCTTGTCTGTCATTTCAATTTTGATGAAGCAAAATGTATAGCCAGAACTCTTTGACTGTTTCCAAAGGTATGATTATATTTGTAGATGGAAGAGCAATTTTAACAACTTTCTTTTCTGACAGAAATTCTCCCCAGAACTGCCAAGCTGTAAATAGGTACATGGTCATTTTGGCTAAAAATTCAGAAAGCTGTCAAATACACAGTTAGCTACATCACTGACTTCTGAACTGCTGACTTGTTACAGTTACGGCATAGAAGTTTCTATGTTCAATTTCTTATTTTGTCTTTGACCTTTACCTGGTATTCTAGAGCTATGAAAAGAAAAAGAAAAAGGTTTCTCAAACCCTTTCCTAAGAGTATTCTCAATCTAGGTATATGATGAAGTTAGATAGTCAGGCTATACAAACCCTTACAGCTCCATTTACTTACTGAATCTTCAGTGATTTCTGCACCTGAAGACAAAGTATGACAATTTGGACAGATGTGTATTATCTAACAAACTTTATAGAAATATGCATTCATGCAGTAAAATTTGTCAGTGAACACTTAACCACCTGTATTATGCAAATAAGGGTACAAGAAGGCATATGCAGTAATATGCACAAGGAGACATTTATTTTGAAGAAAAGACCTACAGGTTATACTACTCACACTTGTACAATTGGTATAATCAGTGTATATTATATATAATATTTCTGTAGTGTTTTTCTTGAGAATCAGTAGTATACAATAATACTGTATGAAGGCTCTTTTTCTTTTCCCACTCATTTTCTTGCCCTTTTTTAAAGACTCAAACCTCTTTTATATTCAGCCTGAATGTCTGCTTCTAATGCTGTTCTAGAGCACAACAATTTACAGGGAATTGAAAAAGCAATTTTCTTTGGACAGCTAGCTATTCTCCCTAATTTTCACCTGCCAAACTCTTTTCTATGAATGTTGACTCAATCAGATAAAATGCAGGCTTTAAAGATGTTTGATTAGCTGCCTGGCTTACCTTTAGCTACTCGCTTTGCATGTAAAATGTCTACATACCCAACATTCTTCACTTTCTACTGCTCACTGACAGAGCTTTCCCAAAAGCTGCACTGAGCAGTCTGGGCATGAGCTAAGACAGTAAATACTTTTCATTTATGGGTTGCTGACTACTTCTTGTTTATTAAATGAAATAAGAATTCAGCAATAATAAAATAATATATACATTACTTACAATGCACACCTTCCTTTTTAATGTTAGTTCAGTTCTTTAAGTAAATTAATTTTAAATCACTACAATAATGGCTGAAGAAAAAACCTTTACATATTTCTCTTATTGTACTACCACATGCTTCCCAACAAATGAAAACTGAGTGATATGTCACTTATTTTATAAAATTCAGTTCCCGTACACTTAAGGATTTTGCCATCGTGAGGTACAATGAATGATCTCTTCTTTGGTAAACAATTCTCATGATCTCTGTGGAATGGCTTAATCAAGTACTCTGTTTAAAATATTAGAGTAGGTGACTTACAAATTTTTACATGGAGTATAAAAGGAAACTGAAGATCTTAATACCTCTAGAATGTTGCCTAAGTTTTATGGCACTAACTGGAAAAATTATTGCCTGTTTGTATTCTTAGCTGGAAGCTATTTTAAAATTCTGAAAAATCATTTTAAGTTTATATACTGTGGGCAAACTGTTAGTGTGAAAATCATGAATTTGATTTTGTATTTATATGATTGCAATTGGACATGTTTTAGACACTGAAAGCTAAGTTTCTATCAAAAGAAAGCAGAGTTAAAATCAACTAGATAACTGAAGGATCTGAAAAGTTAATAAACTAAAATTTAATTAAATACAATTGGTATCACCAAACTTAAAGTAATTGTGCTTTGTGTAGGGGTTGCTTTGAGTCTCTGGAATAGTATATCGACATACATATTCAAATTAGTTTTGTAAAACTGTTCTACATTCATTCAAACCATTGCCCCTGTGATTTATGACAGTTAATATACATGTTTTGCTACCCTCTGCATCACTTCTAGTGCCCCAATGTAATTACAATTTTTATCTTTAGAGTGATTTGAAAAAGAAAGAAAAAATATGTTGCAACTGCCAGTGAAAGTTGACAGAAAATAACTGAGATTTTATAAGAAAATCTCAGAGATTCTATGGAACTTTCATTTCTTTTACTTAACCAATTAATAATTTTGATACAGTATTTTGTATTACAAAAGAGAAAAAAAATATTAAATTCCTGTCATAAGCTTATTTTAAACTCTACCTTTATGGCTTCACTTTGCCAGTGTGGAGTGATATTAAATGTACTAAAGATTAGAAGTCTAATTACAAACTTAAATTTGTCAAACATTTGCTAAATATTTTTTCTACTTGTTCCTGGATCCACTTGTTCCTGGATCTACTCCAACTTTAATTTCACGTAATTTATTTTTGCCCATTCTTGGTATTTCAGATGAGAGATATCATCTTGCCACTTCACTATCATTTCTCTAATGTCAAAACTGATGTCCTTTTTGATTTCTTTTTCTATTTTTTCACTGACTACTTTTACTGGATTTCTCTGTAGCATTTTAGACTTTCTGGAATGTGTGGGAATGAGAAAAGCCTTGGATTTGCAGATGTAGTTTCACTATTGCCTTGTACATATGATTAATACTACTGCAGTTTGTATGTTGCAGTATGTTCACTGTAGGATGAAACTTTCCACTCTATGTCACCAAAAACACAGCCAGATTTGTAGTTTGTTCCTCTCTCTTTCTCTCTTTATCTCTCAAATTCTCTAGTTAGCTACAGATCAGTTTAATGTTGTGACTTGCATAATTTATGGTGAAGTAACTGCCATGAATATGTGGTTTCCATCTCAGTTAATCCAAAACACACTTAAGTATTCTCCCTTCAAATTTAAAGGTCAGATTTTGTATTATTCACTCTAAAAAAAAAAAAAGTCAGAAATTGCAATTTTTTTAAAGTGAGTGTTGTTTTCAAAGTGCCCTCTTTGACATCAATTTCCACATGGTCCTGTGTGGAACATGCTCTCCTAAAACACTGCTAGTCAAGAAGACCGTAAGATTTATCTGACCAAACAGAGGGTCTACTGACTTACAGACATCTTGTTAATTTAATTCTTTGATAAGAAGAAGAAAAAATCACTTTCAAAGCTGAATTTTATCTCTTCCTTAACTAGGCATCTTTAGCAGACCAGCTAAAATTGTTTTCATAATACACTCTTCCAGACAGTATAAAGTATTCTCATCATAGACACTTTTGTTGGAGCAAGGCAGTTAGGATTAATAATGTACATTGAACATGGAAATGTGTATTTCACTGCATCAAATTACTTCTGAAGTAATTCCATATTATCTGCAGCTACATATATTTTGGATCATTGTTTTTAAAAATACTACTGCTTTCATATAGCTGTAGTTAGTGCCAGAACACTTGGACTAGATTTTATTTAGACACTGTTAGGGGATTATTCTTCTTACTACATAATTTAATCTTATGTTCTTTTCTTTATCAATATAATTTCTTGCTAGAAGCCAACCAAAACTGACCTCCAGCTAAAGTGATTGTGCAATGGGGGAGAAAAAGGGTCAAAGCTACCAGTTGTATCTGAATCACAACAATACTTCACAAAGCTTTTTGATTTTCTGCTGGAAGTTGAGCACAAGATCAAAAACAACAAAAACAAAAATTCTGCTTGTCTGTGTTGTAAAAGGATAACAAAACCAAACCATGTGTCTATGAGTGCCTAGTACTTTGCATAATGTGCTAGATAAATAATTTTTGCTTCTGGTGAGATTTTTTTTGTTCACTTGTTCATTACGATTTTTCCCCTTAGGGGCTATGATGCATTCCATTATGTCATAGATAAAAAACTATGGCCTTTGTTTCTCTAGAAATATTTTTCTGTAGAGTTTTTCACAGTAGCAGTTTATTTCCGTGATATTTCTGTTCCATCATTATGTTCCATCATTATTTGCTTTGAAAACTATATAAATATTGTAATAAGAGTGAAAAAGATCAATCTTCTCATGAATGAAAGTGTCAGAGTTTAGTCCTCCTCTGTTTTCAGGACATATGTGATGGTATTTTTTTTTTACCTTTCAGAGGATAATTCTGTAATTAGATATGCAAAATATTAATATTTTAATTTAGAAGGCTGTTTCAAGAATTATCTGCAAATAAGTTATACAAAGTCCGCTGAAATCAACAAAATACTAGAAATTCATAAGAGCCTGAAGTAGGTCTCTCTGATTTGGAATGAAAATAGCAGGATTTTTGCCCTTTGTATTCTGTTTGATGCTTTTTTGTTTGGTTGGTTTTTTGAGACACTTATGTTTTGTTGGTTTTGTTTTGGTTCGTTTGTTTTGTTATGTTTTCTTTTGTTAGGTTATTTCAGGGAATAGCCTGACTACTAGAAATATATTTCCTACTCCTTAACACAGTGCTGTCTGTTTTAAGATTCTACATGTACCATTTTACCAGAAGGCTTAATTTATTCTAAAAACACCCCAACATCTATTCTACTGATCCTGTCTGGGATAAAGTTCAACTTCTCCAGAGAGGACAATGTGTTGTGTATTTGTGATGAAAAAGTTGTTGATAACATGATGATGATTTAGCTAATGCTAGAAAGTTCTTTCACAGTGTCGAGGTCTTTCAGCCTGGAGAAGAGAAGGATCCAGGGAGGTCTTTTCACAATACCTAAAGACCTTATTTCAGTTCCTAAAGGAGGCCTAAAAGACAGCTGAAGAGAGACTTTTTATAAGAGTTTACAGTGACAGAACAGAGTGTGATGGTTTTAAATTGAAAGAGAGTAGGTTTAAATTAGAAATTAGAAATAAATTCTTCACTGTGAGCATGGTGAGATACTGGAACAGTTTTTCTAGGGAATATGTGGATATCCTATCCCTAGCAGTGTTCAAGGTCAGCTTGGATGGAGCTCCGAGCAGCCTGGACTAGTGGAAGGTGTCTCTGCTGTTGGTCAGGAAGCTGGAACTAGATGATTTTAGGAACCCTTCCAACCCAAAGCATTCCATGATTCTGTGATTCCTTCTTGTTTCTCATGATGCCCTGCCAGTGAGTAAACTGGGGACACACACATCAGGAACCATTTACTCATCTGACCAAAAGGATTTTTCATACCATAAAACATCACTACAAAATGGAAAAAGAATAAGAAAATAGCATTTGTCATGCTAAGTAACTGCTGTGTGTGATGGCATCCAGATTCCTTGGAGATAGCCTCTCTATGGATGGGAAGCAGTGAATGAGTTCCTTGTTTTGCATTGTTTGGGCAGATTTTTGGTTTACCTATTAACCTGTCTTTATCTTAATCCCCAAAGATTTTTGTTTTAGTCCTGATTCTCTTCCCTATTCCACCAGAAGGGAGCGTCTAGGTGGTGATGAGCTGCCCACCAGGAGTAAACCATGACAAGTAAAAAATACTCAATATGAATTTAAATTAGCTTGAAATTGTCATCTTTATTTCACTTGCGAACCAAAGACAATACTTGAAAACCTGTTTTATCACCAGAAATTCACTCAGAAATAGGATGTATAATGCAGGACAAGAGTCTACTTCTCTCCTGAACTTTCTTGCCACATAAGCTTTCTAAGTGTTTCCTTCTGTTGTGTATTTCTCTCGCAATATTTTTTCAGGTCATCTATTTTTTCTTGCTTATCTATTTTTCAGTTGAGATCTCTTTCCACTACAGACACTGGACAGATTGGCAGTTTTTATCATTGGAAGAAGATAGCAACATGTTAAGAGATCTCTTCTGATAAGAATCCTGAAGGTAGCAAAGTTTAGAATAATGGACTACTTAGAGAAAACAGAAGAAATGTCTGAAGGCGAATCTATCTAAATCAGGAAAATACAATTTTCCACCATTCCAATCGTGTGATATTGAATGCATTTTTTTCTTTATTAAATCTTTAAAAAAATCTAAAATAAAATCTTTTTGTGTTTTATTTATACCCTATCTAAATATAGTAACATTAATAGTAGTAGAATTCAATTACAGTCATTTATTTATGTTTAAGAGATGAGAAAACTTGATGAACCAAAATTAACACATACTTTGGTTTGTGCTGGTTGAGTTTATGAATTACGCATTCTAGTTATAAAATAAATTTTGTTTTATGAAGAGTGTTAGAGGGAATCTTAAGGTTATGATCTAGATATCAGTTGTATTCAAATTTTTCTGTTCCGTTGTGTTTCCCGAATTGTTACTGGATGAGAAGCAGAGCATTCCTCTAGAGTTTTCCAGGAAAAAAGTATTGGTATTGAGTATTAGAAACACATATCATAAGGCATGGATAATTTTTCCCTTTGGAGAACCTTCTAGGATTCTTGTCTGATGGTCAACTGGACCAACCTGGTTGAATTTAAGAATTTCCAACACAAAGAAGCATATGAAGATATTTAGAACTCTTTAAAGAAGAATTAGGCTAAGTTGTGGGTGTCCCTTAACTAAAAGTGTTCAAGGCAAGGTTGGATGGAGCTTTGTGGAATGTGGTCTACTGAAAGGTGTTCCTACCCATGGCAGCAAGATTGAAACTATAAGATCTCTGAGGTCACCTCCAACCCAGGCCATCCCATGATTTTGTGGTTCTATGATGCTATGAAGATCTAGAAAAGGAAGAGGAAATTATCTCACTTACCTGAGATAACTCCTCAAGTATTGTCATCAGACCAGGGAATGAAGCCATCCTGAAAGATAACTCTGGGTAAAAATGGACTGCCTTATATTTTGGCAGTACCTGAGAGTTATCTCATCTAATGGTTAGTGTTTAACATCAATCAGATTAAGTCTGCTTTCAGAGTTTGTACTTCTGTCTGAAGTTCTGTCTGAACTTCTGAGGGACTGACTGAAACCCAAGGGTCTACCAAAAATCCCTAACTTTATTGAAACAAATCTTCAAAGACTAAAGTTAAGTTGTTTAAATTCCTCTACCTCAAACAACGGGAAATCTTCTTGAGGTAATTATAAAGAACTTCAAACTGACAAAATGCAGAAAATAAATTAATTTTAAAATTATTAATTTCTAACCATCGTATTCTTGTTTTTTTCTAATGTTGATAGTAATGCATTTTTCAGGGTCAATTTATTATTTTGGATTTCAAAGAAATGCTTCAGAAGGTAAGGAAAATTAACAATTAACCATCATGTGGTGTTTCTGCTACTGAACAATTTTAACAAAGCTGAAGTAGATACAAGAGGTCTATCCTAAAGAAATATTTGTGTGTTTTATATATCTTCTGAACCACGACTCAGAACAAGGATAAAGTTGAGAAATATCAAGATTGTGGGTGAAAAGTTGAGATAGTCATTATATATTCTAGTCTATTTTATTGCAGTCCAAGAGATGGTAGGTGGTGTTCTGTCCTAGTGTTTTTCAGTGGAGAGTTTTATATCAAGTTTCTCTTTCCACAGGCTTGCACTCCCTCAGTAAGCTTTATTTATTAAGAATATCATATGAAATTAATTAGTTTTTCCACCTTAGTGACTTAGAGACTATGATGGTAAAATCTGCTAATTGTAAGAAGAAACCCTAGGTGATTTATCAATCTTTTCTTTTTTGCTGCCAAGGCAACAAGCAGAAGATTTGGAGTTGGCAGCATGATTATATCAACTCATATCAAAAAACCTGCTATATCAAGGGCAAATAAACGTGCTTGTATTCTGCCTTATATGTGGTGAATAACTACATTAAATCAATCTCAACTGTCTGTCAAAGTCAAATTTATTAAAGCACAACACTGAAACTGAACTGAATTTTTGAAATCAATATGACTGATGGCTAACAGCATGAGGTTTGCACCTGCATTTGCATTTTGAAAGACTGACCTTTTCCACCGTCTTTGATTTGTCTTTAATGGGCACCCTTTTGAAACTTGGAAAGTAAGAATGAATAGCTTCTTAATATTATAGAAGTGATACAAACCTTATGCTGTTTCTTCTAGAATTCTACAAACTACAAATGAAAGCAGAAACATAAAACAGCAGAAATAAACCCCCCATTTCTCAATCTGTCAGCTACATACAAAAGGTCCTTTAAAGCAGAGTAAGTGGCATATACAAGGGAAGCTGCTGTTACAGGAAAACTTCATTGCAAATATACGGTAAGCCAAAGACATTTTGTTTTTATTAATTTAAAAATATATCCAGAAACCCTGCCAGATCAATCAAACTGACTCTCTCATCCATGACTTCCAAGCAATTCTACCTTGTTGGCTCTAAAATGCTGTAAGATTATTTGACTAAGAGCTAACTTTCCTTCAATGCTTGAAAATTTAACAGAAGGAATGTTTTCAGAGCTTGAAAAAGATTAGTTTTTAAAAAAATTAAAAAGCTTCTCTGTTATTTCTTTTTAAATTTTGAAAATATCATCCCCTCAAAGTAGAATTGTGTGATTTTATTAGATTTTTTTCTCCCCATAGATTATTCTATTGAGGAGTTCTGAAGAAAAGAATGATCTCAAGTCACCTATGACTCTTTATTAAGCATTAAGAAAAAGGAAGCAGTAACAACTCATGGAAAATAAAAAATTAAAACTTCCCAAGATTAAGAAAAAGATACAAGTCTAGACCTTGCAATGATGTAGCTATACAACATTATATTTTATTTAGTTGTGTAACCACATTCAGGAATTTTTACCCAAAGACACATTTCTGCTTCTGCAGTACAGTTGTCAACACTTCCTATTGTAATCCAGTAGTTGTTAAATGTACATCTAATTATAACTTTGAATAGACAGAGAAAACAACAGTGAAAAAATAATTTAGAATAACAAGATCGCTACGATTTCTCTCAGGAAATTACTGAATATATGCTAATTTTTTTTTTTTTTAATTGAAAATAAAATAACTTTTCTTACTTAGAGTAATATTAGAGTTTATTTTCCATATAACAGAAAGTTTTCCAATATTCTCAAGGCTTATAGACAAAATATTTACTTAAGGTTTTAATTTATTTAACTATGAATCCAACATACAAGGAATAATGTGCAGTTTCTTTCACGTTGCTTAAAAAATATGGTGTTCTGGTTTTGAGGAGTATAAAGAAAAAATATTAAAATAATCCCATGTATATTAAATCAATAGAAATCTTCTAAATAGAATTCCTATAGTACTAAGCAAAAGATATTTGTCCATTCTGTTATTGTATACTTTTGTTTCTTAAAACACGGTAACTAATGATTATAAACCAAAGAAAATTTAAGCTTATAATAAAACCAGAAATAAAATAGCAACCTTTTTAGCATTCTCATCCATAAAACCCTACTACAAATGAATAACAATTAGGGGGGAAAAAAATTGAATCTAGATAATGAACTAAAAAATACCACAGCCATAAGAATTTTACAAATTTGTAAATGGTTCCAGACGGTCCTGCATGAACAAGGGGATTGGACATTGCCTCCTCACATCTCCTCCAACCTCTGACAACCTGCTATTCTGTGACTCTGACGAGTCTAGTCTCTTCAAGATATAGACAAAACTCTTTTTCCTTTTTTTTTTTAATTGCCTCTGGTTATCCACTGAGAGAAAAGAAATAATACCATGTGATCTGAGTAGGGATTACATCATGCATAAAAGAAAATGGTACAGATTTTAGAAGAGTAATAATTCAGAAGCTGGCAGTGGGTCAAGCTATAGTTGAGCAATTCTGAATATGGAGATAAATCAAATGCTGCACAGAGAGAATTTACAAATAATAAAAGATTATATGTGCCAAGTATATTATACACAGTGAACAATTTGCCCATTTCCTTCTACAAATGAATCTAAGCTGCTGTTGAAACATATTTTAAGAACACAATGTGTCTCCTGGAGCATTTCTACATGCAAAATAGTATCATTGCTAAAATAAAGCTTTTAAATTTCCAATGTGGCAACTGCACTTCTTTTCTCAGAGGAGAAAAGAGCTTCTAAATATCAAATATATATAATGAATAATGCTACATATTGGCATAATACTGATTACCAGATTACACAGAATAGCAAATAACAATATATTTTTATCTATATGTTGAAAACAATTAATTATTTTTATGATTTTCCAGTGTTCCTGTAGATGCTGCATGCAAAATATGAAAGGAGAAGTGATGCTTTCCTTGGACACTATAACATCAGAGATTAAGAAAGAAATATGTAATTAAGCACATGTTCTGATACATTTTGAACATTTACTTTTTATGCTTGGAGAGTTTCTGGGGGAATAATATATTTTCTTATGTAATAACATCCCCACCAACCTTCTTGTGCTCTAGAGAAGGACTTGAATTGCTACAAATATCCGTCTGTTGCAATGTACTTTTCTCCCCACAATGGCTGTCACAGGGCTGACAAAGTCACCACATTCCTGATGAAATCCTACACACCTGTGGGAGGTAGGACGTAGCCAGTTTGCACTGCCTGCTGTGGAATCTGTGGGGCTGCACATTCAGAAAAGAGTAAAGGGCAGGTACTACTCCCCTCATCCACTTACTGCCACTTGGTTGCACCACTCCCTTTGATGGCAGTGCTCAAACAGTAGTGGAAAAGGGGGTAATAAGCACATGTCAAACAGTAGAGATGCAGGTAAATGGCCGGTCATTTTCGTTGTAAGTGGAGGTGGACAAACAACTGAAATGCTGCTTTTACATTGTAGTTTCCACACAATTTTGCTACATTTAGTGTGCCTTTTAGAGCCAGACTATGAAGGGGAAGTGACAGTGACAGAAAATTCAAGAGTTTTCAGAATGAGGCAGCAGTTGAATAAGCAGTGGATGTTGATAAAGCATGTGAAGTACAGTGAGTAAATGGAAGCAGGGGACAAAATAGGCCTGGAATACCAACTTTCAGTGCACTGGAAAGAGTATGCAGAAAAAAGGAATGGAAGTACATCATACAAGACTGAAAGCCAAACAGAAGTTTCCTTTAACTACTTTTTATTTGTCAGTGTCATTTTCTTCTGCAATTTGGCCTTTATGGTCTTAGATTTCTTTTTTGAGTGGTTTTGTTTCATATCTTTCCAGAGAAAAAACTGTCAGAAAATCCACTGATATTTAGGACCATTGCCCAGGGGAAATGTATTGCTAAATAAGTCCTGTCATCTAAAATATTTAGACATTTAGTTCATTCATTTTGATAACAGATAGGCATTCAAGGGTTCAAGTTTGTGTGTTTCAACAAGTATTGTTTCAGGAGTGGTTTCACTAAGGTAAGTGCCACCATACAAGGTTTTTTATTGCTGTAGTTGTAATGGTTAAAAAAAGATAGCAGTATCTGACATAGTCATAGAAGTAAAATCTTGTAAGTGCAGACCAAGCCCTTGCCTATAGGAAACTAAGATGGAAGATTATGTCTCCCTTGAAAGCACTGTGAAAATTTACAGCAGTAGATAAATGATGCAATTGGAAAAGTATTTTTTTCATAGATTTTCCGAGAGTAATATAGGCTGCCTGTGTAAGCAGTACTTTTAGAGCCTGAGAAGCTCATAAAGGGAAATGGTGGAGCTATAGGCCATTAATATAAGCAAGCAAGCATCCAGTAAAATACAATGCAAATGAAAAATGAGTTGCCTAGGAAGGCTTTAATCAGGCTGATGTAATAGCATAGATTTTGTGTAAAAGCAGGAACATGCCTTTGGACTTACTGACTTATTTTTCTTTTTTATTATTTTTTCCAGATGGCTTACCCTTCTATCAAAATAAATTAAAGCAAAAAGAAAAAAAAAAGCAAAATACAAAGGAAAAGAAAAATCAAAGAAATATGGATGTTAGTGCCCAAGTGTAAGCAGTGAACTAAAAAATGAAAATGTCCTGAAATTTGGCTTCCCAGAAGATTCTGATACTGTACCCATTAGAACTGAATGTTCAGAAAGGCTCTCTATAGTGCCAATCCATTGTAAAAAAGAAGGATAATTTAAAGTCAATCAGCCACAACTTTTCAGCAAAGAAATCCGATCTGCCTTTTTCGACATTTTATTCTAAAGAAAGTTCATCAGCATTATAGTAGTCTTAATATCCTAATGTCATTAATCAGAGAAGATTTGAGAGATATGTGAATTCTCAGGTGGAAAATGATATTATACTTTTTTAAACAAAATGAAATGTTCACAAATACTAACTGTCTGTAGATTTGGATGGTTAAACAAAATGAGAAATATGTTCTCCATTTTACTATTAGGTTGCACTGTTGATTTTCATAATATAATGCTGATAAAATTTTCATAGATCTGTTGCATTAAGAGGAACTACTTGTCTTCAGTATCATACTAACAGCTCCATAGAGAAATTTTTACGTAGGGTATGGTTTTGTTTTCAGAGAAATTTATTATGACTGGTGTTGTTGCTGTTATAATTATCAACTTGTATCTGAATATCTGTTCTCTTCCTTCTATATGCCTAATGTTATGTAGTATTTAAGAAAGTCCTTCTCTGTGTTGTGTGGCTTTTAAGCATAATTATTGGATTTTGCAAAAGTAAATTCTTGTCATGAATAGCATATAAATTTTCATGTGCAGCTTTTATATTCGGATCTCAGTATAGATGATTATAGAAAGAAAGCAAACAAGTTTAAACATATACCAGGTAAAACATGCAAACCTATAAGATGGTAAAAAGACATGAACTCTGCCCCACTCCCACCCCTGCCCTTCACAGAGGGTTTTAAGAACAGATTGCACCTGTTTGCTGGTCACTGTTTCATCTGCAGGACTTTTTCCTTCAAAAGGAGATCTCTTTGGTTTGCAGACTCTCTAATGCAAAATCTAGTTTTTAATGAAGTCTGGAAGACAATGTCCAACTTAAGCTTCTTGAATCTAGTTTTTATATCACAGACTGTATGTCTATATGAAAGAAATAATTTTCTCAGAGCAAAGGGTGCCTATATGTGTTTGTGCTAGTAGTCAGAAGATGAAAAAATCCAGTTAAGGGGCTTTCTAGACTGTAATTTCCAACAACTCACTGGCAGAAATGAAAATTAGTAGACTTACATTAAGTTTTTTCTGTGTGTATAAATAAGCGCTTTCCACATGCCACTAGTTGTAACCTAAATAAATATGAATAGGATTTTGGGGTTAGAATTAAACTTTATCCATTAAGTCTTCAACATTGTAAACATAACCAATTTTTTTATGCCTCTACCTAAGAGGAGTTAGACTATCAACACAATTTCATACAAAATTCTTTGTCAGAACTCTAATTTCAATGAGGTGTGGAAAAAATTTTTTAGGACATCTTAGTTTTGAAAAATCTTCAAAATATTTTTATTACCTTAACTTTGTTGTTGACTTGCTGATCCAAATGTCTGGTGCTCATATTCATAATAAATTTGAGATGATTTTCCAAAATTAAGCCTATGCAGTTTTTTCAATTGTCATCCAAAAGCTCTTTTGATAACCTCAAAAGGCAGTTGAAAATATCTTCCTTTCTTCTTTAGCACGAATACACTCATTTTTTAGGTGAATCTGCAACTACACAAAAATCGACCTAGAGAGAAGCTATCCAGAAAGAAGAAAGTTGTACTGCATGTGAGGAAAAAAATTAAAGGAAATTGTTGTTCAAAAAGTGGTAAAAAACTAATAACAGAAACAAAATTCAAGTTTGAGAAAAAATAACAGATAAAAGAGGAAAAAATCTTTGAAGAAATGTACTATAATGTGATGCGAACATAGTGTTCATAGCAACCACAACTGACATGTTGCATCATTTTTAATGGCTCTTGCTGACTAATATTTACTCAGTGCCCCATGAAGTGCACTTGATTATATGAATGCTGTAATGAAACTTGTTTCAAACAGATGCTTGCCAAATACTGCACGAAATGTTACTCAGAAATATTTTTTATCCTGATAAACTTGGAAAAAAACAGTAGGGATTGTACTGGCCATTGGCCATTCATCCACCAATTAATTTTTTTCTTTGAAATCTATAATAAAATTAAAGCACCACAAATCACCTACAGTCAATTTCCAGTTAAGATCATGTAGCAGATTTTGGTTACATGACTTGTTCCTACCAAGAGAAGTGCAATTGAAAAATAAATTTTTCATAATTTCCCAATAAGATACTTTGGTACATATTTTTCCTCAACATTTAATTTCAAATGCCATACATGTAATCATATGAATGAACTAAATTAGATTTATATATGCTTTAGTAAGATTTTATATGAATTTTACCTGAACTATAAAGTATCTAAAAGTACAACAGAAAGAAAAAAAAATTAAATTAATTAATTTAATTAAATTAAATCCAAGGCCAAAATAATCTTGACTTTATTATTGTACCTCTTAGCTATGAAAAATGGCTTTTATTTTCAGATTTTTAGTATTTTTTACTCAGTCATTTGAATCTGATGCTTGCTACCTGCTGTAATGTGAAAAAAATTAATACATCTCTTTACTTGTTTCTTGCTGCTTTGAATTTCTATAGCCTTCTCTGCTCCCTGAACCTAGAGCTGGAGACCCATCCCTGCAATAACTGACAATTCAATAACACTCGGTTATGAAATGTTCCTGTAGGCTATTGTTTGACAATGAGAACTTCAGATATAATGAAAGCTTTCTTCATTCTGTGAAAATAGAACTTGACACTGTGTATGTGTTTTTAAAATTCTCAAGTTCTAACTTCTAGGACCAAGCCCAAGGTACTCAAAGGTTTCTTCAAAAAAGAAATAGAACTCTTTTACCTGACACGTGTCAAAGAAAGAACGATTGGTACACTAACATATGTTTGCTGAATGTGTACCTACCTTATATATAACAATATCATAAATTGAGTCATTATTATAAATGGCAACTTCAGCCAACAAACCTCAAGGAGATTTTTCATCTCCAAGAAGACAAGTATATTGCTTAGTCAGATGAGTATTTTCTTAACTAGCTGGGATATGCATCACTTGCAGTGTGACATGACATTGAACTTCAACACATGTAGACAGTGTTCCACAAAGTGCTGGGAGGCCTAAAAACATTTCTATCCCATTTAAAAATACAGTGTGTTTACTATGTTGTATCCAAAATTACAAAGTCATTTTCGATATTTCATAGTCTTCTTTTTCATTAATATGAAAAAGAAAGTCATATTTTGTTAATATGACTGTGACAGACATTATTATTCTCTGTATTTTCTGAGATTATTATGATAACCTCATGATAACTTCATGATAGTTCATGAAGTCTGTCCTTAATAATTTCTTAATATCAACTCTGCTCTGCTTCTGAGCCAAATCAGCTGCTCCTGTACCTTCCTAAAAGTTTATGTATGGTTAGTACATTGCATTTTGTCAAGGGAAGGTCTCTTTCATTTGAAAGTAAATATTTAATTTATATTTGCATTGTTCTATTCAAATCAGATGACTTCAAATGTAAAATTCAGAATTCTATAGATAACAATTTCTTTTTGCTGAACATTTTGCAGAAAGAAAATATTTTCAATTATTTGCTTTTTGTTTTTAAATAGTTGACTTCATATTTTCCTTTTTTACTTTTCCTTCTTCAGTAAGTATAATGCAGTCAGAAAAGAAAAACAATACACGCAGATTTCCCTAAAAGCATCTTTCTAATGGTGTGACCCGCTCACCTATGCTGAGAAAGTTTCAATGGTCCTTTTGAAATGTATAATTAAACACCTGCTATTGTTTGCAAGATAAATGCCAAGTGCTTCAACAATAATATTCCTACTGTTATGCTTTTCAAATGAGATGGGAAAATAAAGAGGGTAGAATCCATTTAAAAGTATAAAATGTTTCTATACTATTTTACATAATAACAAAGAGAATCTCCTCCTCAAATAATTTTAATTTAATTATATCATCTGAAAAGTAAGGAAGTAATCTTGCTTTCATAAGAGGTAGAGTACTTGGAAAATTGACTTCAAGAGGACCCATAATATTTTTAGCATGCTGAGGAAACTCAGTTAATACCTAACAGAAGATATTCTGCCTGCTTAAATCAAACAGTCATCTGCAAGAGGATTTGATTATAGGAATTCATTTTTTAAAATCAGATAGGAATCTCATTTTAAAAACTTTTTGATTTTAAATTAGAGAAATATATTTTTTTTAATTATTGCAGATATGACCATACTTTTTAACAAATTAAATTAGTTATAGAAATTGCTAAATTATTTATAGCCATCAATGGGTTGCACTTGAGAATTTTTATAACATTTTAGTGTACATTCAAACACTAAAATAATTTTAACACTCATGTAAAAATTATTGTTAAATATTAGTATGTCAATGCTTCCTATTAGAATGAAATAATTCTAAAATACAGTAAGCAGATAGTACTGTAAAAACACCTTAAATATTATTTTACTTTGTAAGGCAGAGAGAAATTTGTAATTGTCTGTGCTTTTTTCAACTAGGATGATATAACTGAACCGTAACTTCCACTGCTTTATTGGCCTCCACTAACTTCTGCTATTCAAATTGATTTAGATTCTAACTTGCCTAAAATAGACTCTAAACAGTTCTAAACAAGACCTTAGACTTTGATAATACACTGGGAATATGAAGAACATCTGGGGATGTCTCTCAATATGTGTATTTGAGCTAGTGTGTATCAGTGTCCCCAGATCTTTCCCCACCAAATAGAAAGAAACTTTTGACCAACCACCAAGGCTTGGTAGGGTTATATTTAACTTGGGTATTATAACAAATTTTAGACTATTGGCTCAAAATACATTAGCTAGATGAAGGGATTGCCTCTAAAGGCACTTAAAAGATGCTGGCATTTGGAGTGTGTCCAGCATGGAATACAGAATCATAATGATATAACCATCTCTCTCCTTTGATTACAGACAAAGGTTAGTGACCCTGTGACAGTTTCATGAGGGATAGATAGGAAGGATGCAGGGGAACACCTGAACACGTGCCTGACTCCAGGCAGCATCTCTCACTGTGAGCCACTTGGTGAATGGGCACCATTGGGCCACTGGGAAATTTCTGTGTGTGAAATCCAGAAATGCAGCACTATCTCACAGAGAGCAGGGGGCCATGGTGTTTTAAGTCACTATCAGGTGCTATGGAATCTAAGTCATCTCTCAAAAAGAATCCAAATCCTAAACCGAGGATGTTGTGAGCAATGCCTTTTGCACACCTCCTGTTTTATTTGCACAGAAGGGGAGAAAGAAAGGAATGGAACAAAAAGGAAGCAGTTTCCAAATTAAGTACTAACTATTTTTTCCAAAAGAAATGGTCCTTGGGAAACACAGACAATTTTGTTAAGGAAAAAAAATTAAAAATTATTTGCTGTCATAGTAGGGACAAGAAGATCCTTTTACTTGCTGTTTCTGGGAGTTTTGACTCTTGCACCTCAGTCAATGTTAGTGCATTCATTTACCAAACCTCCTTTTAGGACAATACTTTAGGTATTGCAGTCCTGAACACCGGATTATTTCATTGATTTTGAATATGATTTTTCATTTTGTATATTTTGCGAGTGCAACAGAGTCTTAGGAAAAATTGTGTTTTAGCAGCTGGGGACTGTGTCAGAGGAATGCTTTATTAAGTAACCGTCCTTACCCATACTGTGAATATATCTTGCTCCATTAGCCACACTTGCGTGATTAATATTTATAGCTGATTGTAGAATGACAAGAAAAGACAACTTATGCAAAACATTTTAAAGCAAATATGAATGATAAAATTTAGCCTACTCTTTAAATAGAATATACAGTTTTTACAAACATTTATATAACTTTGATACAATAAAAGTAACTAGTAGAATTTGTTGGCAGAGCTGGTAGAGATTATGCTGAAACTCCAGCCTTTTGAAAAGCTTTTCAAAAACCAAAGAACAAATATTTTCCATATCACATTTTTGGAAAGACCATTAAAAAGTCTTAGAAATGTAAGATCATAGACTGTATTAAGCAGTGTTAAGCAAAACAGAAACTAAAAGCTGGAAAAAAGTATCTATGTTGTATTAGATATTTGTTGATCATGCACAGTGAAAGCCTCAGAATCTCCGCCTCTAGAAAAAAAATGCAGTGACACTATCAAAAGTGATGTGATAAAAGTGTCATTGGCTTTTAAATAAGGAATTATAGAAAAAATGGAAATCTGCGTAGACCTCTTGTAGCTGAAACTGGAATTTTAAAATATCAATTATCTACAAAACAAAAACTTGGCAAACATCTGCAAGAAAAATTACATCTGTTAATAACTCAATTGTCATCTCCAGGACTATCTAGCCAAATCCAGCAATTAACCCATTAGGAGGATTCTGAAATTTGGTGTAGGAGCATTTGGGATGATAGCGAAGAAAATTTTATTGTGGCCTCTCCCCCCCTTCCTCATTCTTTCCCTTTACAACCATTAATTAATACTGAAGCTGGTAATGGAGGGAGAAGTAAATTCATAAGGTAGTGCGTACAATTCCGTTTTCCTTCAGAATTAGTGAAATCATGAGTTTTCCAGGCATTCTGAACAACCTGAGAGGGAATATGTGTGGTGAGTCTACCTGCCCAGAGGAGATTGCATTTCATGGAGTGAAGAAGAAGCAGGTTATTGGGGTCTTGGAATGTTTTCCCCACAAGTTCCAGAGATCATGCTTATTCCTTAGATGTGTGGGTGGTATACCCAGTAGGAGGAATATATCTACAGGACAGGGGAGACCTGCTGGTTATTAAGACTACTGAATTCTCTAATCCCACAGATTCCGTGTAGAAAGCAGCTTGTACTCAGGCTGTGTATGAGAGGGGTAGGTTTACAGGGTCTCTTATGTTAGCATCTTCCAACCCAGTCAGATTAACCCTTCTTGTTTAGGGTCTTCCAGACAGTCTCAAGACTTTTGTAGTAAACTTTTAAGATGGAATATTGGAGGTTCATGTCAAAAACACCACAGCTCCTAACCAGAAAGAGGCATGTGTGCAGCCAATGGACGTAGCTACC
>JAWWMU010000001.1:92414235-92432885 GCA_035048155.1 Cinnycerthia olivascens
AGATGATCAACTCCTAGGGTTGTTTGTTTCTCAAAGGAACACCTCCAATGCAGATTGTCTTTTAAATAGAAAAAAAACCCAATAAACAAAAACAACAAAAAAACCCAAAAAACTCAAAC
This sequence comes from Cinnycerthia olivascens, assembly GCA_035048155.1. Lineage (NCBI taxonomy): Eukaryota > Metazoa > Chordata > Aves > Passeriformes > Certhiidae > Cinnycerthia > Cinnycerthia olivascens. The sequence continues at coordinate 92,414,355 of JAWWMU010000001.1, forward strand.
AAACTAACAAAAACTTAAACCTACTAGAGACAAAATCACTATAACAAGTAAATGCCCACAAAATCCTTTGATATTTAAACAACACAATCCAGCACTGGAATATGACAATGTCCAAAGAAGGCTAGATGACTGTGTGAATTAAGATGCTCTTTAAATTCATGAACTCATTTTCAACACCACTGCTTTAGTGAGTGCACAGACCAAGAGCACTATAGATGTGTCAAATAAACATTCAGAATTTACATCCATGCAATTCAGATTTATCTGTGGAAAACCTGGCTTAAGGTACTTAGGTGACAAGTCTAAATGTAAGAACCTATATTTTAGATACATTCATCTGGGTAGATGAATCCATGTTCTCCATTCATCTTAGTGAAAGGCAGAATTTGCAGTTGGAGCTTTTCTTCTCAAGAAATGCATTTTATTGTATGTTTTGGATACCGACAGAAAATTCTTTATTTCATTATTTGAGATAGGTAACCTATTTCTAGATTCTTATGGCTGTAATTGGACTTTTTCCTTAAATACCTTTTAAAGTCATATATTAAATGTAAGTTTAAATTATCGAAAGTATTTCAGAAACATATTTAATTTTATTCTGTTTTCATAAACACAATTTTTCCATTAAAATGTAGTAAAAGAGTCATAAAAAGCCCATTAAATTGTAATTTCTTGTCTTTGTAATGCACCTATTAACATTCCAATTACCATAGCATTTGTACATAAGTCATCTCTGTCTCCTCTATTAAAGGCTGAAGCCTTGAGATAGTATTTCAGTCTAACATTTTGCAATTAAAAAATTGGGGATTTCTTTCTTCACAAAGCTAATACAGTATTTTTTTGCGTATTGGCTTACACTGGCTAAATGAAAACCAAAAATAATTTTAAAACTTTATTTCATGTTCCGCAATTGATACTGACACATCTTAATAGCAGGCAATTTACAAACCAGCACTGCTAGCAACTTTTTTTGGTCATCACTGCGGTATCCTAATGTATTTAAAATTAGGTCAATGAGCTCAATTTTGCCTACACTTCAAAATGTGTGCACACAGCTTTTGATTAGACAGAAGTTTGAAACATTCTCCAGGCAAAAAGAAAAGAAACTGCATGCTCCACTAGCCCTTACAGGCAGAATAGCACTACAAGATATGTAGACTGCCTTTTTTGGGACAGTGTGATCAAATTAAAGGGCTAGGTAAGAAAATTATATAGCAAGATATCACAGAATTTGTTTCTTAAAAGAGTTAAGGACCCACAATCCCAAATATTATAGATATAGACTAAGGAGATACTGGCTGTTTTATAACAACACATAATAATATTTTATTTGAAATAAAAAATTAACTCATGATAAAAAAGTATTGATATGTTTTAGTGCTGTTGTGGACAAACTGCTTCTACTTGTGCTCCTGGGTAACCAAAGTTCATGTAAATATACATAAATGACAGCTTATTAAAATGTGGCTAAAACATCCCAGTGATTTTATTAGTTGTGACCTAACTCCAAACATAACTAGAATGGAATTCATGTATAAGTCTCTGCACCTGGCCCAAACTTGTACACATTTGCCCACCACACACCACTACATGTCTGGAAAACAATTGAATTAAAGATTGGGAGAAATTTGTATTGTTAATTTTTCACTTTTTACTTTTTAATTTCTTCATTTAACTTTTAATATCTCAGGTGAAAAAAGAGTGGGAAATTTTGATTCTGTTTAGAATCTAGCCTCAGCAACACTTCATTCTACAAGGAAAAGACCAAAACCTTCTGTGCTGAGGTCTATCCCACCTTCCCTAAACTAAGACATTTGGATCCAAACTAGTCCAGTTATAACTACCTCAGATATTTTTTCATTAAAATCCAGTCATTTACTGTAGACAAGTATGTGAGTACACATTGTGTTTATGTCCATTCTTTGCATTTATTTTGACTTGTAAACATGCAGAGATAATTATTTTTGTTTTATTTATTTCATCTAAACATACCTGTGAATACATTTGCCTTTTTAAAAACAATGTTGTTCTTTAAAGAATTTGTTACATTTTGCAGTATAAGGATCAGATGTTAGAGGTTTAAAGTGTAGCAGTACCTACATTAACATGGTGTAGCTAAATATGTATCCTCTGTGTTTTTATGTAAGGGTTTTCTCCAAGGCTTCTACAACATTTAAAAAATATTTTTGCTACTGAAACCTATTGCTGCAATTATGTCATTGAAGTAAGTGAAAGAGTGTGGGAAATTGACTGTGGATTGAAAGATAACATGACAGAAATTATAGGGGAGAAAACAGTTGTTCTTCCCTGGAAGAAAAGTGGTCAGCATAGCCAACCTTCCACACACAGCACAATGAAAGCACTGGAGACACCGGGGCCAGGCTCTGCCAAAATCTACTGCAGCAAAATAACTCTCCATGGACTGACAGGTGTCCCTGTTCCAAGGCTACCTCAGGTGCTACACTAAGATACCCACCCTCAAGGTATGACACACCCTCACTGAGTGAGATGTGGGAATAAAGTCACTTAAGCTCCACCTAAATGTAAAAAAAAGTAGTATAAAAGTGAGTTGAGAATGGGGAGAAGTCAAGGAAAACTTCACAATAAATCCTGGGATCAGTCAATGGGCTGAACCTGTCTTCTCCCCTCTGGGGACATCTATTGGGCAAGAACTGTACTCTGTGCATGTTGAATGATTACCCTGAGCTAGCTTTTCTTAGGGATTACAGCTTGTTAGTATAATACTTTGAATTAGCATATTGAATTTGCATATATTTTTGTCAGTCAGATGTATCATCAGCAATCCTCAAACCTTGACCTATCACAATGTTATTAATAAAGTATTATTCTGTAACCTCTAATGTGAGTCTTTCAAGGACATGGGTAGTCAGTGACAGTGGGTAAGGGTGTGGAGACTCAGGAGGGGGTGTCTCTGTTGAGTGTGACCCTGAACAAGTTTGTCAAACCAACCTCTGACCCAGTAAACTCCTCAGCGAAGGATCCCCAAAATTGGATGCTAAAAATCTTGTCAGGCACAAGGGTCTCAGCATTCCTGGGGAGCTGAAACACTAGTCAAATACTAAAGCTTTGAGTAAGTCTCTCCTTTTCAAATGGCAAAATATGTGGCAGCACTTAGTTAAGAGAGAAGATACTCTCATTATGTGTACAGTTTTAAAAAAATCTTTTAAACCTCTTTTACAGGTAGAAGAGTATAGAAGAGTATATAAATCAGAGGCCAGAAAGGAAAACAATAAAGAGTTCCTAGTTGCAAAAAATGTTGGGTCTTAGTTTTCCTGGTAGAAAAAAGTTCAAGAGAAAAATGGCATTAAAAATGGATGAACAGAGAAAAGAAGTTATCTCTTTTACTTAATTTAAAATGATATGGTGGTATTGTGGTTGGAAGCCTATCCAAAATCATCTCTTATACATTTGACGCCATCACCATGTCTGCCCTGCCCTAACCAACTAGATGATTCTGTTATCTGATGGGAAAACAAAGCAGAGATAATTGGGGCTACACAAAAATACTTTAGACATGTGCAAGGAAGAAACAAAGAAGTACAGGTGAACTCTTAGCAGTTTTTCAGACTTATAACAATGTGGAGACCAGAACGTAATAGCAATGCAAGTAGCAACAGTTAACAGGATTAAAAGGTCTAAAATGTAAGGCTGGAGCGATGTGACCAATAAACCATTGGGTGGATTCCATGATTCCATGATTCTTTGTTGTATTACAGAGTACTGAAATCAGGCTGAAAACATTAATTGCTCTCTGGATCCAAATGCAGCAGGATCCTGAAATAATCAAGATTTTTTCAAGAGTTGTAGTGAACAGCACAAACAAATCAAGACTAATATTACTCCGAAAGTCTCTCTGTATCCTGTTTTTTATATCTCTCTGGGATGATTGAGAATTAATCATGTGACAAACAAGGTGGAGGCAGCTACAAAAACTGATATAGAATTGGGATGCAGCAAAGAAAAATTGTGATAAATAAGCAGTGCCTATGCAAAAAATATTACGCAGTCTAACCCTAAATTTGAATTAAATCTTTAAAAGACACCTCAAGATTTCTGAAGCTAATAAATAAAAAAGGCAAATATCTTCATCGCTTTTGAAACTTTGTCATCATATTTAGTTGACCTTCCTTTGTAACTAATTAAATAATGAAATAATAGATTTTGCAATCTTCATGAAAGCATTTTGATTAAAAAGTCTGGATACATGTTAATAGTTTTGTGGTAACAAAATCTATGGGGAGCCACACAGAGGCTTAATTGACAGGAAGATGATAGAAGGAGCAATTTAATACTGTTTTATGCCAGGTATCACTACGCCAACCTCCCCGCTCTGAAAATTCAAACAAGATTTTGATATATATACCAGAGGCAATTCCTGTTTATATGACATTCATCAAATTGTATTTCAAATAACACTGTAAAAAATTGAATATTAATGTATATGCTGGCAATAGAGGAAGGAATCTATTGCTTTACCACCAGTGCCTTTCCAATTTTTTTCTACTATATTCCCATGAGAAGCAAAATCTCATATGCATGATTTATATTGTCCTGTATAATTTCCCTATCTACATCTGCAGCTTATAGAGGTCTGTGTTAATAAATATGATGGTGATAATGATGAAGAAATTTAGACATTTTAGCCTACCTTTTCCTCTTGCTTGAATCTTCAGTGAAGTTGAAATGAGAAGTGACAGTGTCACACTTCCAATAGCAACAGCTTGTGCTTTCATAAACAAACGATTCTGAACTAATTCAAGGTACAAGCAGATGGACAATTTGGCTCAGTTGGCAAAAAACTACTTTTTGATCAAAAAGATATAGTGTGCTCTTTTCCTTGACAATCTTTCCTTCCTAAAATGAAAGTTTGTAGAAAGTGTCTCTTAATTGTCTGTAACCCAGTAAAAGACTAAATTATTGACTGTTAGTTAGAAAAAAAGAAAAAAAAACACCAAAAAACTCCCCACAAAGCAAAAAAAAAAAAAAAAAGAGCCAAAGTCACAACTAAATGCTTTGTACTTTTACATCCTGATTTTAAGCAGTTCTGTGACAACAACAGTTACGTGACATCTATCAAATATTTTGCTGTTAGCAATGGACAACAATAGACATTGTGTGACATTGAGTTTTCATAATATATACACGTATATTAAAAGATTCAGAAATATTAAGACAGACTGAGAAAGACTCACAACATTTTAATGCTGCCAATTTTTTCATAAGATCTCATCACTACTTTGAACATCTAACCACTGATTAAGTTTTGTTGGGTTTTTTCCTTAAGAAACCGTTGCATTCATTATCTCTGACCAAAATCAACTTTGTGTTAATTACAAATTTGTTTAATTGAGCAATAAAATGTTTAGACTTATACTGTGTATCTAAGGTGATGATTTTGCATACACTATTACCCAAATAATATTTTGTACTACTCATTCCGTTGAATTTTAGCATACATAAAAACATACATAAAAGAATGTATATGTTCTTTGATAAGAAATACCTTACTCAAATTCCAGTTTAAAAGCAGACTCTTTTTCATCATTAAGAGCATCTTCTCCTTTGTGAATTTAATTTATATGAAATTATTTAATTAACTTGAGATATTGTCTTTGTAAAATTTATCCCTTGCATTACTTTTGTCAGTGGAAATCCCTGATTTCGATAAAACATCACAGACTATTTCTCAGAGAGTTGTGACAGCCATAAACCTATTTTTTACTAATATACTCTTATTATCTGTATGACTTAATAGCTAAATGTGTCTAAAAATAATTCCCCAACAGGGTGAAACTTAATATTCCAAAATCAAATTATTCATGCCAATCTGCCTTCATATATGAAAATAGATTAATTTATTTCAAGTATACCTACTAAACATTGCACATGATTTTGTGGATGATATGGAAAGTTAGAGAATTTCCAAGTACTCAAAGCATTGTTTATGTAAACATTTTTCTTTTCATTCTGCACTGTTTCTCCAAATCCAGCCAACCAACCAACAAAACTTTAGATTGGAGATATTTTAAACCACACTTGAAGACAGACAAAATAAAGGAAAAATAAGGGACTGAGATTGTATAAATTATTTGGACTAGACATTCATCGATAACACATTTTCTTACTTTGCTATTGACTCACAATCAAGTACAAATGGAAGACATACACTGGACAAGAGTCTGATTATTAAACTTTGGACAATGCTTCAGGGCATCTGTCTTCAGGGCAGACCTGAGGATAGGAGATGGACACATCAGTGTCCCTGCCTTGGCTGCCATTCATGCATGAGATGAAGGGTTCTGTATTGTCCTGCAAGGAGGCTTATTGCAAACAAATGTTTCTATCTGTTATGCTGCAAATATTTTATCACAAAAGGCCAACTAAAGGCTTCTTTTACTTTTGAAACTGGTTTCATTAACAATGGTGAAAAAAATTGTATATGTAAACTATTATTCTGTGACTCTATGCTATTTTATTCTTCATAGTTTAGAACATGGAATGCAAACCATTCTTTTTCAGTAGCATGGGAAGTAACATGGAAAACGCAAAAATATATGGTGTTTAAAAAGTTCAAGTGTTCAAATAAAAAAATTGAAAAACTTTTTAGTGATGATGTGTGATTTTTGATTCAATAAATGGAAAGACTATAATTTTGAACAATAAAAGAAAAATATAATCAAAATTTATTTGTGATGTTAAGGTAACAGTGCATGGTGTCCTTGTGAGATAAAGGAAGCTTTATACAGCCCAAATGATCTTCTGGAAAGCACAGAATTAAAGCCAAAGAAGAATATTCTTTTATATTTTTTTTGCTCCTTTATATCTTTGCAAGCCATTGCCAGCATTTACTTGCCTATCATCTTGAAAACTCTTTTACATGCAACTAATTTTTTAACTCTGTATTGCCCTCCTACTGAAGTGAAGGTAGAAAAGAATGATAGCGTATACCATAATGTGTTCTCTTGCTTCTTTGCAACAACTGCTAAGAAATATGACAAAACAAGAATGAAAATAAAATTAAACCATTTTCTATTCTCCCATGACAGAATAAATGCTATGGAAATCAAAGCAAGCTTTGGCTTGAAAATTTCATTAATGAAGAATACAGAAGATCCTTCCTGAAGGACGGTGGTAACCATTCAGTATGAAGCACTGCCTCCTATGCCCTGTCAAAAACAAAGATGAAGACAGCAACTTTGTTGGACATAAATATGAGAGTCTACATGTGGCTCTATTGCTGCATGCGTTTCCTTTTGAGTCTTATGACATGCTCATTGTGAAGAGGAGTATAATTATCAATGAAGCCGTCTGAAATTATTATTTGGAGTATTTATACGGAAATTACAATACTAGTAAAGAGAGCTCCACATACCTAGAAAGAGAAGGCATAATCATGTATAACAGTGATTGAGGGCAAGAATATATTATAAAAAGAATAGCAATTAGCAATTTAGATAGTAATGTTTAGTTGAGCATGAATTTACTTTAAATCCTTTAGATAATGCCTCAACCACAACCTTTTAGGGGCCTGATGAACCTTGTTTTTTGAAGAGATTCAGTTCCAACCTTTATATTCTCTATGTGAATATTTGCTCATCTGTTGAACTAACAGTAACTGCAACTAGGTCAGCTCAAGAAATTTTTCACAATACAGTTTAGGCTTACTTTTATGAGGCAAAGGTTGAAGAAAGTAAAACCATTTGTTCACTTATTGGAACCTATTATGATTTTCAAGCATAAAAATGAAATAACTAAAATTTGGACACAATTATTTGGGACAAAGTAACATCCTATTTTGTTTGTGGCAGAAGGTTTCAGTAGGATCTGTTGGAAAGCATGCTAATAATATGAGGCACACAAAACTCTGGCCCAGTATTGAAAACAGTGAGTTTCATTAATTTTCCTGGAAAAAAAGGTTTGTCAGTTGTTACAATACATAAAGCTGCATTATTCTGATTAGGTAGTAAAACAGAGAACAGATTAAGTTAAAGCAATTGTTTTGTTTCAGTTTAATTTAGATTCTGATTTGGTGAGTAAATGCTGAAGAATTTGCAGTTGAAAGTTCAGACTTGCTCAAATCCACAATGTGAGTATAAAATACAACATATACAGTATTTTCATGATATCTTGCTGGCATTTTAGTTTCTAAATGTTAATTCAAGGAAACATTCAATGTATAAGTGCATGTAAGTTCAAGAATTCAGAAGCAGCTGAAGAAAGGGTAATGCTGCAAAATGGTGAGTTCCCATGAAAATCCAGTGTCTGATCCCCTGATGATCTCAAGATAAAAGCAACAGTGACTTGAAAGTTAGAATGGTGGAATTTCTACAGACTTGCAAGAACTCTGGTTATGCACAAATGAAACATTGAGAAGAATTTTAGATGTCATTTTGGAAGAAATAGAATAGAAATAATTATTCATGTTAAACCAAAATAATCCCATTTGTACTGTGTAAATCTAGATTTTTTTAAACTTAAAATTGCTCTCTGATAGCAGTTACATATTGTAAAATATGTCACTCTTGTCAGAAATGAAAGCATTGACATAAAGAAAAGTACTGTCATTATAACTTTAGACTGCTGCATCAGGAGAGGTTATCATATATTTACTTATTTATTTAGACATTGGAGTATAAAGTAGTCTAATATTCAAAGTTAGTCTCATGACAATTGATAGTATTTTTCCCTTCAAAATGCATACAAAAAAAGAAAATTTTTTGTGTTTCATAGCTTTATCTGTATTATTTGTTTCTTTGTGTTTACTCGGGAATTATATTAAACACCTTGTATGATTTGTGGTCAGCAAACATGCTAACAACTTGCAGTATGCTATCAACAATATCTATTTTAAAGCAATTTTGCCTCCTAAAACCTTTCACAAGCAATTTACTTGAGACAGGCAAACACAATCATTAACACTCTGAAGCCACTCTGACCAAGGTCAGACCTGGTAAAAACAGCTGCTTCATAATGATATCCAATTTCCTTGTAAATCCTGTTCAGAGAAATGTATAAATCACAAGTTCCTCTCAGGCCATGGGAAACCTCCCTTTCAAACCATAGCTCTAAGGAGATTATTTGAAAGCATATTATACAACCATCTGAAGGGTCAGGTGTTGCCAACTGGGGCATTAAAATTCATTTGTACCTGTTTATTGGTAACTGCTATCAAAGGCTCACAAGTTGGGAAGTAGAAATATAATATACCCATAATTTTTTCAAGTCACCTTTGACTCTCTATGTCCAAATGAAAAAAAAAGAAATTTACTGCCTCTAAACCACAGAGAAACAGTCTAGGAGAGGATTTCAGGGGACTAAGTAAAAAGTGAAAGTTAAGGTACTCTGGGATATCTTACCTGGCCCTGAGCTGTTGCCACATAAAAAGAGTCGCAGAGTACTCTATCTCACTCTGAAGCTAAAGCTTTTGTTGTGTGTCTTGCATCATCTAAAACATCACTAGTCAATGATATATAGATATCTCTATTGCTCTTTCAGTACACCTTAACGGTAAAAAAAATTTCCTCAATTTACTACTAATCTACAGATATAGTGTGTGTCTAGAATTTTATTCATGAACAAAAAATCTTACTTTCCATCTTTAGAGTACAGATCACATTTAAAGTGAAGAATTTAAGTATGAGAGTAACGCTATACAATAAAATAACCAAACCATCTAACAATGGAGTTCTTGGTGTCAAGATAGACACCTGAAGGTCAAGAAACTCCAATTATATCAGAAGGTGATATAATTTCTACGTTCTTCTGTGTGCTTCTCTCTTAATAAAATTATATGCTCAACACCTTCTAAAAAAACCCCATATAAATATTTAGTCCTCCTAAATCTACCATGTAGAATAAAAATGATCATAAATACAGCAGCAGCAGTCTGTCTCAATGTGCCAAAATATGAACCATTGGGAAAGACCTCACTGGCTGAATAAATTTGGTTTGAGCTCAGGGAAAAAGGAAACTTTATGAACTTTGGAAGAAGGGGGACACAACTCACGAGTACTATAAGGTGAGGCTATGCCAGGATACAACTAGAAGAGCCAAAGCTCAACTAGAACTCAATGTAAGTACTGCCATGAAAGACAATAAATTTTTTTTCTAAGTATATTAACAAATAAAGGAGGATTATGGACAATATCAATTTTTTATTGGATGCTGTGAGAAACATAAAGTCAAAGGATGGGGAAAAGACAGAGGTACCTAATTTCTTCTTTTCCTCAGTCTTTGATAGTAAGGTTTTGTGTTACTCAGACCCTTGAATTGGACGACAGGAATGGGGAGCAGAGGGAAACCCTCATAATCCAAGGGGAAATCATTAGTGACTTTCTGTACCTTTTGGACATGCACAAGCTTTCGGGACCAGACAGGATCCACCCAAGGTTACTGATGGAGCTGGTGGAAGAACTCACGGAGCCACTTTCCGTCAATTATCGGCAGTCCTGGTTAACCAGGGAGATCCTGGTGGTCTGGAGGTAAACAAATGTGAGACTCATCTGCAGTAAGTTCTGGAAGGAGTATCTAGCCAACGTGCCTGTCTGTCTGTCCTCTGGGGAAGGTTATGGGAATAGATCATCATGAGTGCCATTGTGGATGTTGTCTACCTAGGCTGCAGAAAACTCTTAGATACCATTTTCACAGGATTCTCCAGAATAAACCGGCTAGTGGATTCTTCACTGGTTTAAAACCTGCCTGAACTGCTGGCCCCAGAGAGTGATGGTCAATGGAGTTCAATCCAGTTGACAGATAGTCATTGGTGATGTTCCTCAGGGTTCAGTATTGGGACTAGACATGTTTAACATCTTTATTAATAATCTAAATGAGAGAATTGAATGCATCCTCAGTTTGCAGATGGAAACAGGTTGGGTGGGAATGTTGATCTGCCTGATGGTAGGAAGTCTCTACAAAGGGATCTGGACTGACTGGGGTGATGGGCAGAGACAATTGCATGAGGTTCAAAAAACTGAAGTGTCAGGTCCTGCACTTAGCTCACAACCCCCTGCAGTGCTACAGGCTGGGGGTAAAGTGGCTGGAAAACTGTCCAGTGTAAAGGGCCTTATGGGTGTTAGTCAATAGTAACCTGAACATGAGCCAGCTGTGCCCAGGTGGACAAGAAAGTCAATGGCCTCCTGGCCAGAAATAGAGTGGCCAGCAGGGCAGTGATTGTCCCCTTGTACTCAACACAGGTGAGCTGCACCTCAAGTCCCACGTTCAATTCTGGGCCACTCACTTCAAGAAAGATGTTGAGGTGCTGGACCATGTCCAGAGAAAGGCATCAGAGATGGTCTGGACTCTAAGTCTAGTAAAAAACAACTGAGGGAGCTATAGCTGTTTAGCTGGGAGAAAAGAAGGGTCAGGGGAGGTTTTTTTACTCTCTACAACTGCCTGAGAGAAATGCATAGCAAGGTGGGGATCAGTCTCTTCTCTCAGGTTAAAACTGACAGGATAAGAAGAAATGGCCTCAACTCACATCAGAGGAAGCTTAGATTGGTTATTAGGGAAAATTTCTTCATCAAAAGGATTGTCAAACATTCAACCAGCGTGCTCATGCAAGTGGTTGAGTCATCATCCCTGGAAGTATTTAAAAGAGTGGAGATGTGGTTCTTAGGAACATAGTTTAGTGGTCAACTTGATAGTGTGGATACTTTCAGGGTTGCTGACTCCATGGAATTAAGCAAATAAAATCAAAACAAAACCAATACACCAACCCTCATTATTATAAATTTAATTGAAGGATATGAGCTTTTAAATATATGCAAACTCCCTTCAGTTTTCATCGGTAAAGTTTTAAATGAGAATACAATGCCTGATACTGTTTTTTTTCATTATAAAATATATATGTGAGGTAATATTTGTGGATACGTCACCACATTCATATACTGCAAATAAAAGCTTTTGAAATGCATAGCAATTCAGTGATATCCAGAAATCTTTGTATATCCATTTTGTTCTGGTCTTAGCCAAGAAATACCATTAACCTCAATGTCAGTAGAATTTCAAAAAGCAGAAAATTGCTACTCAGCCTTATTTCTTTGTACAACAGACACCATAAAAATTGTTTAAACATTTTTAATCAGTCTATTTTTCTATCTGGTATTGAGTAGTTTTCCTGTAAAATATTACTCAATAAAAAAATATGAAAATCTGGTTTCAGCTGTAAAAATGAGCCTATTAGTATTCCATGTAAATTTTTAGGAAATCGTTAGAGGTAACAGATGATGAAGAGGGAGTTTGTTTGGCAAGTTTAGTAGTGGAGATCATTATACTAATTACAGTGGAGTACAACCAGGCTAATTACAAATTAGTAATTGACAAAACTATTGTTAATGATAGGGGTTGTGTTTTCAACCTGGTTTTTTGATTGGTTTTCGCTGTTTTTAGTTCTGGGAATTTTTTCATAAATGAAAAGATGAATGCTTTAGGGTTTGATTTTTTTTGTATGTTAAAACCTTCTTTTAGATGATCTTTACTTTTTGAATTAAACAGTCCTTACTAAGAATATAAAATAAAATATGTCTTTCACTATTAAATTTATGTGAATTACTAGATATATACCTTAGTTCTTTATCATGTTACTCAAAAAATTAAGCTCACGATAGCTAATCAGCAGATTGATGGAGGTTCACATTAAAACATAAAAGTAATCAAAAGGACCAGTTATTCTTGGAACAATTCTGTTATTTATTAAAATTAATGAATAAATAAATTTAAAGAATTTTAGAAAATATTAATTCACATAGACTTCAGGAAATCCAGGATCACATGACTGATAATTGGCAGACAATTCAGATTAATATTAAAATTTTGCTGAATTCTCAAGTATGAAAAAGACTGGACTGAATACAGAGAGTTTTGATGAAATAATTTAATGCTTTACATTAATTTCTTCACATTACTGACAATATATCACCCTTAGTAACTTAGAAAACCACAGACAAAACCAAACAGTCTACATCTAATTAAACTATTCACTATTTATAAAAGATTATTGCTAAACTAATGAATCTAAACTAAGGTTTTGTAACTTGGTAAAAAAGGCATCGTCAAAATGATTGAATGTTTCCAATGCATTCACCCCACTTAGTGGAATGAACAGACAGTGGGATTGAGCAAGCCCTCAGTACGTTTGTTTATGGCAGGCACCAAGTTAATCAGTGCAGCTGGTTTGCTTGAGGGAAGGGACATCATGTGGAAAGGTTTTGACAGTGCTGAGCCTTTGACTGGGACCATGAGAACCGCACCAAGTCCAGCAAGACCAAGCATGAAGTCCTGCACAAGCGTATGGGCAATGTCCAACTGTGATTCTCCTTTTCCTGCTTCGTTCTTGTGAGATCACAGCTGTAGTACTTCATCCAGCTTGGGAGCTCCACAGCAAAAGAATCACAAGGACCTGTCAAAGTGGGTCCAGAAGGGGACTATGGAAATGATCATAGGGCTGGAAGAGCTCTCCAGTGCGAAATGGCTGAGAGAGTTCAGATGTTCAGTTTGGAGAAGGTTCCAGAGATACCTTACTGTGGCCTTCTAATGTATAAAGGGGGCTTATATAAAGATGGAGAGAGACTTTGTACAAAGGCCTGGAGTGCTCAGAAAAGGGGAAATGGTTTGAAACCTAGAGAGTAGTTTTAGAATGGACTCAAACAGCTCACCCAGAAAAGTTGTGGTTGACTCATTATTCACGAAGCGTTCAAGGACAGGTTTGATTGGACTTTGAGCAATCTGATTTAGTAAAAGGTGTCCCTGACCAAGGCACTTGGGTTGGAACTAAATATCTTTAAAGATCCTTTCCAACCTAAAATATTATATAATTCTATTACATTATCCCGTGATTCTACAATTCTATGACAGATCTGATGAAGTTCACACCAAAAAACACACAGAACAAATATGAGTAATCAGGAACTTTACCAATAAAGTGCGCAACCTATCTGTCACATTTCAAAGTCTCATACAGCCCTGGGCAAGTGAAAAAGCACCAGACATCTGTGATTATACAACTAAGCAACATGGTGATATGCAGGTGCAGACAATGGTTTTGTAAACATAAACTTACGTATCTCAGTCTGAAGATAAATACTAATTAAAAAATTGGCAGTTTTAGCAATGAATACAAGTCAGACCAGTGAATGAAACCACTTGTATGGTGCTGTATTCTATGATTAATTTCTGAAATTGCAGAAAATGCTGTTCTTGTTTCATTACTACATTAATGTGCACTTTTACTATACTCATCAATACTTTTAAATTTATCCTTTAGTTCCCTCTTTTTCATGACTTCTTCTTCGCTTCCTACTGTCACTTCTCATTTAGTATAACTAAATTTTTTTTTCCTGATCAATAGGGTTTTTTTTTCTTTCTGATTTAGCCTAGAAGACAAAAAACTCAGAAAAATAACTTAATGTTTTCTGTCTTCCTGTTGTGTCTGGTTGTCCTCTCTTCCCTCATCTATTTTGTTTATAAGTTTCCCCCAGCAGTAAAACAATATTATTGCAGCTACAGAGTGATCAATAATTTTTCTTGGAATTTAAGAACTATATTATCTAAAATAAATAGTATACCACAGTGTTTAGAATTATTTCATATTCTACATAATGTAAACGGGATTTTCTGGCAATGCTTTAAAAAAAATAAACTATATTTTAGTTGCTATTCAACATATTTTATGTGTGTCAATTTTGACCTAAATATATATGATCATATGTTGATACTAAGCAATATGCAGGGGAGGAAAGTAAAACATTATAAAATACATTGATTACCCTTTTTCTCTTCCTCTGTTCAGACTAGAAATCATTAAAAAAAAAATTTCTATTTTCACTCAGACCATATTATATTCTACAGAAGTGATGTTGTTTTTACCTTGTTCAATTACTCTTTTACTACTTCATGCAATCTATAAAATAGCTTTTGTTACTTTTCTGTCTTTTGTCAATTAGTTTGGTGAGTTCAGATTTTCTGAGCTCAGAATATCTAAGATCAGAATGGAAGATTTTGATCCACAGAGGATCAAAAAATTTAGATGACTTTAAAGCACCTCCCTTTCATATTAGGTGATTAATTTCAGCCTCTGAATTCTCAAAAGTTAATTTCCTGAGATTCTGATGGGTATCTGATTTTAAGTTCCCAAAGCAGTATGTTAAAGATCCTCAGGATCCCCTGCTGGATCACTACTGTGTTAAACAGATAAGACTGACAGTGTCCTTTAAGGCCCAGTCACATTTACCATATAAATATATTATTTTTCTAGGTTGCCTCAAACTTGATCATGTTGCCACATATCCAGCTTCTGTCTCAATTGTCACTACAGATTCACCTTTGCCAAATTAATTGAGCCCTATATAGCTATTTTTGGAAGACATGAGCCATTTTCCAAACTCTATTTGCTGGATGGACTAGATAGTCACTACCAATAGTTAGAGATTTCATATTTACCTGACATACAACATCTATCTTACAGACATATAGTTCTACATGTTTTAATATTTTACTTTTGTTTATCTCATAGTTAAAAAGTAATTTTTTTAAATTTTGATCTATTAAAGCTTAGTAAATTAGGTCATAATATACAGCAAAGGTAATTATTAATTCAACTAATGAAATTACTGTAAGCTATGTAAGAGATTCTAAACAATGTAAGGGACTCTGAAAAACATTGATCTCCTAGGTGACCTGCACCAGAATACACCTAGGTAATACGGTATTTAGGACATTAAAAATATATGTTGATATATGGTATTCCTTCTGTTTCCTCTACTTGTTGTCTGTTCTCGCATCTGATGTTGTTCTCTTTCATGCATTTGTAGAATATTTTGGGAAAATGGGTCAGGGAATGATATTAAAATTAAAGAATTAATACCAGTGAAAATAAATACCAGTGGAATAAATAACCCATCTTTATTCCATGGTAATACTATTACCTATGCTTTCTGATGCCAATGTACTTATCAACAGCAATTTCTAAACCTTATTCTGCCACCACAATCAATAAATCACTGTTTGTGCATCTGATAGCTTATTGAATGCTCCCAGATGTATACTGCAACTCACACTATTTGTGCATCTGGGATTGCTATTGTGACCAGACTTACCGTGTAAACATGCTGTTTGTGCACCTGGTACCTTGCCAGACTTATAGTGTCAAGTTGGTTACTCTAAAATATTATCTGTGAAGGTCTTCCAGGGATTCAGACAGACAGACTGACAATATACTAACATGGGGAAGCCTAGTGGCCCCAAGGTCTGCTGCATTTGCAGATAACCCAGAAAGCAAGGATATATCCCTTTTCTAAATTTTTCCATGATGGTAAACCATCCCCTTTAATGAGATATAGATCCAAAACATATTTTCCTCTTTTGTATTTCTTCAAGAATTCAAGGATAATTTCAGATTAGAAATTCGTCATAATCTGTATTTATACTGCCCAAGGGACAAAATGTAAGATGTTATGCCTTAACGGAAACATAAAATATTTAATAGATATAGATAATATCAGGATTGATGATAATTTTATGCACCAGACAAGTGCACAATGTAAAATAAAAAGATACAAGAGCAGTTCAGCTTGAGAGCATACAGTTGGAGGGAAAAGATTTTCACAGAATGTATAATAGGCTTTCACAATGGTTTCACAATCCTGTTGAGCTAGAAGATGATTTAAAGATACTGAAATCACTTAGGAAAGGACAAAGTACTTACCTTGAAGTTTGGCTTTTCCATGGATCCCCTACCTAATCCGGAGTCCTATAAAATGAAAAATTTGGAAGTTGTCCTACTTTTGGTTGTCCACAAAGCATTGATGGGAATTCACATCAGCCTCGAAAAACAGCTGTCAGGTTTATGGAGTGGAGGGAGATGACTCAGCAAACCTAAAATATGTTTTCAATTCTAACTTTAACCATAGGTCAATATGCAGTGCTATCTCAGCATATTTTCCAAAACAGCATAAGATCTTCTTTAAAGCTGCTTTTATTAGTGATGAAGATTACTGGAGAGCTAACTGTAAAAGACTGCTCTAAATTAAAAGGTGTAACTGTAACAATTTTTGCATAAAGACAGAGAAACAATCAAATGTTAAAATTATGGAAATAAAATACATATATTTTACATATTTATATAAATAAGCTGTAAACCAGAATAACATCTCATTTTCTGTCTTTAAATATATGATAGGAGCACACGTTACTTATAACATGCATTCAGTGCAAATCCTTAAATCTGTATTTAAAAAAGCAACTTCAACATGTATTTTGAGTTCTTTAATTTCAGCGTGATAACATTTCCTTTGATGATTTGTTCCTTACAATACTGTCTGATGAAAAATGAAAATGATGAAATTAAATTTCTTGAGGAGGCAGAGATGCAAATCAGGCCATTTTGCTACTCCTAGGTGACTCCTGTGGTATTCAGTAAGCTTTGTGTGTGAAATAGACAGTCTTGGTCTGGGAGATGTAAATAGAAAACAGTTCAGACACTTTCTTTTAGAGATAATGGTGCCAGGGAAAAAAAGCCAATGAATGGCAGTAAAAACTGTACATGGATTTGCACATAAGGTTTTGTAGGCTCTAAGCTGAAACACTAAAGTGACTGCTGAGGTTTTGTATAAGTACCCTTATTGAGAAGGGATTTGAAGCTTAGCAGAAATCCTGGAAGGTTATTAAGATAGCGATTGCTTCTGAATAGAATACAGAATCCTGGAAAAATTCACAGCAGCATCTTGATTTTGTAGCATCTGGCTCACATCATAAATGCTTTGAGCACTGTCATTCTATGAACTGAATACCTGGTGTCAGGAAAATGGCCTTGAAGTAACAAATACTCACCATGTCTTCACTCAATGAAAATGAATGTGAAATAGGAATAGAAAAATGTGAAATAGTAAGAAGATCAATATACAAATATATGCATCTAATTTTGACTACTTTGAATAAATTGCAGTAAACTATGATATTACCTGAAGGCAAGAATGAT
Organism: Cinnycerthia olivascens; assembly: GCA_035048155.1. Classification (NCBI taxonomy): domain Eukaryota; kingdom Metazoa; phylum Chordata; class Aves; order Passeriformes; family Certhiidae; genus Cinnycerthia; species Cinnycerthia olivascens. The sequence goes on from JAWWMU010000001.1 coordinate 92,432,347, forward strand.
AAATCCCAGGAAGTGTAGGAACAATTGTTCCCTGCCAGGTATCTTTAGCATTTAGCTTCAACAGTATTGGGTTATTTCTTTAAGCTCCTTGTGGCTGAGCATAACTGTAAGACATTACTTTTGATAACAAATTTACATGTGAAAAAAAATAAATCTTTGTACTGTAATTCCTTAGATTAACAGAAAAAAACCTAAATATGTCTTTACCATGGGCTGATATTTTGTCTGTGTTGGTCACTTTGTTCTCAGCAGAGAAAAAAACAAGCAAAATTTAGCAAAAGACGTTTCTGGCTTCTGGAAGTAGTTCAGATGTTTGTAATTTGTGAGTTCCTGGGACTAGACTGGATTAGACCACTGTTATTTAACACTGGAAGCATATTTCTGACTGCTAGCTCAGGCCACTGTGTTCTGACCATAGTTCTCCCTAGGGGAGAAAAGTTAGGAAAAAAACAGGAAATTCAATTTCTCTTCTCTTCTCTTCTCTTCTCTTCTCTTCTCTTCTCTTCTCTTCTCTTCTCTTCTCTTCTCTTCTCTTCTCT
>JAWWMU010000001.1:92438110-92448487 GCA_035048155.1 Cinnycerthia olivascens
TCATATAAAAAATTATTTATCTGTGTATTAATTGGAGATTTGTAATTATTTTAAATATAACAGTGGGAAAAAAAAAAAAACACTTTTTTTTTTCTTTTGCACATTTCTAACTGGAGCTGTTATAATTTTTTTTAACTGATTAAGAACAAAATATATATAAACCATCACAGTTTTCTTACCAAAATAAAATAAATATAAGAACAAATAAAAAAACCCTCCTATCTTACAATAAAATAAAACTAAGAAATATATAAAATATGTATTTGTTTTTCTTGTACCACATCATCTCACACTCAGACAGAAAGACTGACAAAGATTTAAAAAGAAAAAAAGTGCAGCCAACAAACAAATATGAATTCCATCATATTTCTATTCCCAAAAAACATTCTTCCCTACTTAAAGGGTGTTAAGGATTTGCACTGTATTTTCTATTTGAACTGAAATCATGGATGCAGTTGATAATATTTTTACTCAATCAAATTTAATGAAATTTAAATATCTCTATAAATACACAATCACATTTAAATAATATATATATGCACGCATAAGTATGTGTATATTACATATAATGTATAAACTGATATACTTAGGGGTTTATATAGGTATGTAAGTTTGCTCATGCACACAGATGTACATAGATTAAATAGATATCTTCTTCACTAAAATCCACAGTATTTCAAAGCCATTAGTGAAAGCAAAACCAGCTAAGGAATGGATTTGTGAGATCAGGTAAGCACTATTTTCTTTTTTATACTAATCTAGTTGTAATCAGTGTTCAAGCTCTCTGTGTTAAAATCTGTAGAACCGAAAGAGTAAAAACCAAGGGAAATTATTTATTAACAGTAAAATATCTTGTGTGAATCATCATCCAGAAAAAAATATAATCAGACCTTCCTGCATAATGTTCATAACTTCCATTTCCCCTTGAAAGCATCACTGTGTGATTATTTGCTCTTGTCACCAAGAATGATCTTCTCATGTTGCCCTAGATTCATTTTACATGTAATTAGAAATTACAAGTTTTCTAATCAAAGTAGATTGGTAGCCACAGAAGCATACCATCTGTAAAAAAGGTGGAACAGCACAAAAATATTTTGTCAGTATTAATATATCTTTGATGCCTCATTACATTTTCTCTTCTTTATTCTTCCTTTTGCCTTAAATTCCTTAAAAAGGATTATTTTCTTTGGATATCTAGAGGAAAATTTTAAGAAAATTTCAAGCGAATTGTCTACTAGATACTTATGGAAACCATTCTTAACTCTGGATTTTTGCAATTAAATTATTTAATTTTGTATATGAAAAAATACCAGTAAACCACCCCCTCCCCCCAAAAAAAAATTTTCCTTTCTCATTTCATTCAGCTTTTTTAAACTTCTATGCTGAGCTTCTTTATGTTCTATATGACAGAATTTTTTCATAGTGTATGTAAACCTGATGGACTAACTAGCTAACACAGAAAAATGACAAATTATATTTTACCACTAAAAGCTCAGATATTTTAAAGTTGACCAAATACTTTTGGCCATAAAGTTGTGAAGGAACAAAATGTCATAAGAGCAGATTATTTAAAAGATTTTGTTTTATTTTGTATTACCATTTATACATATTGAATAGTAAAAGATTACTTTACTGGGAGCTATTAACTGGAGAAAAAAGTAGGAAGAAAAATTGCTTTATGAACCATGCATAGGACCACAGTGAATTCAAAGATAATTAACTAGATCAATGCCAATTAATAGAATCATTATATTTGATAGGAAAATATTCTTACAGACACACTAAGTTAACATGAGGTTAGAAGACAATTCTGGAGCTTGACTAGTCCACCCTCTTGCCCAGAACAAGATCAGTTAGAGCAGGTTGTGCAAGAATATGACCAGTTATATCTTGCTTATTTCCAAGGATGTAGAGTTCACAATCTTTCTGTACAGCCCACTCCAGCGTTTGACCATCCTCATAGTAACAGAGCCTTTTCTTGTCAAATTTCTCCTGTTTCAGTGTGTTCCCTCTTGTCCTGTCACTCGACTCCACTGAGAAGAGTCTGACTTCATTTCTTTTAGTCCTTTCCATCAGGTATTTAAACATGAGGCTAAAATCCCACCAAGCCTTCTCCAGTTTGAACAGCCCAATCTCTTTCCTGATTTCCTGCTATGTCAGATGCTCCAGTCTCTTAATCATCCTCCTTGTGGTTTTCTGGACTCCAGGTTGTCCAAGCAGTACAGATATTTCTTACCAAGGCTGAACAGAGATGAAGAATTTGCTACCTGCTGGCAATGATCTGCCTAACGCAGTTCAGGTGACCTTTGTCATGAGGTTGCATTGCACAAAGTCTCTTTGAAATCTGAAAGTAAAAGTGAGGCATCAAAAGAAGGATTTCTGCTTCTATATTTCTGATAAGATTCTATTTAGCAGATTTACAATACATGACCAAAGAAACTGTAACTAAATGACTGAAGAGAGTACATCTGTTGTGGTGGTATTTTTTACCCCTACCAGAGGTTGCAATATGATTGCAGGAATTCTCATTATCTCTCAGCCTAGAGAAATTAGTTAGGCCATGTAGTTTCCTTTGACCTGATCAAAAATGCCAGTGTGGCTAACACTAGAGTCAGCCCTGGCTGTACCAGGAGTGACAAGACATGACAACCTTGGATCATCCCCCCTTGACTGAATCATCTTGGAAATTTATTGATGATTTAAGCAATTTTAAGTGAAGTCTTTCGAGCTTTCCTGGACGGCAGCGGGCTGCCCCAGCATCTCCAAGTGCAGTGCCATTCACAGCTTGAAAACTCTCAGGGTTGGGTTACTCAGAGAACAATTGCCAAAAGCTGATGAAAGGACCTGGTCTGCTATCGCCAATTCTCAAGACTCAAGACATTTTACTTGTTGAGAGATACAAAAATGTCCAGCTTGAGTATTTCACTGAACTCATGGGGGATTTTTAACACGTATACCTTTGTGCATAGTACTTTGTGATTGTGCGTATGCTTGTGTGAATTGCTTTATATATGCTATAGTATGAATATTGTCACCTCTGACCTATAGTGAAGTTACTGCTGTGCTTATAATAAATTCTATTGAATGATTTTGTATTAAATAGTCAATGATTTAGTACTGCTGAATCCTTTAGAATTTAACCATTATCAAGTCTGAGTTTGGCAAGGGAAACTCCTCTGAATCTCACTACTCAATAGGAGAGTGAGATTTACTTTTTTGAACCTCTACCTTTTTGCATGAGCTGTATAAAATGTCCTAAATCACCCATTCGTGACACCTGTCTAGATGTTCGTATAGGTTACCTTTACAGGGATGTATTAATTTCTGAAATAGTCCTCAAGTGTAGGTCAGGCAATCCTATTACCCGTGTTTTACAGCAGATGAATTCAGGGTAGAAGAGATTAAGCACAGAGTCAAACCCAAGGACTCAGCTGCATGGACAGGCTCAGACTGATCTCTGTTCAGATAGAAGTGCTCCAGTCCAACTAGAAGTGAGAAAATAAATTTTATATCTCTTTGGTATACAATGAAGCTGCTGTACAGGAAAGTACTTATCTGTAAGCACAGAGAAAGAAGCATTTATGTTCCTATATTGATAAATAAATTCCTCCACTTTACACAACCCAAATATTAGGTAAAATCTAGAGTCGATGGGAAAAATTCAAGTATATATATATATATATATATATATTAAAGCCTTTCTAGAGCTTAGAGACCTGAATCAGTGCTGAAATTTTACTTTTTTAAATTCCATGATCATTAGGTATTTGTGCATTACCAAAACTACCTTAACTTGTATTATCCTGAAAAGAAGCATCAAGCACATCATTATTAACAGTTTAATGTGATTTCCCATTGAAATAGTGACTAACTGGAGTTAAAATAATTTTTAGATGGACATATCTCTTCTTGAACTGGAAAATAAATATTACAAACGTGAGTTGAGGATTATGAATATGAATAACATTAGGAATAAGAAGAAAATTCACTTAAATATGCTGAAAAAAATCTTACAAAATTCCAGTTCAGTCAAATACTTTTTACTTTTATTCTTGTTTTGTAGGTCTCTTGAAACAAATGTTAATTGTAGAATGGAATGAAATTAATAATCCTGACAACATTAAAATTTAAACATAGTGCAAACAACATAACTATGTGCCACCTGTCAATGTAATTTTTCCTCAATTCTTTTTTCCATGAGAAGATTAGGAATTTTGTCCAAATAGAACTGTGTAGTCATTTCGATTGAGAAAATATTTAAGATCATCCAGTCTAACGGTTAACCCAGCACTGCCAATGCCATCATGTCCTTAAGTGCCACATCCATCCTTTGAAATACTTCCAGTGGTGGTGTCTCCATCCACCAGTTTCTGGGTTGCCTGTTCCAATGCTTGACAACCCTTTAGATGAAGAAATTTTCCTAAACATCCAGACTAAACCTTCCCTGGTGCAACTGAAGGCCACTTCTTCTTGACTTGTCACTTGTTACTTGGGGGTAGAGCCCAACACACATCTCCTGACAGTCTCCTTTCAGGTAGTGGCAGAGAGTAATAAGGTCCTCCCTGAGCCTTCTTTTCTCCAGACTGAACAGCTCCAGTTCTCTCAGCCACTCCTTATGTTTCGCCAAATTTTTTGTTCTTATTTGGACATGCTCCAAAACCTCAAAACTTAATTTAACATTATATATAGTTTGTCCCAAATGCGATATTTACATTAAAGCCTACTTACAGTAAGTTAAAAATTGCTTTAGAAGAAAAAGGAACCTGGAAGCAATAAATTTTATTCATTGTTAGAGCCATATCTATAACTATTTAAATTATTATTTTAATGCCTGGGAAAAATGCAGCCAGATGGTGTCTTTCATGTGCCAAGTTAAGACCAGAAGCAATATTTGACCAGTACCCTTTGAACTCATTGTTAAAAGTGAAAGTTTAGCTGTGAACCTCTGACACAGCTTGTACTACATCATAAAATTGCTGTAATATGTTTGTTGAATTTAATGTAATGTGGCACTAAACTGGCAAAAAATGACCTTGTTCAGTAGGCAGCAGATTTGATTTAATCTATGAGACAATGACAGAGAAGCAGATGCAAACATTAGAAATCCTTTTACTCCCTGTGAAAGATGAATTTTACTGTAGAATCAGAAAGTACATGCTAAAGCACCTCAAGGAATGAAGGATGTCTCATCTTCTGGCTGCATTAGGACTTACCATCCCCTTTTCATGCACCGTGCATCAGACTGAAGAGCAATATTCAGAGCCATAACATGATCAATAATGGCAGGGAAAGTCACTTCCTATTAATATTCACCTCACCATACTTAAGTTTCTTGTCCTGTAAATAGTTCTCTTTCTACTGACAAGTCAGTTTGGCATGAATAGTTTCAGGAATCTTAGCTTTGCCTGCAGGACTTCTTCTAAAGTTAAATGCTTTCATCTGAACACTTTTTTTTTTTTTTTCAGTTCACTCATTGACTGTCTTTGCCTTATATTTTTTTCCTTCTAATTTCCTTGATTTTTTTTTCTTTATCTCCTAAAAGTATCTAGTATTTTAAGTACAAATTTGAGACATTTCCTTCTGTTACACTGACACTACAGGTCATGTGAAAAAATTTCTGTGATCTAACACATTATACTTACTTAGAGGCAAATAAAAATAAGTACATATCTCACTGTCACACCTGATATCACTTGACTGAAAATTAGACTCTTTGCTCTGGGTAGGAATATATAATGCTGAGTAAGACACCTACGTTATCTATAGTTACTGGTGAAAAAACATTTTTTGAGAAAAGATTCATTGCAAAACCCAGGGTGTAACAGAAATGCTTCAAAAGTCAATAGAAAATGTTAATTATGGTAAACAAACCAAAGCAAACAAATATAATGTGTGATATTCTTCTCAGTAACCATATATACAACAAAAAATAGACCTATAGCTATCTCTTCTATGTTAGATCAAAAGCTCAAAAGCATGTAGTGAATCTAGCTAGATGTTCTGAATGAAGGCAACAGCTATCATTTTTTTGAAAACCTTATTAACTGTTGGATAATAGATTCATGCTGCTTTTGAAAGACCTTGTTTATCCTGAGACACACTTTCCAGAGGCCATAATGATCCAGACCACAGTTTGCCATATTAAATTATATTTGAAGTTCATAAAAACAATTTGTCATTCAGATATTGATACTTCTGATCTGTAAATAGATTAATATGGTGAACAAATTAATTCTCTTTTGAATTTCTTATTCTCCCCATTTAACATAATCACAGTATAAGATGATACATGTAGGTGCAGATATCAGTTGAATCCCGTTGGTTTTGTCTATGAATGTTTCTACTTCCTGAATTTGATATTGAAGAAAAAAAATAGAAGAGATTCAGGGAAGGAGAGGAGGGAAATCATGCACTTGTGCCAATGAGTAGTGAAATCTTTCATTATTTTCTGAAAATTTAATTCATTTAAAGGAAGCAAAGAATGATATAGACTAATGATCCATATCTAGCAATTATTGTCCTAAATATTGCCCTAAGAAATCCTAAAATATGGGCATCACTGGGTTCTAGGGAAAAGCAACTCTTCACTTCCTCTGCTTAGGAAGCTGTAGAAAGCAATGATGCCGCTCCTCATAGAACATCTTCTCTTTGAACAGAGCAAACACAAATTCCTCAGCTCTCCTCATAGGACATTCCTTCCAGCCCTTTCACCAACTTTGTCAGCTTCCCCTGAATCCATTCAAAGATCTTCATCCTTCTTAAATTGTGGAGCTCTAAGCATTTGACTTGCAGAGTTAAAGTCAAATTTATTAAGCATATTCAAGAAGTGTGTGCAGTGACATATTCTTTTTTGGGGGTGTTGACATGTTGTAAGAGGCTGTCATGATAAGGCAGAACAACATTGTTATCATCATGGATATGCATATTACAGTAAAAGCTAAGAAAAACATCATATGCAAAAATACCTGTGTGCATACATGATGTCTAGATGAAAAAAAACCTGTACAGAACAAAATGTATACTAAAAAGGAATGAATACAATGAAAAGAATTATGGATTGGGAATCATGATAATTGTATGTATGTTGTATTACATTTATAATTCAAAAGTCCATTCTTAAGTATTGCCTTTATTATAGAAAAATAAACTGACAAAGTTATGTTTATCTACACAGGCAGATACTACACGGTATGAAACCAATATGGTTGGATCTCTTATACACTCTGTATCATCATGGGTATGGAATGCGAATACTAAAAAAAGCTTATCTTCTTAATTTTTAATGGACTTAAAGAGCTCTATAGTAAAAATCAATTCTTGCAACACACATATTTAGTACATACTTTATTAATTAAAATGTTTTTGAAAGAAGGCATTCAAGAAAATTCTCTTTCACAGACTGTTAGAGCAAAACCAGTATATTCTGAAATGTTTGAAAAGGCTAAAGTATTATTCAAATGAAATAGGGTTTTGGTAGAACTTGGTCTCATTCAAATTCTAAAATGATATATATTCTATAATTATATAAATTCTAAAATAATGGTGGGGTTTTCTTTTTGGTGTTATTATTGATTTTACTTGAAAAAAAATCAAGTAAAGTCAACCAAAAGAAGAGAAGTTTAACAGAAAATATCAGCAAAAATAGAATGAAATAACTGGAAGATTAACTGGTTTAAAAAGTTACTCAATTAGGAATATTAAAACAGTGTCCAAATGTTTCAAAGACTAGCTAGGGAATTTGAGCTATTCTTTCAACTCAATTTGATTTTAAACAAACAATTTAATCTTGGTGTTTCTGTAAGGGTTTATTTTAGTTTGGTTCATTCTTTTTGGTTTGGTTTGGTTTGGTTTGGTTTAGTTTTGACTTGAAACAGCAGTATCATATGAAACAAAGTTGTGTAAACCAATCCTAGAATATTTAACTTAACAACTCTAAGTTTCATAAAAACCCAGTAAACATGAACACTGATTGTATTGACACTTCATTCAAAAGTGGACCTGAAGGTAAAGGTTGCTTTTGATGTCTTTAGTGACTTAAATTGTCATGGATAACCAGGTAATGACTTCCAGCTCTTAAAGGGAGCTACAGCTTATGTGTATATCCTGACTCCTAAAATGCATGACTTCTTCTACTATGACTGTTGAGTCTATTATGTCTGAAAAAAGAGCCAGGAAGAGAAGTCACGGCTGGTTTATGCCAAAGAAGGTATCCTCTGGTAGTTGTACTGAGTATATATTCCACAATCTGCTTATGCCACAGAAAGAACTGGAATTCATAGGTGTAAAGGAAAGCTGAATCAAGTCTATACCATCAAAAATACTACAATGATGGGATTGAAGATAAAGTTCAAATTAAAGATGTATTTTAACAAGGACTTCTACAAATAATAAATGTTACAAAATAATTATTGAATGGTATCTTTATGATCTAAACAGAGAATGTGCATATTTTTAGGAACATTATTTCAAGCTGAACAACTTTTGCATGTGTTCATATACACATGGAAACAAATATGTGCGTTTGTATATGTATATATGATTTTTTTTTTTTTTTTTTAAAGCCTGGTCTAATTATAAGAAAATTATCACACTAGATTTTTGAGACATCTGGTTAATTTATTGGCAAACCTAAAGAACACTTCCATGTCTTCCATGTTTCTTGGTCCATTGTACTGAGTAGTCTAAGTTAGGTTGTATGCACAATGAACAGAAAACATCGTGTGTGATTTTCTAATACAGGAAGGACAAAATAATTTCACAATTACTCTTATTTCAAGGACATGACATTGCATTACCTGTTGCTCTGAATAGCTTTTTGTGGAGGTATTTATACTCCTGAGCTTGTTTCCACAATATATTTTCCAAGCATCACCCTGCTGCTATGTGTTAGACACTTAACTCATTAAGATGTAAGAGGCATTGTCACAAAAGTTTCAGGCATATATCAGTGTCACACGATTTTATGAGAGTCATCAGTAGTTTGCCAATATCTTTAGAGTCTCTGTCCTCTTAAAAAAACATTTCCTGGAACAAGTTTTCTTTTTCATGGAAACCAAGCATCAGTAAAGCAAAACGTCTGTTATTTCTTTTCTATTTAGTACAATAAAAAGTCATATTTATTTTATCTCTAAACATTTCTTTCTATGGGGAACCAAGAGACTTTTGAAAGACTTTTTGAAAGAAAACTTACTGAGCTCTTATGGTCAAAACATTGTTTTGCACCACTGCTTGCTCAAACCTTTTGCATTTTTATAGTTATCATGCTTGCTGCTCATGTTAAATTAGCGTAAACATTATTCATTCACATTGCTTTTCTCAGTTTCCTTTTCTGTTGTGAGTAGTCGTGGTTCTCTTTGGTTGTTTATTCAGTAAGAACACTTATGATTTCAATAAATTGATTTTATTTTTCCTGAATAAATCTTCGAGGATATATAGCTTGGGTTGGCAGTAGAACTATAAACAACGTCTATAATCACTGTCTTAACCACTAAAATATAAGCATCCAGGTGGAAAATTTGAACAAGATATTGTTTGCAATTTCTTTTTTTTTAATAATATTACTATGAAAACCTTTTTATTCTTACATGCCTTTGTTAGAATTCATTATTATGGATCAGATATATTTTTTATATTCAACTAGACAATTTTTAGGATTGAAACCACATGAGACTCAATTGAAGAGGGATTGAATTTCCTTATTAAATCTAGTTCCTACTGTCTTCAATAACAGGCAGTGAAAAAATATATATATATTAAGAGAAATCATATTATATTTACAAGCAAAATATTAATGAACACAATATAATTCTCCACATTTTATAAGAAATATAGCTACCAAAATAAAAAGATGTGTATATATTACATGTTCCATTAAAAAAAAACCATTTATGAATGGATTAACTTAGGGAAATAATGTATTATTATCATTATTATTATCATCATTATTATCATTATCATTATTATCATTATTATTGCTGCTGTTAAATTTAAAATAGTTATAAGAAATAATTATTTTTAAAATAATTCCAGGAAATCTGGAATGTGCCCTATTTGCATCTGTGATCAATTTACAGTGTTTTAAAGGAAGGCAGGAAAATAGTTATTTTAGTGTGAATCAGGTTGTCTGTGCTTGTAAGCAGGAAAGTAGAAGAAAATTATCATTCTTGATTTTGTACATCCCGACAAAATGCAGTAAAATTTTTCTGTGGACTTCATTTTAGTATATGTGAACATAGAAAAAATATAAAATGTTCTTAGATTCTTTACTCTCTTACCAAAAAAAAAAAAAAAAAAAAAAAAAAATCTGTGATCTTCTTGCAAGTCTTTAGCTGTTCAATAAAATTGAATGCAAGAGAGAACTCCTCCTAAGTCCACACT
>JAWWMU010000001.1:92461110-92474648 GCA_035048155.1 Cinnycerthia olivascens
GGGAGGGGAAACTAGGGACATACCAATTGAATATAACAGCGAGACCTTGATATAAAAGTATATAAATAATCATTGAATGCACGCACCACCACAATGTCTGTCTTTATCTGCAGATCATTTCATCATGGAAAGCAGTGAGATTGCTTAATTTTGCCTTGGTACACTCATGCTAACTTTTTCTAGTCACCTTCTCCTTCATGTGCTCAGAAATGTGCCCCAAGAGTATTTTCTTAGGTACTGAAGTCAGAATGACCAGTCTGTATTTTCCCAGGTTTACCTTCTTGTTCTTTTCTGAAGATATGTAGAATATAAGCCTGCCTGTAGTCACCAGGAACACATCCTGAAAGGTATGACCTCTCAAGACAGAAAAAATATACCTTTCAATTATAGCCACCATCTTGGTCTGCAATTTCAGGTTCATCCTACTTAGTTAATGCATGCATGTATAGTGTTCTGAAGGAAATTCATTCAGCCACTGGATTGCAATTATCATTATGAATTATTTTCCATCTCTCCTTTTTTTTTAGTTGAGAATTTATTATTTGCTCTGATGGAACTAAATAAAGGAGGAAAATCCAATCTGAAGTTCCATGAATGTAGAACTTATTTCTTCATATTCAAGCTAGGTAAAACAGTTACATAAAAGGATAATCATGGTAAGTGTTGAGTCTTTCACAACAGTCGTACTCATTACACTTAGGATCAATCAAAGATTCCATTTTCCCATACATTTTAAAATGAAGACACAATCCTGCCCTGAAGAGGAGAAATATGTGTTTTACGAGGTAGCTATCTGCAGGACATAAAGAAAAAACACAAAATATGCCATTATAGAAGTTGCATGTAGAGATCACAAGCCTGTACTAGATGTTGGAAGGATCTGTGATGAAAGATAAGAAATTAGAGAAAATCTTGCTTTCTTTTTTCTAATGGGCTCAGTATAAAGAGGTTTGTAGAGATGTGTATGAAATTCTTGGTGCAAGCAAACAGGAGTTGAGTCTATTTAAGTAAGCTTTAAATACAAAATGCTTTAATGAGAAAAGAACTGATGGCACATAAACCATCTTGGACTAGGAAAAAATAGATCCATCTTTCCAGTGTTTTCAGGTTCAGTGGTTCACAAACACAACTGCGCCAAACACTTGTAAACTTGGCTGTGTGGACTGCTCATGCCTTTTCTGTCTGTGACATTCCTTTTCTGCTCTGCATAAACATGCCTTGTATTCTAATGATTTGAACAAGTTACTGATTGTTGAAACCTCTTGAAGGTCAGTGTTATCACATGGCTTTGAGTTTCTGTATGAACAATATATATACTTTGATGCGGTTACTATGCACATGCATGAGCATAATAATTTTTCCTTTTACTGTATTTTGAAAAAAGAATGAGAAACATCTGTAATGAATTCCATCCCATATGTTATTAACTTCAGGTATAAACTGACCTAAAATTAATTCTATATCTTTTCAGACTCTGAGAAAAAAACATTGGAATATATTTACCGTGTCTTCTTTATACAACCATACATATATGTTTGCATACATAATGATATATATAATGTATATTTATATACACATATACGTTTTGATTCTTCTTTTTTCTTCTTTTTAAACTCTCTAGGCAGATGAAGAAACATATATATTATATTTAATTTTTGCGTAACTGAAATTTCTGAATTCTATTTACTGTATTCTGGATTTTGGTTTCAGTGACTGATCAAGGAATATGATCTCAACCTATCTCCACAGGCTTTGATGAACAAAAGCCAAATTCAACTGCAGTTTCTTTATAGAGATGAAGGAAAAACCACCCAACCAAACCCAAACCCAAACCCAAACCCAAACCCAAAACCAATACCAAAACCAACTGAAACACAACAAAAACAAACAAAAAAACAAAAATAAAAGAAACAAAAGAAAGAAACTTTGTTTGCCTATTTTGGCTAATGTTCTCCTCATGATATATTTCAGATCTGTGTGTCATTCCTCAGGCAACTGGGTTGGTTTGTTGTTTCACTGATTTATCAATCCATAATGCTGGAGAGAGGGAAAATGGGATTATAATCAAATAACCTTGTTCATTATAAATAAAAGTGCTAATTAGCATTTTAATTGTGGGACTTGTGCACTGCGGATGGCATGGTACATTGTTCTCAGCAGCACAGCACTATTTTATTTTGAAGTGCCCAATAATTTAACATTAAATTTAATGACTTGCTCTTCTCATTATGCTTACTAATAGATGAAACAAATGAACAAAATATATTAATAGCTCAGGGCAAAACATATTCTTCCCTCTAGTAGAACAGCAAGCTTCTCATACATTTGACATACATACTGGAAAACCCAAGACACATTCTTATCTTCAGGAGGAACATGCTGTCTTCCTTCCTTATGTGAAAGTCCTATGCTTTTCCAGGAAGGATCTAATTCATATCTCAAAAATCACCTCTCAGAATTTTGACTCCAATCAAACAGTCAAAATAAATTTGTTCAATGTACCTACCCCTTAATTCATGCATCTAGATACAACATTTCATGTGAGAATCTACACTGAGGAATTACACCAAATAAGACTCCTTAGCAGAAATCATCCAAAAATGTGGGTGGGGCTTTTTGTTTGGTTGCTTTATTTTTCAATTATTATTTTTCCCCATGTTGTTATGAGATCTTATAATAGAAATGCAAATAATATAGAGAAAAGGACAGAATATATTCTTCCAATAATGGAGGTTATGCTGCTGACCAGAGGTTGAGGTCATTTACAGTAAAATGTCTAATTATCTACTAGCAAAAACCTAAAGCTATTATCAAATAATAACATATCTAAATCAGTTGGCTTCAGTTGACTTTGGTATAAGTAAGGGTCTTTCTTCCGGTCACTGAAATGTGTCTGTCTCAGCCTGAGTGTTAGCACATACATCAAGTAATGTAACAGCACCTCCTTCCCAAAACCAGATTGTAGTCAAGTGAATCTGTGAAACCTATGAAAGATGAAGATAAACAAAGGTAAGCCTTGTCCCACCTTGACTGCAGTGAACTTCACTCTACTAACCCCATACTAACAGCTATGGGATAAGTTTGTGAAAGAGACGTAATTGGAATTCATGGGGGCTCTTAGACCATAGAATGGTTCAATAACCCTGGCATTAATTTACAAATTGCTTTTGCTTTCAAAGTACCATGCACAGAAGACTATTCAAGTAGCTTAGGGAATAGAGCTGCCTTCACCTCCACTCTTTATTTAAAAAGATCTGACCTTGCTGTGTTGAGAACCTGCCAGTAACATCAATAAAGATCTATCTGAGAAGGGACAAGAAGGATAAAACCCGTTATATAATTGTGAGACAAGAAATGTGCTAATTTTTCTCTGAAAATAAATTTCTATTAGGCTGTAAAAACCTTTTCATTGAATTCCTTTAGGTTGTGCAATAAGAAACCAATTTCTTATTAGAATGTTAAAAGAAAAGATACCTTGCAGTTACTTACGTTACAGCTAGAAATTAAAAAAGAAAACAAACATATATGGAAAAAACACTGACTCAAACAAAGAAAGGTCTAGGAAAAGCATCAAGGAAGTTGTCAATCCATGTGGGACCAGATGCAGCATCCCTGGAAAAGGTGTTTACTTAGCAAAAAAGTCTTTATCCATTACTTGAAAAAAACACAAAAGAACATAATTTAGGGAATGAAAGCAGGAAGGAGATATAAACTGGAAAGAACCTCTGCAGGTCATCTCGTCAGCCTTATTTCACACACAGTTAAATTCAGTGTTAGAACAGGGTACTCAAGGCCTTGTCCAGTCAAGACTTATATCGCAATTATTTATTTATTATTGTATCTTTTATGATTGCATTCTCCATCTTTCTGAGCTTTGGCCTAACTTCTTTAGTTTCCCTTTGCTTTGCCAATGTCTTTACAGGTGTCCTTCTTGCAATCTCTCACATCCCATACCAAATCTAATTTCACCCCTTCATACCTGGGTAAAGTTTCTGTGTTCCTCTCACACACCTCAGATTTCTATGAATTACTTCTTTACATCAACCAAGTCAGGAGTTCCCTGTGCAGCCTACCTTCTGCTACTCCTGCTCAACTTTTGCATATCAGAATTGTCCCTTTCTGTGTGCTTATGAGGGTGTCCAGGAAGATCAGAAGTTTCCTGTGTCCTTTCACCCTGCAGAGAGCTTCCTATGGGATTTTAGCAACTGGTTCTCTGGAAAACCTCCAGCTTTTCTGAAATTAGAATAGTAATTCTATTTACCCACCTCATTTCTAAACTCATCCACCTTCCTGTAGTTGACATGCTGTAGCTGATGCTGATGGTGACTATTGCTAACTAGCAGAAATATTTTCTTAGTCATCTCGTTGTTTCTGCATCAAGAAACTGCAATTAGCACAACCCAGATAGTTACCACCTTGTTTGTACCCAAATATTTTGCCCACTCGGTAAATGTTGAAATGATGATGTGATAATCATGAAACTTAACACTTGTAGTTGAAAAACAACTTCCTCCTCTTTTTGGAGGGACTTAATATATCACAGACACTACTATGTCTTCTAGTTTGAAGTCATAAGCTTTGGATTAACTCACAGCCTTTACTAGGTCAAAGATCCATGGATTCAGATAAGTTTACTGAGTAAGAACCCCCAATTTGCAGGTTTTCTTCCACCTGTTTCCATCAGTGGCAGCTCTTCAGTTATTTGAACTCTATTATCTTGTCTTTTTGGAAGCTGTTCCTTCCTGGCTGTCACCAGGGCACTATGCCCTTTATGTAAGCACACATCTGCAGTGGTAAAAGGCCTTCTCATTTAGCCAGAAGTGAGAATTTCCATCCTCTGCCTAACCACACATAGATGTTGGCCAACTCTCCTTCTGTGCAATGTTCTGGAAGTTCATCAGCTGTAAAAAAAACTTAAATATTCTGTATGTAATCAATCCGGAAACTTAAAATAGAAAATAAATGTGATTTGAATTCTAATTTCAAGCTTCAGGCCAATAAAACAAGGAATCAAAAATCAAATCCACGAAAAGCAAAATAATTTGAGAAGGCTTGAATCATAAGAATATATACACATGATGCTATCTCATAGTACTACATGTACACTAGTTAGGTTATTTAAAATATGAGGACAGTGGATTGGATTTCATTCCTGAAATAATGAGACTAATGCACCTGGTATATACAGAAATAGAGATAAACTTCTGATTAGATGATAATACAGAGTAGTCATATATGAGCACTGATTGAAATAGATATAAATAATTATACGGTATATATTAATATTGTCGAATGTTGCAGAAAAATTTCTCATTCCTAAAAGCAATTCTGTCCTTGGACATATGACTGAAGGAACATGGTCATTTAGAGGGAAGGAAGAAGAAACTGAGAAGAAATAAAGTTTTCTTTGTCAAAATATTTCATTTGACAAATATAACAATTTGACTTGATTTTCAATCTGGTTAATTTTGTTTGAAATTAAAACTCTGCTGTTATGCATTGAGTCACAAATGCCTATTCTCAAAGGAACTCCTACCCTAGAGGCCAGTAAGTGCAAAGACAAATACTGATTATTTTCTGATAAACATGATTGGAGAATGATCAACTTAACCATCTGCATAATAAAAGATTGGGACAGTGATATAACATTCAAATTTTAATTTTAATTTCCTTTTACTTCTTTCTTCAGGGAAGAATGAACTTTCTTGCAGGAGAGCTGTAAATAGTTTCAAAATGATAATCACTAAGTGATCATAGTTATGACACTGTGCTACCATCCCCATAGGTTAAAAAATCCCTGAACAGTAACCCTTCATTCTCTAGGTGTAACAGTTTTACTTAAAAGACTGAGGAATTTCTTTTTCTATGACAATATATGGTCTTACCAATACTGTAGGATGATTCCTACCATTTATTGGACTGTATGCTTTGCAGCTACTGCCTTCATTTATTTTTAAATCTTAATTAACTTATAAAGAAAATACACAAATTTTAATGCTGCAATTTATTTTAGCTGTCTTAGTCATAGAATACACATGAACAAACACACATATAAAATTGAAATTACCTTCACTGGGATGCATACGTTTATATATACATATACAGTTAAAGCATAGTGTAATAATGCCGAGGTTGTGGGTTTGAACTTCATATAGGCCATTCATAAAAGAGCTGAACTCAATGATCTTTGTAGGTCCCTTCTAACTCAGACTATTCTATGATTTCCTGATTTACACTGACAGTATAAGAACAAAAAAATAAGAAATTAAACAACTGAAATATTTACAAGTAATTTTTCAGTTTAACCGATATAATAGGAAATATTACTTATAATGTGATTTATGATTAATAGCTGCACCTTTCACAGTAGATTTTTGTGCAGTGCATCTGCATCAGTTATAAATATTTCCTCAATTTTGCTCTTTATTTTGTGAGAACTTTGTTGTTATTTTGTAATCAGTTATTAATTTTTCATTAATAAAATGAAAATAAATGGGGGAAGTGAAGTTACTCATTTTTAAAGGGGACATTCCTACATTTCTTTTTTCTTCTTTCTCTAACATATTAAATTATATAATTTATTGAGGAAAGTATTCAAAAAGGTTTGTTTAAAAAAAAAGACCAAAATTAGAAGTTTACAATTTTCATCTAAATTCACAGATTACAAACATTAATTTTTTTCCAGGAAAAAAATTGTTCCTCTTTAATAGGGTAGATTTTCTTTGAATCATTATTAACTTCAAGTTATTTCTCATATATAGGGAAGAAAATCACATATTCCAAAGCATTTTAATTTAGTTAGTTACCATCAAAGTGATTTTTTTTTTCAAACAAACAACAACAAAACAGATTTCCTTCAAGAAACACTTTTAAAAGTTTAAGTAACAATTCATTCACGTTTGTCAAACAATTAATTGGTGACTGCCAGATTCAGCTGCAAGATCTCATTCTCAAAATAATGTAAAAGGATTTTCTATGTAGTGAAATGATTCCTTTGGCAAAAAATAAAGAGCAATACTGACTTTATTTACAAAAATTATTCTACATAATGCTAGTATAGGTAATGGGTGTCTAAAACATCTTTTAGTAGGAGAAATCTGGAGTACCAAACCTCTTATTGATCACCCATAATTTATATTAAAAAAAATACTGCTGTGCTTATAACATAGAATGTAACATTTTCATCTCAGCTATACTTCCATAATTCAGTAAAAGCAGTATGAGGTGTTTGCCCTAAGGAAAATAAGGTTTTAATTTTATTTCATTTCATTAGGTAATATTCAGAAGTGTTTGAAAATAAGTTCATTCCTCGAAGTAAAACAACAAACAGACAAGGAGAAATTTATTTCCAAAATGTGGCAATTCTTATTCTGTCAGTTCAAACTATAGATAAATGTTGCTTTCTTTTCTGTATCAAAATCTCTCTTCTAATTTTGTTAATTTTCATCAAGTTTTTTATCACCACTGCTATTTTACTTATAGAACATTTAAACATGTTTCTTAATTGTAAAATATTAGATTTTTACATCTGAGATGTATTTGTATTGTTTTGGTTTTATTATATTGATATATGGTCACAACTTTCTATGGAGGTGGGAAGTTATTTAATCAGATCAATCAGAGTTCTGTTTGTGTGTGTAATCTTCATTTTTAATATGCAACAGGGTGTGGAGAAGGTACAAAGCAATCTGGCAAATAATTGCATGCCGGATGTCAAGTTGAATACATATCTAGAAATGCCAAAGAAAATCTCTACCCCTCTCCCCCCCAAAAAACCCTAACAAAACAAAAAGCAAACTACTATATTAATGTGTGTAGATGGAAGTCAGGTTTACAATATTTATCAAGTAATTCTTTCACCTTGCTCAGTCCTGAATAAGTTTTGGTGAAGTCTGATGTTCTGTAACATAAACAGAAATAAGTCAAAAAAAGATAACAGAATGTCATTAAACATGCCATAAAACAAGGAAGCAAAATGTATGGACTCATTTAGTTTGCAGGGATGCTCATCTTCTAATATGTTTCAACTCCTTCAAACTGAAATGTAATAGTCTCTTTTCTGAGTAAAGTGGATTGCCTGAGAGGATGTATTTTCTCCTGGAGGGTAGGTTAGGCAGAAATCAATCATCAGTGATAAAAAAAATCCAACTGCTGAAGCTTTTATCATCAGGAATGACATTTCCAAGTCTCCTTCAGCCCTATGTGTCAGTCTTTGAGGATGTTCTGACCCTGGAGTCAGATGAATTTCCACCATCCCATTACATGGTTTGACCATGTACCCACAGTGCTCTGTCCCAGCCCTAGTCCTCATCCCATCCCAGCCCTGCTCCCTTGCTGAGTGCTACAGGGCAGACCTCTGCTCAGGGGAGGCCATGGCCTTGCTGGCCGTGTGGCCACACCATCACTGAAATGGAGAAATGTTCCTATGGCTTTGGAAATGTCTCATCTGTAAATATAACATTTTTGTATGCTACTATGCTGTGTCATAAAGAAGAACTCTTTGGTAGATGGAGATATCTCAGCTGTCAAACGGCTATCAATTTTTTATTTTCCAAAGACCACAGGCTGATGATTAAACCATCTGGAGGTTTACCTTAATATCAGAAAAAGCTAACATAACTGCCAAGAAGCTGTGACTCCTTATTATTCTATTTTGTGAAGGGTCAGAAACCAATGCAAAATTTTCATAAATATCTTCTAAAGATACTTATTCTGATTAGCACATGTAAATGAAAGAGTAAAAAATATATTGTCCTTCACTCCTAGCTTTTCAGATACCTATTGTTTATTGCCCAGGGATCTCATTTGGATAAAACATACATATAATCTTGAACATGCATGCAGCCAAACAGGCTTATTTCCCATATCCGCTGTTGAAAAGGAAAACAAACTGCTGTCTAGGCTATTCTTCTTCTGTCATGCAATTTATGGAATATAGATAGCCTGTAATTTTCAAATCTTTTCAAGGATATGAAGGAACACTATAAATCGGGTATGGTGTATAACATTTCATATAACCTATAAATAAGTTTAATATAAAGGTAAGGTAAATAAGGCAAAAGTAATGTAAATTAATGTAACTGATTTGGTTTTTAGCTCAGGTTTGCTGGATGCTGGATGTAAAGTGAATTGAAAGTCTAAATTGGAGTGAATAAGCATGACTGTGCTATTATTGGTATGTATTATTGGTAACAAGAAAATCAGATACCTGCCCACAAATTTATCAAATTACTGATATAATTCTAGCAACTCCTTTCCAATTACACATCTGCTTTGGTTTTGTGGATAGGTCAAAATATCCCAGAATTATTATGTAAGTATGCTTTTCTATATTTGCATTTCTTCATTTGTGAAGAAATAGGATATTTATTTAAAAAGCTAGTGAAAAAATTTACATGTCCTCTGCATAACAGTTATAAATTTTCTGAAATTAAATGGGATATATGAAATACCTGTGCTGGTGGCTTTGAAACATTTATTATGTAATCAGATCAATCATAGGATGTACTGTGCTGAAAAGCATTACCTCCAGCCTTCAAACACCAAAAATATGAAGAAAAGCAACCTAATGCATGTTAAACAAGAGTAAAGATTTTTAAAGGGTAATTTATTCTGCAATAACTATCTGGATTGGGACTCTTATTCTTCTTTGAATATGAGAACACTGTCCATCTCTGTCTTTGATTATTTAAAAAAATCTTATTTACAGAATATTGTTAATGGAAGTTGAATAATTCCTTTTCTATATTAAATTTTATTACAGGAACTATTTAACCGTGGTGGGAGACTCATTTGCTATTTAGTTTTTCTATAATAACAATATTTTGTATTTATTTTGTATGAATGAGATGAGATACAGAAAGTAGCATATCGAGAATAACACAACAAAGACATCTGCTTTCTTGCCTGACATAATTGGAATTCTTAAGTGGAACCTTATGTCCAATAGAAAAGCATTACTCAGCCTCTTTGTTATTTATTTTTCCCAGAGAGAATACTTTTATAGTCTTGTGCTTTTAGCAGTAGATAGTACTTTGTATTTTCAAAATATTTGGTTGATGACTTTTAAGTGAGAGTTATTCAAAGAGAATAAGAGGTCCTTTCATAATGGCTTCTGAGAAAAATAATTCTTAAACAATTACTTCTCTCTTCATAATTTTTCTAAAATTTATTTACTTTACAGAATCATTTACTTTGTAATGGTACCTATTTTTCAGAGGAAAAAATCCTCAACCTGTTTTAGGGGGAAATATCAAGGAGCAGAGGAAAAATTTCTTTCTTTGGTGTTGTCATTGAGTGATTACATATGTTTGACCTTCATCACTTTCTGTAGAAATTTTCAGATCTTGTGTTTCAGCATGTGTGTACCAATAGACATTTTCCCCCAATATATGGTACAATCCGTCTGTAACTGCTAATAACAGGTGCAACATATATGCTTATTATTATTATTTGCTGATTGTCATTCATTTATTCTCTCGGAAATATGTAATTTTCTCTGTTTCAGTGATTTGAGGTTGTAAAGCAACCTATAATTTGGAAACTGAATAATGTCAGACAAAATCCCATGACTGGAATTTGTTTTATTTTCCATTTGAAGGTAGAGTTCTTGAAGCAAGAGTCTGCCTTTTTTAAAAAGTACTGAAGTTTTTATCTATCTTAAAATCCAACAGTTTTTTTTGGTCTTGTTTATAATTTGGCTTTGTGTTTTGCCTTTGAGAAAAACATTGTTGTTTTGAATGACAATGTGTTTTATAGATTGCAAACACTGATAGTCTCTGCAAGTTCTCAGTTTCCAAATCCTAATATTTGAATTGTAAAATGCCATATTGTTTTGAACTAATTGTTGTCATCAGATGAAAAGTCAGAACTTCAATAGTTGTTTTTAACTTCAATGTTGCATGATTTTTCTAACTTAATGATGTTAAAATCTCGTTAACTTTGCCTTAAAAGGAAGACATGAAAAGTAGAGATATAATTTACTTCAGGCAAACAACATAAGCATTTCAGGTTTTTACAAGATACAGTTAAGTATATCAGGTAACATAGCTTAAAAGAAAAATGTGCATAAAGGGGTTTCCTGGTTCCAGTCAGGTCAGGGTTAGTTTTTGCAGTGATTGGGGTAAGATATGGGTAGGACACAGAGGTTATTCTATTCCACCCTCACATCATGGGGGAAGGGAGAAAAGATCCTTTCCAATTGAGCAGGAGGGGAGGAAATGGTGTTTGGCTAATGCTGGTCCTGAGCTGGAGAGAGTGGTGGGATGGCACTGGTTTCAGGATGGAGGGAGCATTCAGGAGGGGAAGGGGAGAGAAAGGAGGAGAGCAAGTGACACATGGTATAGAGAGTTTCAGTGGGCACACTAAATTGGGGAGTACCATTCCTAAACAACTACAAGAAATAAAAGAAAAATACATTAAATGAAAACAAACTGAAAGGAAGCCTTCCATAAAAAGATTTTCTTTAAAATTATATTTTTCTTTACATATTCATATTTTTTTCTCTTTAGTTCCTTTATGCAGCAATAAAAATTGACTAAGACTGATTCTAATTGTGGCTGTCCCTCAGTCAAAACCCCAAAAAAATTTAAATAAATGTATGACCTCAAGGAATACAAAGTGAGAACCAAAAGTAGTTTTACTAGTAGCTTTCTTGCAAAGCTGTCATTGATTGATTGTCTTTCTGTATGTCTTTTGGCAAAAATCAATGCTTTCCTTTAAGTAATGCAGTCTTTGGAGAAAGAGAATACATGTTTTGAATATTATAAGGCTACACCTAGTTGATGGGAATCACCACAAATAAAAATTTATTGTCAAATTCTTGATCTATAAGTCAAAGTAAGATAAGAAAGTAAATGTCATTTTAAAATACTGTTGTTATTAAATTTGCATTGATACTATATTTGTACATGCTTTTGTAAAGACCTTTTTCACTGGTTTGAAAATAATTGGGATGTGATTGGTCCAGGAAGCTACTTTACTTTCTTGTGAAGTCCTGAAATATTTCCTGTTCTGAAGAAGGTCAATGACCTCCCTGTCTAACGCTTCACCACTTGCTGATTCAGTTAGCTGGTTTATGGCTATTGTGTGTTTTCTTTGAGTTTTAAAGGTATAAATTTTAATAGAATGATATTCTTATTTAACATTGAAAACAATTCAAAGGGATATTGATACATAATCCAAAACATGGTAGAGCAATATGTATGTCAATTTTTCTTTCAAAATCAGTACCTTGAGATCACATATTGATAGAGTAGCATGACCATACACTGAATGTGTGTGATGAAATTTAGACAAATAAATATTGATTGATTATTTGATTACTAAAAACACATTCCCTGGTTGTTTTAGGACTGGAAAAATATTTATCCTAGGATTACATATATAACTGAGAGTCAATTAAAACTGAAGTGGGATATTTCAAATATGTTTGTGTATTAGGGGTAGAAGATTTGAATGACGCAATTATGGATAAGTACTGTCAAAGAAAAAGAAAAAAGAGCAAAGCTATGACTAGTCCTGCAATGTCATAATGTGCAATTTGTTGACACCAGATCTTACTTTTGGGGCTTTATTTTCTGTCCTATTATCTTGTTTCTGGCAATATGGTCTATTAAACTGCATTAACTGCATTATTTTCCCCACAAATATAATTATAATTTAAAGACAGCCAGGCATGATTTGAACTAAAGCTAAAAAATTGTTTTCCCTTCCAGAGAAGAAGTCCTGTTGGTTATATTTTGGGTAATACGGGGATTGTTGGTTATAATTTGAGTAATATCTTGGTTATACTTTCCTTATATGGGGATTCAATTATTAGAATTTCTTGTTAGATTAATCAATATTTTAAGAATGCAATCAACATATGAGTGACTCACTACAGAATTGTAAACCACCAAAATACAAACAGCCAGTTCTATCATGAACTATTATTAATATAAACAAGTCCACAAACAAAGCTGATGTTTTTCTTTGATGTTAAATTTTGATTCTTCCTACTTATTTTTGCATTGATTCATCAGTGTTCTATCTCCTTTACTGGGAGGGCTAAAGGGTTTTCTTTCTCAGTGTTCAATTTTTTAAGGGCTACTTATACACATTTCAACTTGATATTTATTAGTAGAACATGCTGGTCTTCGTCTGATTGTTTCGTAGTAATTCAGATATAAAAAGCCTTGTCTTTTGAGTCTAATTTTTAATAGATATACCTTTTTTTAACTGAAATATTTAGCTAAGTAATTTACTTCATCTTAGGTCATTTATATTCTTCTATGGTTTAGATTCTTAAAGTAGCTTAGAATTGCTCCCAGTTATTCCAGAAATCACCAGTAGGTCTCAAGTTTCTACTAACAGAAGGAGACATATATTATCTTACAAAATACATGTGCTTCACTTAACTTCAATTTAAGTTCAGTCCTTTGTTAGATAATTACAAAAATTGTCATTTATCAAGTCTCATGATTTAATATGCCTTTTATAGCAGTCAGAAAGCCTTTTGACTTGAATGACCATGACAAATTAACAAAATAATTAATTTT
>JAWWMU010000001.1:92482153-92501687 GCA_035048155.1 Cinnycerthia olivascens
TTATTTTATTTTATTTTATTTTATTTTATTTTATTTTATTTATATACCTGATCTAAACTGCATAAAGGTAACATCATTATCATCAGAAATCAACTATACAGGAATGATACTGACAAATGTGGACTACGTCATCAACATTGAAAAATAATAAATTAAGAGGATCATTTAGTTCTATTTTAGTTGAGTATTCTTGATTAGTCATGAGATTTTTTTTTTTACTGTGAATATTTTGTTGTAATTCAAAATTCGTTTTTCCTTCCTTTTCCTGTAAGAAGCAACTTACGTGTTCCTGATCATTATCCACTGAATGAAATTATATTTTCCCTTTGTTGCTAAAAGTGTAATTATGTCTTCTCTCCTGCTCCTTTTTTAGCCTTTCTGAAAAAATAATTTTTATAGCAAATCTGCCAAAAGTCATGTTACCTTAGAAAACATTCATTGTTACGTGAAAACATTTACATTATACCATTTGTTTGCTTGTTGGCTACTGGGTAGTGTAGGGATTTTTGGCTCTAGTTATAAAACACTCCTACAAAAACTTGTCTCACAAAATCCTTAAGTAACTTTTTATTTGGCAAGACAGTCTATACGTTTGGCTCCTATTAATGCTCTTCCCAGTGCAATTAATTTTAGAATGAGTTGAACTGACTTTTTCCCTGCCCTCACTTCATCAATATTAGTTTCTGTTAACACCTATGTTTAGGAAGTTATAATGACATAAGTGGTCATATAATAGAAAATGTGATATCCAGATATGTGGTAAATATGAAAAATACCTTACTCTCTGTGCAATGTACCCATAAGAAATTACACATGTACAGTCCCTAGAAAAATTTGCAGTCGGAATTATATGTGATTGTACGTAGAGCACAAAAACATCCCTTTAGAAGACTGTTTCCAGCTACATGTAAAATTGTATCAATATTTAATTATTCAGAAAGTGATTTTCCATGCATGGTATCTCCTCAGGTTCAATATATTAAAGTGCAGGGAAAAGTGGTTGAACTACTTCCAAGAACAAAATAAGCAAACAAATTAGGTAAAAGCAGAATATATCAAATGAATCTAGATCTACCATGACTTGGAACAGGGGTAGGAAATTTGGCAGAGGGATCAGATACCTAAGAAATATTGATAATTTACTCTGCTGATGATCCCTTCAGGTATTAAACCATGACCTCCCCCTTTGGGTATTTTTATACACAGATGGGATTCCCCATGGATCCTCTCTTCTCCATGTTAAACAGTCTCATCTGCTAAAGTCTTTCTTCACAAGAGTGATGCTCAAGTCCTTTTATCATCTTAATGACCCTTTATTGGAGTTTCATCTGCAGTTGTATCTCTCTCTTGTACTGAGAAGCCCAGAACTGTAACTTTTGCCATTCCTTACATGATCATCTGTCACATCCAGCAGCTTCTCAGGTCATGTCCAACAGTTTTGCATGTTAGCATAAACTCTGGCAAGGGGTATAATCTTCTGCCTGTACTCCTACCACATCTGGTGCCATTTCAACAATACAGTGTATCCAAAACACCCTTATGAGCCTGATAATTCATCTTCTAGAGGAGTAAGTCTCAACTAATCAACAGATTTCCTCAATCATCTGATATGCTGTCCAGATTCCATGAATAATTTAACTTGGTGATTTGATTCACTTGTCTAATCAAAGGCATATATTATCCTGTGAGGTTCTCTAGTGTATGCACAGCATCTGTGTTATCTGGCAAATTCAACAGAGAATTAAGGTGGGACAGAATATCTAAGCCATTCTTGAATGGTGCCAGTAAGCCAACAAAAAAAGTGCCTTAAGAGTTGTTTTAAATAATGGCAGCTAAATTTATACTTTTTTCACATTTATATCTGAACTTACACTCTCCCCAGGTTTCATACAATTGCCTTATTTGTACCTAAATCTATATCTTAATCTTGACCCAAATTCTGCCTGAAGAATAGAATTGAGATTCCTAAACAGAGGGACATTGTCAGCATTTTGAAAGAAAAACATTCTGTCTAGTGTCTACTTGTTGCTCCTGAAGGATTCTAATTTACTTTAGGTCTTTGTACAAACATCTGGTTGAAGGTAACAATGTAATTAAATCGTATTTTTTACTTGAGAGTTCCCTTGATAGCTTCAAACATGCCAGTTTCATACTCATAATACAGTGCTTCACATCAGTGTCATGTCCTTTGCTTCTCTTCTACAAAAAGTAACTCATATTAAGGCTAGTATTGTAGTAATTTTTCACCAGCCTTAAAAAGCGCCATTAAAACATATGCATGAATATTTTTTAAATGAATGATTGCTCACAAATGCTCTTTTTCTCCCTCCATTTTTTAAAACATTATAGTAGTATCTACTTAATCATAATGGCTGTTTTTTTCATCCACAGGTTACACAGACAATATTGGAACTAATGATAATTTAATTAATTATTTCAGTGTAAGACAAATTATCTAAACCAATATATTTCCTCATTTAATGTACATAGCTGTGACAGCTTCATTTTTGTGTGTACACAATGAAGGGAAAGGATTACTGTGCCACAACTTAAATGCAGCAGACAAAGCTTATGTAAAGCTTAGGCTTACAAACCAGTAGTCTGAAGTACTAGCTCCTCAAGTAGTGTTTTTTAAGAGCATTCCCTCCAGTATATCCCACAAACTCCACCAACTGGTATAGAAGGCAGAAGTGCAGCAGTTCTGTGCCATGGCACGTTTTTTAACCCAAATCTCAAATAAGATGTTCATAATTAAGCGATCAAATTCCACTCATAAATCTGGGTAGCTACAAATTTTCTAGTTTTTTGGATATTTTGGCACACAAAAAGCATTACAGCTGTCTTAGATTTATTTGACTTTATGATACAGGTTTGCATTTAATTTATATATATATGTGTGACCAGTGCTTTAGTTTTTCAATTGACTGTACACCTGACAGTTCTGAAACAGAACCTAAGTGTTAATATGCTACTGAGATTTAACTATATCTCTTGACTTTAATTAAACTGTGTTTATTAACTATCAATTTTTGAGATTTTAACTGGCTAATGCACAGTTTGAAGAGTAAGTTTACATAATCCTGAAATCTATCACATAGAGATACTTGGAATTTCGGTGACAAATATAGACATTTACAGTGTGACTTATGCTAAGCTAATGTGGTCATTTAGAATGTCTTTATGGTTAAAAGGACATATATTCCATAATTAATTTCATCCAGATGACATAACTTGAAAGACATAGGAAATGTTCCTTGAAGGAATCACTCTCCATTGACCAGCTCAGGTTACTGCTACTCTCCATTGAATAATCAGCATACCCAGGCTTCAATTCATTTTTATTCAAAGATATCTCTGCCTTTTAAGATAGTCCAAGTTATTCAAGCAGTTGGATTGTGCTGGCATATGTGATCCTACTTCTGCATTGCTTTGTATCAGCAGTTGAAGATGAAGCTGTGAAATTTTGAAACAGTTAAAAGAGATGTCCTTATATTTAGTTAACTAAATTGTTCCACTTGAGTGAGAGTCAACTTCTGATTAAGACAAGTTCAGACACAAAAATATAGATATGTGTGTGTAAGATACAGATGTAGGATCTAGTTGGTTGCCTATGTTTAGGTGACATGTGAAATACCCTGCAATGCAAGTTGATTGTCACTTTCACTTGGATGTGACTTGCACTTCCCATTTGTCTCAGATCATAGATGATATTTCCTGAACACATACTGAGGCTCTGTAGCATCTCAGATGCTGTAAAGGGCCTTGCTGCTCAAGGACACATTGCTGTCTGCCTGTCCTGTGATGTATCTTGCCACAGCTTGGGAGTTTCCCTGGCCTTGGTAACTGCTATTTCACAGCAGTTAAAAGATTTGAACAATATTTATCTTGTATGATGATCTCAAGATGAAAATAAACAGCAAAATGGCATAAAACATTATAGGAAAAGGATAGAAAATACATTTTCTGACACTGTATACAAATAATCCAGAAAACTCATCCATGTCACCAGGCAGGACAAAAGAGCAGAATGCATTATGTTACATTATTTCTTCAGAGTGTATGCTTTTAAATCAGAAAGTTATGAAATTTTAAACACCTCAGCACAACAGAACTTCAATTTTTGCTACTTTGAGCATTTGACTGTCTTTAAAACTCATTTTAAGAATTGAAAAAACACCAACAAACCAAACTGAAAACAAACTGTTTCAGTGATTTAAAAAGATAAAAAACAATTTTATAATATGTACTGCACATAAACAATGACCAAAGAAGCACAGTTTATAAGGGTAGTTCATCTTATTCATAGACTGTAAAAAAGAAATTAATAGAGTTGTTAAATTTGGTATATGTAAGAAAAATTAAATAAAATCAGACAAAATAAAAAATTAAAAATAAGATTGAATGAGGAAATATTTGGTAACACTCAAATCTATTAGACAGCTTTCCAAGGGAAATTAAAGAGAAATTAATGTTAGAGTGATTTAAAATCCAATCGGACAAAACGAGTAAACCAGCATTAAGGTAGCCAGGGTGTATCCAAATGCAAACAATTCTGCAAGCAAAAAAATTTAAGAGGCAATAAGGTGGTTAGACATATCCTTCACACCAATATCCACAGAAGTACTGGTTCTGGCACTCCATAATCACTTCATTATTTCAATTAGTCAATTTTTTAATTACTCCAATTTATAAATTCCAGATTTGAAAGAAAATTATGAGGAAATTTTGAAGTAAAGGCTTAATTGCAAATACCTGTCTAGTTCATAAAGGTAATAAATCTAGTTTAACATAGCACAAATTTAAACTGGGTGATATCTTTAATAATATCAGATTTCAACATTTCTATAATGCAATTAGAATTTTAAGTTCCAAATGTAATAGGAAAAGAAATTAACAAAAATTTTATTCTTTCTTCTAACAAAACAGAGCCAAATTTCATCTTTGGGAAAATAGAAAAAAACAAAATAACAACAAAAAATCCATCCCAAACCAAATTACATATTAAGTACATAATTTATTAATTTAAAAAGTACTCTGTCTATGCAAAACACATGAACTTAACATTTGTTTTTTGTTGGTTTTTTTTTTAGCTCCCTGATAAATGGGTGCTAGAGAAAAGTCTCTTGGTTCCTAAAGTTTCGCTGGTAATTACAGAGAGAAAATTAATTTTCATTTTGTTATCCAGTTTAACATGAATTACCCAACATATGGGTACAAATGAATAACAGGTTTTCTTCTCAGTGTCTGGATTTTTGTTTGCATATCCATGACTATTTTCATGGCAAGTCATTTAATAAGGTGGTAACTTTCCATATGATAAATAAATCTAAGTTACTCTTGAACAGCAAGAACTTTTCTATCTCCAAAGTGGCTAAAATTGTTCATACCTACAAAAAATATTTCTATTCAATTAAAATATATTTATTTAAATTCAGTGATGAGACACAGGTTAGAAAACAATGGAACAACTAAAAGACATTTGTTTCTCATGTCTTCTAAAACAAAAATACTTCCATGAAAAACCATTGAAACATGAGCAAGATATGTTGAATTC
Source organism: Cinnycerthia olivascens (assembly GCA_035048155.1). Lineage (NCBI taxonomy): Eukaryota > Metazoa > Chordata > Aves > Passeriformes > Certhiidae > Cinnycerthia > Cinnycerthia olivascens. The sequence continues at coordinate 92,487,708 of JAWWMU010000001.1, forward strand.
TACCTAGGTTCTGCTTAGAAAGGATAGTTGTACACTTCTGTAATTAAAATAAATATAAACAACAGAAACAATGAACAAGAGAACTATGTTCATTCATAAAAACATGATCTCAAATCATAGATAATTGCCTGGAAAAGTTATGGAACTTGTTGTTTTATCCATATCTTTTGATGGACTAAAGAAATTCATGGATAGGAGACATTAAAAAAGAAGCAAGGCTTTATTTTTTGAATCCTAAACTTATATCCAGAAATCTCTTTCAGAAAAGATGGTTCTGCATCGATTTTTTTATGCTGACCTTTTATTCTACTTCTAGACAAAAACTGAAGTCTATAAAGATATTCAGAAGCCTGTGATGTAATTTAGATCCAAGTGAGCAATCCCTTAAAATAAATCTTGTTTAATTATTCATTACCTCAGAATTAATGGGAATCTAAATTTCTGCCTGTAATATTATAATTCTTTCATAAATTTTCTATTGTTTTGACTGCTTGTTTTGACTCTCACATCAGAAATAAGTATATACAAATTACTAAGAGAAGCATTTGTTGAATACAGATCTTCCATTTCTAAAATAAATATTATGACAGCGTAAGTATTGGATGAAAGGTAAACAGCAACATTTTTTCTCCTTTTATAGATTTTTTTAAAGAATGAACAATTTCTCTTAATTTTTAGATATTTATGGAAGCTTTAGTTATTTAACTAGATGGGCAGGTTTCAGCTCCCCAAATATGCCTACTTCGAGGCAAGTGGAAAAAAAAATTCAAAAAATATCTGTTCTGCCACTTCTCTTTGGTGTCCCTGATTGGCTATATGGGATGCCCCCAAGAGTACAGATGGAGCTGGCAGAAGAACCTGCTGAGCCACTTCAAGTCATTTACCAGCACTAACCAGACAGTCCCAGCAGACTGGAAGTTGGTGGCTGTGATGCCCATCCACAAAAGAAGTCAGAAGGAGGATCCATTTAACTGCAGGCTGATCAGCCTGGCCTCAGTGCCAGGAAAGGAAGTGGAGCAGATCATCCTGGATGCCATCCTGTGGCACATGCAGGACAGCCAGGCAAGCAGGCTCAGCCAGCACTGGGGGTGTGAAAGGCGGGTCCTGCTTCACCAACTTCATCTCCTTCTATGACAAAGTTACACACTTGGTGGATGAAGGAGAGGCTGCTCTCTACCTGCGCTTTAGCAAAGCCTTTGACACTGTCTTTCTCAGCATTCTAGAGAAACTGGCTTCTCGTGGCTTAGATGGATGCACTGCTCCTCAGGTGAAACACTGGCTGGAAGGCTGGGCTCAGGCAGTGGTGGTGAATGGAATTACACCCAGCTGTGGGCCAGTCACAAGATGGGTTCCCCACGACTCAGTATTTTGGACAACTCTATTTAGTGTCTTTATCCGTGGTCTGGATAAGGGGATTGAGTGTCCACTCAGTCAGTTTGTAGACAATGCCAAGAAGGGTGGAAGTGTTGCACCACTGGAGAGTAGGAAATCTCTGCAGAGTGATCTGGACAGGCTGGATCCATAGCCTGACACCAACTGTATGAGTTCAATGAGGTCAACTGTCAGGTCCTGCACTTGGGTCACAACCACTCCATGAAGTGCTACAGGCTGGGAAAAGAGTGGCTGGAAAGCTATTTATTAGGCTGTAAGTGACAAATAAGGATAGATATTAAGCTCCCATATGAATTCCTTCATCACTGAAGACAAACAGAAATCCCAGTCTCTTGTAGACTAGCTGTGAAACACACATCAGTCCTCTCTGTGACCAGTAGCTTCATCCCATCTGTTACTCTGCAACATGCAGGTTTCTTCTAATGTCTCCGTATCTTGTGATGAATGTCTGAAGGGGAACAATTTTTCAAGTAATTGAATCATATCCTTTACATCTCCTTGATATTTTGAGACAGGAGAAAATGCTCAAGATGCACCAGGGGAGGTTCAGGTCAGAAATCAGGAAGAGTTTCCTCACTGGAAACTCTCATTCTTTCTAATAGTTTTTGAAATTCTAATCTGCTTCATACCTCTAAGACAGCGTTAGGTAGAAGAAAACACATAAAAGAAATTATAAATCGCATGACACACTGTCAAACCTCCACAGTGTGCATTCCTGTGCAAAGATAATCCTTCAGGCATCTAGTAAAGAAAGTATGCTTTCCATCACATTTTGTAAACCTCATCAAGTAATTAGAAATACTCCAAATTTACAATAATTGCAATTGAAAGGAAACACAGAAGTAAAATCTTCAGAATCCAAAACTTCTGAGTAATGGATGGAAGGTGAAAAGATGGATGTTCTCTGTCATGGATGTTCTCTGTTTAGTTAGATGGGAAAGATTTTTTTTCTGAGAATAAAATATGCAACAATATGAAACTTATTGAAAAGATTCATAATTAGAGGAAAGATGAGTCTGGATTAGGAAACACAAGTTCCTTTATTAATTTAAAAGTGTTCCAATATGGTCAAGGCAAACTACACTCTGTGCCTTATTAATGAGCAAAAGCATACCTGGAATATTGAGGGTAATGATTATTCAACATTAGTGAGGTCACATAAAAGATACTGTTCATAGCTCTGTAATGCCTGTACAGGAGAGGTGTTCACAAACTGGAATAAGTCCAATGTAGGCCACCAAGATGCTTAGAGGAATGAAGTTCTTGCAGTATATGAGGAGAGAGAGACAAAGAACTGCTCTGCTTTGAGAAGGAAAGATTAAAGGGAAATTGTGTTCTACAAGAATTTAACAAAGGACTGCAAATAAAACAGATTCGGATGCTGATTGTATGATTTTAATTGGAAAGAGTTTAAACTGAGCTGTGGGTGTTTTTTATTTTTAGTTTGTTTTTCAGAAGAAAAATAATGGGTACAAAGGGTTTAAAATGTTTGTAATGAGTAAATTTTAGATAAAAATGTGATTCCTTGCTGTTCAATAGACCACACCACATCCAGTAGCTTCCCTAAGATTAGAGAGGACACTTTAAAGTTTCCAGATTCTGTTGTGGTGCAAATGATTTCACTAGTGCTAACACTGATTTATACTTAAGTTAGAAAAATACATGCATTTTCATAAGCATATATGAAATTGATTTATGGAAAAAGTGCAGTGTCTGAGCAGCCTGAGCTCTCAGGTTCACATATTATTATTCATGGGAAGGAAAGGACCATTTTACTTTGCCATGGAAAATGAACAGAGCTGGTGAATACAAACCAACTGTAGCTTTACTTTCAATATTAATGTAAAGGCTCTTCATCAGATTTGTTATTCATGGGAAGGTTTGAATAGCAGAACATCTCCAAGGAAATTTGGGTACGTGGCAGAATGTCTCACAGTTTGGAAAATATTAAACAAGGACACAATGCATGGATTTCCTGTCAAAGACTAAGATTACGATTCACATTGGCTGCTTTCTGTTGTCCTTAAAATAAGTGTGTGTCTGTATATAAAGAAACATAGCTTTTTTTTTGTATCTTTTTTGGGGGCTATTTGTGGTGATTTTTTTTTGTTTGATTTTTTTTTTTGTTTTGTTTTACTTTTTTTTTGTTGAGGTTTTTTCTGTTTGGTTGTTGTTCGATGTTTTGTGGCACTTTTTTTGTTAGTTTTTGGGGTGATTTTTAAAGACTACCTGTTTCTTTCAGAAATTGGCTATGATTTTGGAATTGTATAAAACTAAATCACATTGTGGAAAGAAGTTTGTGTTTTAAGCAACTTTTCTCAGTGTAATTTACAAAAATAGTGTGATTTAGTAAGATTTCCTTAAACATTTCAATTATACCACACAGATGTTTACAAACACACAAACACACAGTAAAGCAAGAAAATATTGATTGTGGAAAATCAGGAAATATTTTTCCTTTTATTGGAGAATTGGCTTGTGAGCTTGTCCTTAGGTAAAATGTTTTCAACTATTTATCCTCAGAGGTGCAAATATCAGTGGATATTCTGTATTAGAAAGGAACAACATGCACCACCCCAAACAGTGGTATGACACTGTGCCATAAAGTGAGATTTTATTTTCCCTTTCACTAAGTTGTTATATGTTCTCCTGAACTGCCCTTCTTTGCTTTTCCCTTTGACTTATTCCATTATAAATGAAAGTGATATTTCTCAAAGTCTGTTACTAAGAGAAGTCATTGTAACAAAAACATTTCTTTGACCTACTCCCTGATTATTCCCAGTCTTGACAGAAATCTGACAGAGCAGTTCAGCACCAGATAAAATGGACATAGTGTGCTTCAATGATCCCACATACACAATAAGTAGAAAAACAAACAGCCTGTCTTTAGGTAATTTTTTGAGGAAAAGAAAACAATATCAGCAAATCACAACAAAACAAAACAGAGAAAACACACTTGTCCCCTCATACTAGATAGTGGGAATTTAAAGCCATAATTCTTGAAAAAAACCTCAAGAATTTTCAAAAAATTCAAGAATTTCTCAAGAAAAATCTCAAGAATTTCTTCTGCACTCTTATATGTCAGCGTTAGTTGAAATATGTCTAAGAATTCCTTTAAGCCACGTATCTTTATTTCTGAATTATTACTGGAAACTTGAAGGTTCTTAAAATTTTAAGCCAGTCACAGTTATACTTTTAAAAATGATTATTTGATGTTTTAATATTTTTATTCTAAAATATTTTTAATATTAATTCTCTTTATTGATTTCTAATGCATGCAAGGAACATCTCAGCTCCATAAACTTAAAATTCATTCATAATGAATTCAGGTGAGCTACTTGAAATATTTAACTTAGATTTTGGTCGATATTCAATATATCCTAACTCAGAATTAAAGATTCTATTATGCTCATTGGGCTTTTTTTTTCTTTCTGAGCTTAACAGACGAATAGGGATATAATTTAGCATCAACCCAGGACAATACCTTAAGTAGACTCTACAGTATTTTATTGTTTATTTTCAATTTTTTTATATTTAAAAGGTTTTTGACATCATTTTTTTATATATAGTTCAAGGATAAATTGTCTATATACTAATGAACTAAACTGTGTTAAAATTATATTCAATTTTTTCCATTAAAATTTATTTTTAAATCCAGAAAATATTCAATCTCAATCCTTCAGAACCTTTTGCAAATGATCCCAGAAAATAAATCCTAGAAATCCATTTATGACAATGAATCCCAAAAACCTCTAAAATTTTGTTCTTTAGGCAATCTGTAAAATCTTCATAGTTGTCGAAGATGTCTTAATACTTTGAAGCAAGTTAGACAAGAAATGGTAAAATATGTAGTTCTCAGTGACAGGGGAAAATTGAAGACTTGTGCTGATTGCAGGTGTGTATAAAGATTTTGACTTAAAGTTTTAACTTTCTGAATGTATATCTTGTGCATTCTGACACTTAGTACATAGGTAAATACAGTTGCAAGTGTATACAATAAAAATGGATATTTTCTTACATTATTTCCCATATAACTTTCAAAATTTCCTAGCATTTCATTTCTTCAGTATAAATCCAAGAACAGGGTATCTTTGTGTTCCAAAAAAATTCTGCCCAGGCTCATTTAGCTCAGATTCTGTCCTGACTACATCATAAACAACTTAGACCATTAAGGCAATTTTAATCCTCAAGGGAAGCAGTGAAGCATAATTTTCTTGTTCTTTAGTAAGTTCTACCTAGTGAGATACAACATAAATTTCTTTTAATTGCCACTTTATATGTAGCATGAATATCACAGCTGAAAACAGTTCTTAAAAATAAATTGAGATCATATATCAGTAGACAACTTGTTTCAGAAAAATCTAATTCTAGAGTTCTCTTCTTTTCCCAATTCTTCAAAGCTAAAAATAAAAAAAGCAAATTAGTTTTCAGTAGATAAAATGTGGATTAACCTGTGGATCTTCAAGGATTCTTTGACATACTATTTGACTCTCAGAAATTCATTTCTTTTGGATTTTTAGCTGTCAGATTTTTGAGAAATAACTGTCCTAAGGAATTAGGCCTAAGTGCTGTGCTGTAGGACGTGTGCTGTATGTCCTTTGAGCTTGAAGAGATAAACAGGCTGATAGTCATGTAGAAGTGCACCAGCTTTCCTCTTGTTCCTTCTTTCCCCATTATACTTTTGTAGAAAGGATGAGTGACTGATAGCTGTGGTTTTGAAAGAACACAGGATATATAATAAAATGCGGAAGAAGTGAAAGCATTACTTCTTTCACATACTTGGATTTTGATGCAACAATCACTAAGAGGTGTTAGCATCTTGGTATTGAAGAAAGCAGTTATAGTATTTTGGTCTGAAGAAATTTTAGTGAGTTTCATTGACACAAATTATTTTATAAGATTAAAAAAAAATCAGAAAAATATTATATGTATTTGTTGAAGTTTCTTTGGATAATTCTTTTAAAAAAAATAAATTGATAATATTTTCAAAGGGAGAAGTTAGTGATTTTTCCTGTAATTAATCTTGTATAGTGTAGGCTGAGTTGATGAATGACATGAGTACACAGGAATATTTCAATTTAGCAAATACAAGTTGCTAAATAATTCTAAGTTCCAGTGCATGGCACTTAGAAACTTCACAAAGAAGCTCTTCCAGATGTGTCTTCTAATTGTTGTAATAAAAGTAGCAGATTAATTGTTGTAATTGAAGTAGAGAAAGAAAGCTTCAGCATTCCACTTATGAAAATAGGAATACAGAAACAATATTTATTTATCAAGTCAGAATGACCTAAATAAACCATTCCATAAAATATTTCTGACGCTGCTTAAAACAGCAGTAGGTACTCCTCTGAGTCACAACAAAAATTCTTGTCCTCTGTGTTCAAATATATTGAGAATGTGTATCTGAAGAAGAGTATAATTTAATGACCTTTCAAGTTCATGTTATTCATCCTTAACTTTTCGTGAGTTTTCCTTTTATCCTTTCCCCCTCCTCCACCCCAAACAGTGACATACCAAGAATATTTAAGATGGATATTAAGTGACCAAATAAGAATTTAATTTATAATTAATAAGAAAGTTGTTCTGTGCTAATTTAATTATAGTAATTTTTTAGATAAATTTTGGGAAGTTATTTTGATAAGTAGGCTCTTTCTTACTAATTTTCTAGTTTGAGCATATTTTTCACATCAGCAACTTCACAAATACCCTTGAGGGGGCTTAATTTCCTTTATCTTTTTTGACATGTAACAGTTCTTTTTTCCTCCCATATTCCAGTGATTATTCTCCGACAAAAGCATGAACCTCTCTGAACAAGACAGTAACATGACGTTTAGGTTGCTTAATCTCATGGGTTTTTTGAACGTTTATAAATTATTCTATGCTTTAACCTGCTTAAAGCCCAAGAATGGAGTTGTTCTCTTTTACATGAATCTAGAGTCAGGTTAGAATATGCTCTGTAAGAACTCTTTGATGCTGTAGTTCAATCCTCATAATTAGAAAAGGATATGATGAGTTACAATAAAGAGAGTATGTGTGGCAACAGAAAATGGAAACTCAAAGTATCTTACTTATGCATAATTCAGTTCATGTTTTTTATGTAATTTTTTGCATATTCAAAGCTGGCTTAATTCAGATGTTGCCAGCCTAAATAAGAGGAAGGTGAGGAAGGTGTGGAAGGTGCAGAAGGAAGGAAGGAAGGTGCAGAAGGAAGGAAGGAAGGTGCAAAAGGAAAGTGTAGAAGGAAGGAGGGAAGGAAGGTAGATGAAAACTTATTCATAGAGAGGTAAATATTTCTGAATTTTTCTTGTTGTGCGTCCCCTTTTAGAGTCTTCAGTGAAGTGGGTTAGTGGTTGTATACCAGAATCAAGAGAGTCATTGACTTCCGACTATTTTGATGTTCTCTATTGAAGAACCTCAGAATTCTTTTTAAGCAGTCCCTAGTAGATGGTTGTAACAGTCATTAATGTTTGTGTGGAAGTAAACATAAGATCCTGAATAAATAAGAGATTCTTTAACAGAGAAAATGTAGAAGAGAAACATGGTCCAAAGACTGAAGTGTTTCCAGGGAGAAAGCACATGAGTGTTGGGCGGAGCTCTGTTGCCATTCATATTTTTGGTAGCTTTTCAGATGTGATGGACTGCATGTCTGAGCCTGAACCCTGGCACTATGAATATGCAAATGAAAATGCCAAATTATAGCTGAGTCTCAAATTATTTTTATACTCACTACATTCAAAATGGATAATTTTTAATAATGAGATTTTGCAGGCATTTAGTCACTGATCATTTTGCCAGTTTTAACGAATTCTAATTTCAAAAGACAAAGTTCTGAATACACATGGAAGAATTGGAAATTAGGCTTGCCTTTGCTGGTTTACAGCAACAGTTTATATGTCAATGGTTATTAGAAATAGTCCTCCTTCAGAAAGTTTATAGTACTTTAGGATGAAGACATGATCAAGGGTAAGTCTGTGTGTTTCCTTTAGAGATGATTAATACTTTCATTTTATTTAGTGGACACTCTCAACCTTCCAGGATCAGCACCTTGCTTTAACTTTCCTTCTGTGTAGATACTGGGAATACTCTGTTGAGAAACAGAAACAGAGATGGAAACCTATACATAGTATCATGTCACTTATATTTGATTATACTTTAGTTACCACCTTGCCCATGATGGCTGTAGTGGATTATCACTTTCAATGTCATCTACAGAGCAGTCTGCCAAATAAATTACTCAAACATTCGCCCAAGAGTGTACAGTTACTCAACAGACAGAGGAATTTTTTGCAATGAACCAGCCTGGCAATCAAAAAAAGAAGACTCTGCCTTTACAGAGTAATTTCTACAGCTGGCAGATACACATCTCTTCCAGATAAGGAAAAAAAAAGGGTATTGACCCATGTGAAGGAAAAAAATCCTCTTTTCTAACTAGGGCAATGACAGTGATCCTCTGTGCTCCAGGAAAGACAAGCTTAGAATATAGATAGAAATTTCTCTGCCTCTGACTTCCTTTAAAAAAAAGTTTCCATCCCTTCAGACTGCTGAGATAGCTTTGATAAATATATTCTGAACTTTCTGAGTACGTAAATTTGGAGGCATCACTCAACATACTCATTTCTTGCCAGAACGTACTTTTGAATTTCAGCTATAATGGTAGGTTTCATTCCCATGTCTTAAAACACAGAAATTATTGCATATTGCATGAACAAAATTAAAATTAATGAATAAAAGGATAGAAATTCCACTTTGTATCTGGAGAAATAAAATCTCATCTTGAAAGTGTTTTGTTTACTGTTGCTGTCCTTACATACTAGCTTTAGTAGTACTTATACTATCTCAGTATATAAGATAATTCTTGCACATCAAGGGAGATATGACTTTCCTCTAAGGAGTGTGACAAGGAAGAACTATGACTATTTTATTCAGAGAAGTGAATTTTTAAAAATATTTTAAATACAGATTTTTTTCTACTTAGTTCTTCTCTTCCAGTACAATGACCTACACTGAAAAATCATATATCCTTGCTTTGTTCAGAGATTTTATTCCAGTACAACATAATGTAATCCAAGGGGAAAAAAACTTACACAATATGAATCTTAAATGTGTCGAATTCTACTCTCAACATTATTTATATTGCTGAGATTTGTTTCTGTTGAACAGAGAACAACAGTGTCCCCATTTCTAACTCTTAGCTGGGCACAGTATGTCCTGAAGTTCTTTTTATATGTGTGTGCAGGAAAAAAAGACAGTGCATATGTTCTAAGGAATGTCACATACTCTTTCCTGTGCACCAAACTGTTTTCCCCTGGTGGTATTAAGAAAAACCTACTCACTAAACTTACTACTCTTTCCCTAATGTTTTGTTCCCAGACAAATAGTTCTCTTGTAAAAAGCATAAACATAACTCTTCAAATTATAGAGATTATTAAAATTAGAAAAGCAGTGAGATGTCATTGTCTTCTGAAACCATATGAATATTGACAGAAGAAGGTAATATTTTGTTGTTGGTCAGACTTCGGAGACTACACACTGCATCATTCTATTTCCTGTTCATAGAGTATTTAGAATGTCTGGCACATTTGGAATGGTCATTTTATTTTCTTTCTCTTATCATTTTTTGGGCTGGAGAAGCAGCCTTGCTTTAATATCTAATAGTATGAGAGAAAATTTATAGAAATGGTGGCTATGAAAATACTCTTTTAAACTGAAAGTAATACCTTTAGAGCTTACTCATCTGAAAGACAGTTATTACATAGTCTCAATATTTGTAACAATAAAGAGATAATCTAGGAATAAATCACAAGGCATTTATGTTATTTTTGACAATCCCCTAATCCTGTTATGCATCTTTCCCTTCAGCCATCCTGTAATATTCATTTGGCAAAATGCCAACAACCTAATTTCTTCAACTATTCATACTATTCTTAACATGCATTGATTTTTAAAGTGCTTGTTACTCAGCCCTCACAAAAATTATCACCTGATAGAAAGAATGGACAAGAGACCTTAAATTAAGCCCAGAATTTTACTTGAATTCTCTGTTAGAATTTTGTTCACATGATCTTCCTCAAATGAATGTCACTGAGGGAGATAGGCATGAGGTGTCTCTACCCCACAAAGAGTGGCATTTTGTTTTAACAAATGGCCCAAACATCTTAACAGAATTTTTTATTTCAGATTCAGCCACAGAAGTGCAGAATTCTTAGGAAAGAGCTGGTACTTTGCTTTATGGTCCAGAAAACAGTTTAGTTGTGTCAGCTTGAATAACAGACATATCCAGAATCAGAACTACCATGAGCAGATTTACTTACATGATTTTTACCTTCCCAAACAGCTGAAGGACGTTAAAATGTTAACGATAACAGATAATGAAAACAATTATGTTTTACTGTCTTACACTATTATATTGGGGAAAGCTACTTAGACACCCTAAATTTGAGTCTAGTCCATTTATAGCAGTCTTTTCATTCAGAATTAATATTAAGCCAGCCAAACACTATTAGGAAATAATTGACTGAAACAACAAATCATATGCTGGAGTGGTGGAAGTGTGGATTTAATTCTAAGATTTAAAATAGCTATGTGAACATGAAGCACTGATTATACATTTTTTTTTTTTTGTCTGAAAGACAAGAATCATAAAAAGGAGCATAAGTTAGAATGAAAACCTAAAGGATATGTTACTGACTGGGAAAAACAAGAAGATATTTTTGAATACAGTGGATAAAATTATACTTAGAAAAACAAATTTTACTGCTTTTAGTTTTCACTTTTTTTTTTATGAGTTAATTTGCATACACTTCATAACATTTTAAATTTATTAGTTTTGTCTTCTTTTTTATTTCTGTTTTTTTCCTATATTATCCTGGAGCCAGAGATTCTGTACAGTCGTACCAATAAATCTCTAATAACATTGATTCTATATGTACTGAAAATAAATGTGGAATAAAAAATGGTAAGTAATTATCATATTAAGACTACATTACAAATCATGAGTAGAAGTATAGTTAAGAGTAAAGAATATAATTTCTATTTTAAACTTTTTTTTTAACTGAATGTTGGAAATTCCAATTTTAAATTTGTATAGATGTATATAGGAAAAATTTAATATATAATATTCAGTTAAAATTCTGGTTCTGCAGGCTCATCTCTCAAAAGATCATCTTATTTCTTCCTTAGAAATCTGCAAAAGGCTTGTATTTCCCCAGATGCAAACATACACAAGCACATATGCATGAACATACACACATCTTATTGCTTTTTTCTTAGGATATTTGCTTTGTGCTAGAGAATATGAAAACTTTTTATGATAACTTTCCTGTAATTCTTCATCTAGTATTACAAGGTATTTTTGCTGCTCCATTAAGAATGACACAACAAAAGTATACAAATGTCCTCTTAATTTTTGTTCATCATATGTGAGGGGCATTTACTAGAACTTTACTTAGTCTTTCATTTTCTGAAGTATTTAGTCCATTTGTAATTATTATCCATCTTTCTCTGTTCATTGGTGGCATTCAAACACAACTTCAACTGGTCGTCTGTTTTCTATTTGTTAAAACCTCTAGAAATAACCCAAAATAAAGAGTGTTTCATGAACTTGGTTGCTTTGAATGGTGATGCAGCAACTGCCTTGGGTATCGTTCTTCCCGAGATGCTGCCTGCAGAGTTGCTGTCCTCACTGGAAAGATGACATAGTTTATTCTGGGCTGATTAACAGCTAGAATCCATCAGGCTTTTAGGGCTAATGGCTTTAGAAGAAATATATAAATTCCTGACTTTGTGTTATTAGGAGATGTCATTCAAATTTCTAATGTTGTCTGCACACACCCTTGTGGCTGCAGCATAAACAGCTGTCCAGGTTCTTCAGAGCACTCTGTCCTTCAGGCCAGTTACCTGAGTTGCCATGAAGACAGGACACAAGTCCCACAGAAAAACATTGTAGTTCACTAAATTTTTTGTTTGAGTACAGCTGGTATTAGCAAATCTACTACCAAAAGTGATACCCTTGTAGCTAATAGAGCAAATTAGTTTGCAGCGTGTCACACAGTACCTTTAACTAAAGCATTATTTTTGAAACACATAAAAGAAACATTAAAGGTAACACTTTCTTTTTTTCTTTTTTATTAACAACAGTTATTTTTAATTAATAGCAATTTTAATGAGTATCTTTTAAATATGTAGGGAGCATATTTTCAAATGCAATGAAACTTGGGATATGTTATACCAGAACATTGCCAGCATCATTGATTTCTCCAAAACACAGGCAGAAAACAGCTGTCTGAGAAATAATAACAGTAATAATATTTTCTTTATTTTTTCTTTTTTCACACAAGTAATTACTGAGGAAATCAAATTTCTGTTTGAAACACACTACAGGAGGATATATGCAAGGTATTTAAAAATTCAAATTTGCTTTTTTATTAGTGGAATGCAGCTCTCACTGGAGAAACCAATTTGTTCATAAAGATTAGCTCCATAAAAAGTCAATTGTTCCCACAATCTTGTTTATGCTCAAACAGAAAATACACTTAATGTATAAAACTAAGAATTCATTATTATTATTATCATCATTATTTAAATATTAAAAATCTAATTGAAAAATAATTTTAGTCTATATTTATTACAGAAAAAAAGGCAAATAGTAATACTTGCAATAGTTCCCTACAGAGAAGATCTCAGTAATTATCATACCATTAAAATTGTAACTTATATATTTATAATTACCATTCCTTTTCTTGAGGTTATGCTCACCTTTTCATTGCTCTCCCAGGTCTTAAAGCCAGAAGTTTCAGCTGCTGGAGAGGGAAGCAACATGATTCTAGAGTTCATCAGTTAACATATCCTGTTGATGTATGTGTTTTCATCCACACCGTGGACCAACTTGGTGTCATTTTCATGTGTTTGTTAACAGTTTTTTACTTCACTGGCCTCCATTTCACATCTGATTTTTGTATATTTTAAACACTATTTCTTATACTATTTTTTCATCTTTGTTGCCACTTAATCATTTTTTTTCTTCTTTCATTTACATTTCTTTAACTGGCATTTTGTGAATTACTTTAATCTGTGGGCTTTCCAGTGCCAGACCTATATTCCATTTTTTGTCACTCCATGTCTGTACTTCTCTACCCTGCACACTTATCTCAGCTTGTCAGGGCCCTTTCTGCTGTACATACCAGGGCAGAATTTCTGTGTACTACATCAATGTGTAAAGAGTTGTAAATATCATCCATAGGTTAATGTTTATTATGGCTGTAAAACCCTGTTATCTTTATAAAAAACAAACAAGAATAATGCAAATTAGCCATATACTTGTCCAAGTAGCAAAATTATCATCACACCAAGTTAAACAAAACTGCAGGCACATAAAGTTCAGACAGCTCAGACGTAACAAGACCAACCCTGAGGGCTTGCAAAGGTAGCATGTGGGAACCAGGGCTTGTCTCTGACTGCCCTGGAGGTTCAGGGACCCTGGCAGGGGTCTCAGAGACCCTGGCACACAGCCCAGAACACCTGTGGTTTGGATTTTAGCCCGTGGGAATGATTGCCAACCTTAAAAGAAGAATTACAGGTCACAGGAGTTTA
>JAWWMU010000001.1:92508166-92546023 GCA_035048155.1 Cinnycerthia olivascens
TCTCTGTGTCCTGCCGGCCTTGGGGGAGAGATTGATAACAAAAAAAAAACCAAAACAAAACATTCACTCTCCTGAGACAGTCTTAAAGGCACAGAATATGATATCCACCAAAAATAACACACACGAATGGGGATACAAACATCACCCTAGGACACCCTTCCAACTCTTCAAGAATATACAAGGACTGCCTTAGAAGGTACCTTCAGGAACGAGCAGGCAGAACAGAGCTGGCAGATTTTTAAGGATGCCCTCCATAGAGCAAGTGAGGTAGTGAGTGATCCCTAAGTGCAAGATATGGGACAGGAAGACAAAAGAAAAGCACAGTTGGGACCTCATGGTCGAACTAAAGGGAAAGAAATAAAGGTACAGGCTGCAGAAACAGGCACAGGTATCCTGTTATTATTCCAGGTAATTTTTGACTTTCCCCATGATTCACTTAGTCCTTAAGTTTCCTATATTGATATTGGCCTATCAAACTATGCAACTGCCATTCAATCAGATTTGGAAGCAGTCTAGTGTATTAAGACTTCTGTTCATAAAAATTTGATAATTTTCTTTACTATAAAAAATTTAAGACAGTGAAGAAAGTGTCCTTACTGATGTTCTTGGTGGTGTGGACACTGATGACAGCAAGCTTATTGTGACATGAGGACATGTTCATTATGCTAAGAGTTTGAAATCTGGGTGAAGCTCCAATGTTTTATGTTCTAGAAAGGATTTATGGACACTCATGCATTAAAGTGATGATTGCAAATACTGATCCGTTACTCAACATTGGGGTAAATTTTAATATGTTTAGAAGTTCTTAATTTATGACATTTTTTATATTTGATACTTTTTTTATACATACATGGAGGTAGAAATGTGATCCCAAATCCTCTGACTGTAAAATTTAAAAAATTGTTTGAAAAACACAAGTTTAAATTAGCAACAATCTTGTATGTTGGCAGAAGATGCAAGATTTGCTCGTATTTTGATTTTTTTTACATTAAAAATGTTAGCCTAGTCATATTATTATTAAAGCTTCCTAGAGTTTTATTGATCATTTATTTCATCAACATCTTGGAGGAAGAAAGCTGATGAAAATCCTATACTTGAGTTAGTAAAGTAATATATGGAACTTTAAGACTGAATTGAAGGAACATAATGCTTTACAAATTCCTCCCAAGAAAATAAAGATTTTATCTGCATTAAATTTGAAATAAGAGAACATGTATTTGTTTTAATATGAAATCATAAATTTGTACCCTTTTCTAGTAAAGACTCCATGTTAACTATTATTATGTCAACATGTTAAATGTTTTAGGAGTAGTGTTTGAAAGCATTAGTCAAAAAAATATTTACAATAAAATTTCTTACTACATGACTTTTAAATTAAAGATTAAAGACTCTTCTTGTATTAGACCTCCTTGTTTGCTTTACTGAGAATGGGATTATTTTCCACAGTTAAAATTCAGTGTATTATATTTCATATTAGTTTACAGTTCAGTGGTTTGACCTAAGCAGATTTGATGCTCAGGTCTGTTACAAGATTGAAATGCATGATGCCCTTGATGAAGAAAACAAGAAAGAAGTTAGAAATAAGCAAGAATTAGACCTAATGTCAGCCCATAATGCACATTAATTTGCTACTGTGACACGTGTGCATGTGGTATATGGTGAAATTGTCATTTCTATGAGACAAAGGCTTCTCTCTCCAATGGTGTGCAAGGACTAAAAATGGAACCTTGGTGGAAGTATAGGACACCAGGAGTTACCCCTACAGACTGTAAGGAGCGGCTGGAAGATGGGAAAAAGGATCTCTTCTCTCTAAAAGAAAAAAAGCCAGTGTTTTTTTCTAGGAAAAAGGAAAGTAGTTTTGCTACCAAAGTTTTGACGCTGGTGCAGCTCATGTGTGATAAAGAGAAAGACCTGAGAAGCCGTCACTTTACACACTATGGCTTCCATATTCCTTGTATGTGTGGAATTCCTTCCCTGGAAATGGAAATGTTAGTGAGGAAGGCTAGTGCACATCTTTATGATGTCTTGATGAAGGATCTGGACATTTCATAAAAAATTGAACATCCCCTGAATTATCTTTTATAAATTGCTCTTCAGGAATGTGCTAGGGAATCACAAATCTGGCAGTCAAATGGAGGCAATGATACCACAGATTGGTATCCTTGGGTCCAGCATGTGTAATCCCACTAGGCACAGACACACACAATACCTATCTATGGGTATACACACACCCAGCCACACAGAGCACAAACAGCAACAGTCATCATGGAAATGAAGACAGCACTGATGGCTTCATCTTGCTCTCCCCTCTGTCTGATCAGGATAAAGGTCTGTTAATGGGAATAGATACACGTGTACACACAGGAGCAGTGTGGGTCCTCCAGCAGCAGAGCTCAAACCTCCACTAGGTGACCCTGGAACCCAGTCACCCCCACCTGCCATCATTCCTCTGTTCTCCTTTCTCTGTGGACCTTAATCTTTCCTCCAGATACACTAGCAGAATGTACAGGATATAAATTATATTTTGTTTTTGTTTTTGTTTTATTAAAGATCTAACCCTCTCATTTATTAGGAATACTAAGGGCACTTAAGCCCACATTGTAAAATACAATCTTATTTATTAAAATGTTTAAAACATTGGAAAATGGCAATACAGGGCTAAAATAAATGAAAAATATAAAAGATATGTCTTAGCAGGAAATATAAATATTCCTTCGACCCACTTAATGTTTTTATCCTTATTTTTCATTTTTAAAAGTGTACATTTCCAAATGAAGCCAAGCATCCACTACCAACATGTACACACACACACACACACACACACACTCCGCCCCTCCAAGTTAGAAAAATGTTTCATTATACTATTTAGGAAAGGACTTATGAAGATTTTTCTTTCAACATAATACTCTTATCAGGCTTAGACTGTCATTGACTGCCTCTTTCAGGAAATATTTTAGAAAAATGCTGTGAACACTCCCCCTTAAATTGCTCCTATTAATTTTAGTAGGCTTTGGATTAAGACCATAGAGTCCTCATTATTACTATAAGTTTTCTATTTGATGAATGATCTCTGTAGGCAATTTATGAAAGCAATCATCATGTGTGTCACTCACCAGGTGTGGAAGTGTCCAAAGGATTGCAAAAGACTGACAAGCACTGACTGTGCCGCAAATAAGTCTCTCCTTTAATCTATTATGGATTAATATTAACTATATTCTGGCACAGTCATGAAAAATGAAATTTTTTTTTAATCTCCCTCATCACTTATAAGCTTTTCTCTTATTCTCTTACTTTCTCCCTTTACCATTGTCTTCTCAATGAAATGGCACAACTTGTTTATGTATTTGCTGTATTGTATTTTTGCTCTGTCCCCATCCTTTATACTAATATGTCTTTTTTTGTCCTTGTTCTCTATTTCATTTTTACTCCTGCTTTGTAAATCTTTTATGAAGTTATTCCTTCACAGTACCACAACATTTGTGAAGAAGAAATTGGTTCATTTATTGAGTGGAGCATAACAGACATAATTTAAGTGAGGTTTTCAAATTTCAAAAACTGATAATTTCAAAAACTGAGCTGGATAAGAAATCATTTGTAAACAGGGCTTAAAATTGACTTGACTATTCCACTCTGAGGGGCAATGTTAAATGATTTGAATGATTTCCAGCCCTCAGTGGAGCCCAACAGTGAACTGACTCTGAATAAGAGGGAACCATTAAAATGTGTTAATCCAGAGAGACTCTGATCAATCTCAGGGCTCTGCAGGCAGAAACTTATTCAACTTCATATCAACAAGCAGAGTTTTTTATCATTTCCTTCTTCATAACTCTGAGGAAGCCATACCTGGAATAGAATCTCTTCCTCCTGCCCAGGATGAGAATGATGTTGAGTGTCCAGTTACTGAGGTGGTGAAGAACCTGAGCACTTGATGTTAAGGAAGAGCGTTACTTAACTCAGTGAGCAGAGGCCAAGCAAAACCTACATAAATTTTCTTAAAGAAATAAAGATGATGAAGTCAAACTGGTCTTGTTATTGACAAGCAAAACAGAAAAGAGAATTTTTTTGTGGTTTACGTTGTTTACACTGGACATTAGGAAACAAAAGATTCTTCACTTGCAAGTGAATGCGCAAGTGCTGAAACAGGTTAGCCAGAGAGATTGTGGAGATGCACATCATTCAAGGTTTTCAAGCCCTGGCTAGAAAATGTTGGCTGTAAGTACTCATCTAAAAAGCCTAGTAAAAACTGGAGATTTGTTTAGATTTAGATGAACTAATCTTGAGTGGCAATCATTGGTGACAGTACTCTTTCCAGCAGAAAGCGGGACTCAGAGGTATCCTGAAGCTCCTTTCAGTGATCATTTATGTGCTTCTACTATTTTAGAATTCTTTTATTTGTTGCTAATTTTTATAAAATTATACTCATTTTAATGTAACATTTCACCATCAAGAATTGCACCTTCACCTTCATATCTGAAATATATGGTGTTCCTCATAAGGGGAGAAAGAGCACAAGAGAGAATTAAAGGTAGAAATACAAGTCCTTCGCTGGTTGAAAAACTATTCTATATATTATTTTTTTGAAGAAAAGCAACAGAGCACAGGTAACAGAAAAATGTTGTCCAAAGGAAGTCCAGTTTGGTTTGCCTAACATGAGAGTAATTGAACAATTATCTAGGAATTTTTACTAAAAAAATAATTAAAATGAAAAATTACTGTTAATGCCTTCAGAAATATCTAACGAGAATTAAATCTCATCAGGTACTTTTTTTTTGTTATTTGTTTCTGGATGGATTATAAAGGTGTATAATAGAATGTGAAGACAAAACGTATCTCATTAGAAATGTATTGTAATTTTTTATATATCTATTCAATTGAGTTAATCAGTACTTTTAGATTAAAAATAGTCTTGCTAATAGATCTCCAAATGGTACTAACACTGCTCTTTTATCTTTCCCAATGCTTTCACTGTTACCCAGTTTATAAAATGCCTCTGCAATAAAATTTTCATGTGACACACATTTATAGGCCAGTAAATAAAAAACAGTCATAAATTTTATGGAGTGATCCAAACTATTCCAATAAATGAGCACTGTTGAGCCAAACATATTTTAGTAGAAGAATCTTAATATAGTAATATTTTTGGTGGAAAGAAAATAAACAATGTTTTTAGGACAGAAGAATTTCAGGTGAGGTTAACACCAACTCAGAGAAGAATTTAAGAGTTCATAAATGGCCATTTTCCCAAGAATTCTACACTGTTGTAGCTAGTATAAATGTTACTGTAGTCCTTCAGAGAATACTTTTCTTTTTTTGATTGAGAGGAAGAGAATTGGAAAGCTTGCTTTCAAAATGATGTGTCTGATTTAGATGGTAAAACCTCAAAAAGTAATATAGAAGAGAGTCAAAAGAAGAAATGTAAGAAGTATTTAAATACCAGGAGAAGGCCTTAGCTGTGAGACTTGGAGGCTTCAGTCTGGTCATATTCTGAGAGAAATTATGGGAAACATAACCTGGTCACTATGCACAATGTATAAACAATCACAGTCCTTTTTTAAGGCTTGCAGATAAAGGGATGACATGATTCAATGCCTTGAATTTAAGGTTAGATAAAATGAAGCTTTAAATAAGATATGATTTCCTAGCAGTGAAGATAATTAAACATCAAAACCCTCACCACAGGTGGCAGTGGATTGGCCTCAGATTACTATCAAGATACATAATTTTGACTTTTGGAATCATTCTACAATATGCATGCACAGAAGGTAACTTTTAATGATCATAGGTTTACTTTAGACACTTATGTTTGAACATAGGTTTACATATGAAGTGAATAGAATATTATAATTAAATATATTGAAAGAACATTAGGATACCAATATTTAACTACATGCAGTGCTCTCTTCTAATATCTAATATCTCTTCTGATCCAAGAAGAGAGTATCTACTGCTGTTACATCTAAAATCTATTTAGTAAGCTTAGTAACCTATCCTTACATGGAAAACCATGACTTTATTTTTTATGAGAGCTGGTTTATTAGTTGACCATGTTTATTAATTCCTCAATGAATGGAAGTTCTATACAGCTAAAGTACATAGTATGTGTGTTCTTTAAAAGTAAAAGAATATAGGTCAGTGACAATGTCATTGTTGCAACTCTTCTAATTCAGCCAATAACAATTATAATTTAATGAAGTTTAGTTCATTAGAGGAAGTATGCTTTCTTTGACCTTCCTTTCGTGGCTTAGATGCCTGTAGAAACCCTCCTTATTTTTCTTTACATTCTGTGCCAAATGCAACTCCAGATGAACATTTGCCTTTAAAATCTAATCCCTGCACAACCAGGCAGCATCCCTATAGTCCTCCCAGGGCACCTGCCCTTCTCCCTCTGCCCTTGCAGCTCTCTCTGCCCCTTGGGTTATCCAGCAGGTCTTGATTGAACCATGCTGCTCTTTTGCCTTCCTTCCCTGATTCCTTACACCTGAGCCTAGAGCTCATATGCTCTATGGAAAGTTCAGCCAATACGAGAAGTCTGTCTTTAGGAAAATTATGTGTTGAATTCTTCTTTATTAATCTAGAAAATGGAATCTTTCATCACCCATGGACTTTGATCTCGGAATTTGTTTGTATTGTGTATTCTGTCCCATTTTTTATCTCCTACTTTTTTTTTTTTTTAACAATGAGCCATGCAGCAAAGTTACCTTCAGAGGCTGTGACAAAATCTAGACAATTTTAAATACAAATTTTCTTGATGTTTAGCTTTGAATTATATATACATATTTGATCCTTATTTGTATTAGACTGCCTTTTCAGTGTAAATCTGAACTGATTTTTCTTTTCCTTTTGATAGGGTAGATCACCACCAAGAATATTAATTTTTCTCATTTTGTACTTTCAAGGGGATTTGTTTTTAATGACCCACGGTAAATGTGGGTACAATTTTACTCCATTTCAAACTTCTAAAAATCAAGATGTTCAGGGCATGATAAGGATCTTAATTCCATGTGAGTGGTGGAGAGACCCAGGTGACGCTTTCGTTCATTCAAATCAAGGTTTCTGTTTCATTCTTTTAGTCATATTTTCAAATCAGAAATATCCTGAAGATGGCTATACGTTCTCTCAAGCTTAAAATACATCCACAGAGACAGTTTGTTGTCTTTTATGCAGACAAGAACTTTTGACAAACTCTGAAATTTGCTGAATGGCACAATTTAATTTCAAGTTACACATTGTTATTCTCTAACTGAATTAAGTCTGAAGTAATATATCTGACAGGTTGCCCAGGGTCTCTGAATATTGATAAACACTAGACTTTAGCTAGATTGGTTTTTGTCCCATAGGCTGATACCTTTTTTGCTGAAATCCTAATTCAGAGAAACAGACAGGATACTAAAAATCATATAAGCAACTTGGCATTGACAGAAAACAGTAAGACAAACAAAATGGATACAAGGAAAGAAAAAGAATTAAAAATAACGTCAGATTCATCTTATCATTTGATATAAAATGTAATCATATGAAGATGACTTCTTGAACTAATTTCTGATCAGAGAAATGAATTATCTTTTCCTTTAGGGTTTCATAAAAACAATGAAGATAAAATGTGAGGCCATTTTTTAAATAGTCAGTATTTTGTCCAGTTCAAACTAGATGCTGAGCACTTCTGGAAACCATGTGTGAGTCATAAGGTTTTGATCATATTTAGCTTCCTGAGATTTGAATTTCTTTTGTAAAAGTGGCATATATTGTGTGTACTTCACATATAAACCAATATAATGGCTGGGTAAGGCGAACCTAGAAGGAAACTTACTATTTTTGTAATTAGAATTCTGTATAGATAAGTTTGACAAGTTACTGCAGAAGACTATGGCACTGGCTTTAACATATTATTCTCAGCACAGTCAAGCCGTAGTTCTCAATTTTGCCAATCGAGGCTGTGTTTGCAATCTAAACTCCATGTTTTGTAAGTAACTTTCTAAAGGAATCCAAATCGAATTAGATGTCTTCTGCATGGTTGTTGGTGTAATTTCCCTTTAATGAAACACTTTCTATTGCTGGATTAGGAAGCATCTTCTAAACTTACATCAACCCTCTAAAAGACAAAGAAACTTGCTAAAAGAAAATATAAGGTAGATCGTTTTTTACAATTTTTTTTTAAATATTATATATATATTCTGAAGCATTATACCAGTATGTGTGATCTTTAATTCTCCCATAATGTTAAAGATGTATCTCAGAAACTATGAGACAGAATTATTTTGATTAAGATAAAAAAACCCAGAAAATAATTTACAGATCTACATGCTCACGTTTTGTCAAGAAATTTTGGTTAGCAAATCTATAGTGGTCATGGTCTTGTTGAATGAAAAATATGTGTTCACTACCCAGTGAAATGGAGTTTTTGTTAGATATTAGTGAAATACTATACACAAATGTCTGGGTTACAAGGAAGGGAGTGAAGTTTAATTGCTATGGTTTTGTCCCTCTCTTACCAAAAGGTGAGGAGGAAGGGCAGTGGCTTATTTGGAGTTCAATTTTCTTCTGATGTTAAAACCAGCATGTCTAATTGGAGCCCAATGTGGGTCTCAAGAGAGAGGCTAACAATTTTGATCAAAGCATTTGTGCATCAGGTACAGGACATTTACTTCACATCATTGGACTGATCTAATTATCTTGTGGCAGAAGGCGAAGTTCTGAAAAGTCATAATATGCACAAATAAATTGAAGCCATCTCATGACAACTTAGTAAAGACTCTCACTTGTTTAAATTTAATGTCCTATTCATAAATGTGATTTGTGCATTCCATGACTCATATATCATAATAAACTGAAACTAACTCACTTCTAAAATTCCCAGTTACACATATGTAGTGCAAATTATACACAAGCACCACATAAAACAATACTGGCAAAGTTTCATGAAAACAGAGTGATGATAAGCACTGGCACCAACATACATATAAACTGAGACAGGATAGGGCAGATCTAGAGGTGCAAATAAGAAGGGATCCAGTTTCCATTCTTGAAGGAAAGATTTGTTCATTTAAAAAATGTAAGATTTAAAAAGCAGCATTGTCTTGTGTGATGGATTTGCAAACTCTATGTTATTTAGGAGGGATGGAGAAAGGTTTTGCTCCCAGATCATAGCACTTCATCATTGCCACACCTTCTGCCTCACACTGATCTCTGCTCCACAGGACATAGTACTTCATGAAGTTCTCTGATGTAGGTCCTTTCCATGGGATATTGCTCTCCAGGAATTTCTCCAGGGAGGGTCCATTCCAAAGTGTACAATCCTTCAGGAACATGTTTATCCAGTGTGGGTACCCCATGAGCCTCAGTTCCTGACAGAAAACTTCTTGCAACAGGCTTTCCATGAGCTGCCTTATGGATGCTTGTTCTGGTGTGATCTTTCACAAACTACAGGAAAACCTGTGCTTCACCACAGTCTTCCTCTTGGGCTTGAGGGCAATGGTTGCTCTCATACCTAGAGCACCTTCTCCCCTCCTCCACTGATCCAAGTTTCTGCTGGGCTGTTTCTTGCATGTTTTTTTCATTTTCTTGCACAGCTACCACACAGGAGTTTTTACCCTTAGACATATTATCAGAAATATGCCATCAGCATTGCTGGTGGGATCAGCTTTGGCCTCTGTGCCCCACACAGGGGTAGCCCATAGTCTCTTACACAGGGCACACCTGCAGCCTTCCATTACCAAAACTTTGCCATATAAACCCGGTACAGGACTGAAATAATGATGAATATTAATGATCTATCCTGAATAAGATGAAGATGAGAAGAATAGAGTACTAAGAAGCAAAAAGTGTTTAGAAGTTCCTCTACCTCACCGCATATTTCACAGTCCAGTTCCTCATTAAAGATAAAGAAATCTGAAAAGATTTGTATGGTCTGGCTTAGTTTTGTCACTGGGCTCATTTCTACAACTTAGTCAAGCTTGTGCATGTTGTGCTGAAGAAATTCAAGATCACTGACAAAGTTTTACTTTGCTTCCTTTGCTTGAAGCTCCCAACACTGTGAGGCTGTTCAGTCTAAGGAGTGAAAAGTTTTTGTAAATTCCCATAGGTCAGGTTTTGGTATGAATTGACTAGAGAAATACTTGATACCAGAAATTATCTTGGGGGCAGAAGTGTAGTTTCAAAAATATATGTTAAAGTACAAAATGAAGAGCTCAGTTATTCCACAGTGTTGTGGCCAATTCATTTATCAGATTGTTACTAAAATAAAATGTGATACATATTTAGACATTGTTAGGGAAATACCAAAACTGTAATAGAGAATCTGGACACAAATGTAGTTTTGGAAAATGTGGTTAGACCTTGTTCAAGAGCAAGTGATAATTTGCAAAAGGTTTCATATTAACTGGAGGGAAAAAGGAAGAAAAAAAATTAAAAACAGAGCTATTAATGAAATACCTGGCTAAAGGAGTGTAGGATATAATTAGTAGACAATATGATTCAGTCAATGATTCCATGATGACTTGCAGCTAGCATTCCAAGAAAGGGAAAAATTTACAAGGTCACCTGTATCCAGGGAGCTGCATTTTGACTGGAATCAGTGCACAGAAGGTTTACAAAATAATAAGGATAATAGAGAGTTATCTTGATGGAAGAAATAAAAGCTTTGGCTCATTAAACCTGGAAAATTAAGGTCCAATCCAATTCTAACATGACCATTCAATCTAAATATATGAGGGTTGGGGGGTTGGTCTGGAAAAGCAGAAAAGATAAACACTATGAAGATATGTGAGCTATTTAAACTACAAATAAAAAGAATGAATTGATATCAATTGGCCATGAATAAACAGAATAGAAATTAAATGCCTTGTTTACTATCAAAGCAGTTATGGAAGTTTTCTAATGGATGGAGGTTTCTTCAACTGTAGTTAAGAAGCTTGCTTAGTTTTTAAATTGCATTGTATATTATGCTTGCCTATGAAAGAAGAGAGCTACAACCAGCACCTCAGGAAGACTTTTTCAGTTCAACATCCCAACCTCCTGGCAGGAGAGCAGTTCATGTTACCATAAGCTCACTCCCACCCTCAGAATATAGTAAAAAGTAGGGACTTCACCCCTTTCCCCAAAGCATACAATACATCTAAAGTGCTGTAATTCATTCATAGTATTTCTGCCTGAATTAGTTGCCTTAAATCTGACTGAGACTCATTTTTCTTTGCATGTTTTATAGCCAGGCTATTATGTTACATGGTGGGTAATCTGCCTTTAAATTGGTGTAGATTAAGTTTCTCTTTTGCAGCTCTGTGTAAAACCAAGAATACACTTGTTATAAATCAAAAAAATTTGGTGAAGAATTAAAATTCAGTGTGTATGTAAAACATGAAGTAAAATTAAAATCTTTAGTCCTAACTTGTACTTAGTCCACCACAAGTCACTTAAATGTCCGTTACAGAAAACCCGTAAAATTACTGCCAATACTGGAAAATAATTTTTTTTTGCTTTATGGATCAGGAGCTGGTTCTCAAATTGTAAAAACATTCCTAATAATGTGATGAAACTTCATAATTCAAAACACTAGATTCTGCACCTAGGACAGAGTAATGCTGTGGCCAGGGTTCCATTCCATTGTAATGAATGTATGTACAATTTGTAAAGAGAATGATCCTTCATAAGCATTGCAAAGGCAAGACAGCATTACAGAAGTGAAATAAGTCAGGAATGCCCAACTGCTTACAACCAGGTTGTCTTAGTTTGAAGACACATATGCATGCTAGGAAAAACCAGGAATCTTTCTCTTGTAATGGAGAAAGTAAACTTCCTCTCTCCAAATTGCTATACTTTTGGAATTAAAGGAGCTTCCAGGCAAAGAATTTGGTATAAGAATAACAGTTCTTTACTAATGAGTCTAACAAGATAAACAAAATAACAATAACTGTAGTATTAGCACCAAACAGAGTTAGGAAACAGTCACAGTTTTCTACGATGCTGGCACCTTTCCAAGGGGAGGGGTGAGCAGGAGTCTCAAGGGATGAGATGAATCCAAAGCTCGGCAGCAGGGGTTGAAGCTGTAGAAAACGTCCCGGCAGGCAGGAGAAATGGCGTGGAGAAACCCAGAGCAAAACCGAAGCAGCCGTGGGTGCAAAGTGATGGGACAGCAGCTCCTGGCAGGGCAGGGAGAGAGAGACCAAGGTCTGAATTCCCGGGGGACCCATGAAAGTCACTCCGAGCTCAGCTCCAGGTGAGGTCTGGTGAGATCTCTCCCAGGTCAAAGACTGAGCCCCTCAGCTCTTTCCGAGCCCCCAAGAGAGAGCTCTAGTCAGAGCCACCCTCTCCTTTGCAGTTACCTCTTTTGTCTCTTCCAAATACCTTTAAGTCCCAAGTACACAGCAATTAGCTTCCTAGCAACTCTTTTGGGAAAAATTCCTACAAGAAAGCAATTCCCAACCCCCAACACAGCTTTACAGATCATACATTAATATATTTAATTTTAGCATTGGATCAAGCCCAGGGAGGGGCCATGAAGTTTATAAGTGCACTAAAACCCCTCCCCTATGAAGATAGGCTAAGAAAGGTGGGGCGCTTCAGCCTAGGGAAGAGGAGCTTGTGTGGAAACCTCACAGCACTTTCCAGCATCTGAAGGGGACCAGTAGGGAAGCCAGAGAGGCACTCTTCACCAGGAGCTGTAGTGACAGGACAAGGACTAATGGTACAAACTGAAAAAGGGAAATTTAGATTAGATTTTGGGAAGAAATTCTTTATTGTGAGGGTGATGAGACACTGGTTGCTCAGGGAGGTTGTGAGTTCCCCTGGCAGTGTTCAGGTCAGGTTGGATAAGGCCTAATGGGAAGCGTCTC
This sequence comes from Cinnycerthia olivascens, assembly GCA_035048155.1. Classification (NCBI taxonomy): domain Eukaryota; kingdom Metazoa; phylum Chordata; class Aves; order Passeriformes; family Certhiidae; genus Cinnycerthia; species Cinnycerthia olivascens. Next base: position 92,520,991 of record JAWWMU010000001.1, read on the forward strand.
TGCTCCTGTCAGGGGCATTGGAACTAGATGATCTTTAAGGTCTGTTTCAACCCCTTAAACTTCTATCAGTCATTCTATATATACTTGCAATTTTTTTGGAAGGTAAATATCCACTTAGGTTTCATGAGCTAATTTAGATCTATCAGGCAATTCTTCTAATGTTTTTTTTTTTTTTTTAATCTTCAAGGGATATTTTCTGCTAGTCTAGAATTTGCAGAATTTCAAGAGACTTTTCTTATGGAGTAAATACTAATACAGAAAGAGAGAAACTAAATACTACAAATCCTTTTGCTTTTCAGTATAAAACCCCAAAGTCTAGCTTTTGGGAAGAGGAGACTTAACTTGACTATTTCTTCTAGTTCTCAGCATAATTGATCATGACCTTGGGGCAGACGTTTATTTTCCTTACCTTAGCATTCTTAGCCATTGAATAAGAGATTCTGTTTATTCCCTTTTCTGCAATCATGAAGACTAAATTCCAAATAAGGCACTGCATGAGGGTATACAGTATGACAAATCATGCATGAGATTTGTTGCTTGGGGCTTGATTATTTATGTATTTGCACATTCTTTTTTTCTTGGTCTTTGTTAAAATAATATTTTCTTTTTCATTTTAAGGAATTTGCAGCAGAACTGAAAAATAGCAGAAGAACCATTATAGAAGGTCGTGAAAGACATTTCATTTAGATAAATAGAAATGTTATTGCCACAGTAATGAAATAAAGAATATAATCTCTTACTAGCCCTAACAAACAACTTTTAATATAACCAAACAGTCAACTATACATTCACTGAGATTATCCTGTTTGTTCAACAACTAACTTGCAATTGTATGTGGATTATAATTAAAGATGGCAAACTGTCCACTGTGCAAATAATAAATTTAGTTGCCACAGGTAGCTTTGAAAATGTGGTGTGATGAAAATACCATAAAAATAGGCATTAGGATGATTATACTGCTTTGTCATGTTTTGAACCATCAGTCTTTAGTTCAGCCAAGTTTCCCTATGAAGGTAAATTTTTAAAACTTTGATAATCATAAAATGAAGTAATTTTCTTCGTAAAGAGTTTTGAAAAGCAATTCAATAAAATGATATTTTCTTTTTCTAAACTTTGACTATATTTTTTTAAATTTCTATTATAGTTCAACTTTAATCAGACTCACAAACTTCTTCTGAATACTGCTACAGAAACTAAAAATTCAAATACAGCAAAAGTAATAAATTTCTGGTTTTACAAGAAGAGCATTAAAGGTATTTATATATATATATAGATTTGTTAATTTTTCTCTTTTTTGTGTCAGAATTATACTTTCAAAGAAAATCCCTCAAATGCCTCCACTCGTCATGGCTGAAATCAAATTAAAAGATGCACAAAAAAAGTATCATTTTATCCTCCAGCTGCTAAATGATATTCAGTCCATGGGATCAGACCAGAGCTACCACAAAATTACTGCTATATAATGTCTGTGTCAATCTACAGCACCACCAAAATTGCCTCAAAACACAAATTGTCTGCAGCCAGTAAGGCTTTGTCACTGGTTAGGCATTCTCAGAATTTCTCACTCTAAACAGGAGTACAATGCTCTGATAGAACTTTTCCCTTTTCCTGCTTGCAGAAGAGCAGAATAGGTATTTGTTTCTTTGTCTGGATCAATACAATAATTTCAAGTTCTTGTGTGAAGTAATTTCACAAAATCACAGAATCACTATGTTGAAAGAGATCTTCAAGATCACAGAGTCCAACCCATGCCCTAACACCTCAAATAAATGATGGCATTGAGTGCCACATGGAATCTTTTTTCAAATACAGTCAGGGATGGTGACTCCACCACCTCCCTGGGCAGACAACTCCAGTACTTGATCACACTTTCCATAAAATCTTTTTCCTGATATCCAGCCTATAATTTCCTTGGTGCAGCTTGAGACTGTGTCCTCTTGTTCTGTCAGTTGCTGCCTGGAGAAAGAGACCAACCCTCACCTGACTGCAGCCTCCTTTTGGGAATTGTAGAGAGTGATAAGGTCACCTCTGAGTCTCCTTTTCTCCAGGCTAAACACCCCCAGCTCCCTCAGCTGTACCTCACAGGGTTTGTGTTCCCAGCCCCTCTCCAGCCTCGTTGCCTCCTCTGGACGTGCTCCAGTGCCTCAATGTCCTTCCCAACCTGAGGGGTCAGAACTGGACACAGAACTGAAGGTGTGGCCTCACCAGTGCTGAGTACAAGGGAAGAATGACCTCCCTGCTCCTGCTGGCCACACCATTCCTGATCCAGGCCAGGATTCCATTTGCCTTCTTGGCCACCAGGGCACAGAGCTGGCTCATGTCCAGCCGGCTGTTGACCAGCACCCCCAGGTCCCTTTCTGCCTGGGCACTGTCCAGCCATTCTGTCCCCAGCCTATAACATTCCAGGGGGTTATTGTGGCCAGAACACAGTACCTGGCTCTTGGACTTATTAAACTTCAGCTTGTTGGATTCTGTCCATCCATCCAACCATTCCAAGTCTCTGCAGAGCCCTCCTCCCTTCCAGCAGATTGACACACACTCCCAGATTAGTGTCATCTGCAAGCAACAGAAGCAGTACAGAAAACTACTTTTTGCTTTCTATAAAAAAAATTGAATTATTTTAAATATTTTTTTTCAAATATTCAAGAAGACTGCTAAAAATATGATGGTTTTCTTATATTTCAATTAATGGGGTCTTAACACACTGACGCATATATTGGGTTTTCAATTTATTTCAGTTCAGTTTCAGAATTTTTTTGGCATTCCTAAGATATAGTTAGAGTTAATTGTGATCCGCCCTTCAAACCTTAGAGTACTGGAGCCAGAACTTTCTTTACTCTGCAATACTACTCTTAGAGTTGGTGCATACGACTTGACTTTAAAAAAAGCAAAACACATTTTTTTTGAAGTCTTGGTACTGAAAATTAATAAATTTTACCCTTGTAGATCAATATGTAACTGATTGTACTTCTTTCCAGTGGCATAAATCATCTCTCTAAGAGGACTCATATTCATGTTCTCCCCTTCCCAAGAACATATCCAAATTATCCAGGTTTTGTAGTCAGGAAATAATTTATAAGTGATACTGGAGACCTCTGTCTGTCAATTTTTTGTGGCCAGTGTTCTGGGTTTTGTTTTGTTTTTTTTAATTTTCTGATGTTATGAATGGGTAAGTTTCAGATATCAGTTTTCAATTTAGTTATTTAATATTATTTGGGCCTGTTTGTGAAATATTAATGGTACCCTAAGTGATATTTAAGAAGCCAATATTTGTTCTTAAGTTTACTCATTTTGTCTGGGATAGAGTAACTTTTCTTTATTTAGCTTGTATGGTGTAATGTTTTGAATTTGTCAAGAGAACAGTGTTGTTAGCACAGGAATGTCTTCATTATTTAATTATTTAGTGCTTAGAAGGAATCAAGGCCTTTCCTGCTTCTCATGCTGTCCCAGCACAGCACACGCTGAGGGGAACAAGGATTTCAGAGAGATCACCGTTGTGACAGGTAACACAATCTGAAGCTGGGGGAAGAAGGAGGAAGGGAGGATGTATTGAGTAATGGTGTTTTCTTTCCAAGTAACAGTTACATGTGATGGAACCTCCTTTTCTGCTTGCCTGTGAAAAGAGGTGAATAAATTCCTTGTTTTGATTTGCTTGCATGCACAGCTTTTGTTAATTTGTTAAATTGGTTTTATCTTAATCCTTGAGTTTTTCCAATTTCACCCTTTGGATTCTCTTCCCTATCCCACTGGGCAAGTGAGCAAGTGGCTGTGTGATGCTGAGCAGGACTTAATCACGTTAGACAATTGTGTTCCTTAGTGTTCAGTAAAGAGGTTTACTGTAGAATACCCAGCATGACCTTCAGTTGGTTTGGGTTTGACTTTTTTTGGTTTTTTGAGGACAACTATCAAGGGAAGCACAAAATTGCAACTGCAGAAACAGATGGTCACATGATAAAAAGTACTTACTGAAACATAATATAATACCGATTACATGGTAAATGTAAATCCTGATCGTGTTAAATAGTGGTGCCAGCTGTTTCAGCCTGCAGACTGCACTTATTGGTGTACCCTGGGAATCAGCAGGTGCTGCTTGCTCTGGTAGTATCAAATTATGAACAGAGAGTTTTAAATGGACATTTCAGCTGTCTATAGCTCTGGGAGTAGCAATATGTGAGAAAATGAAATATGAAAACCTGAAGAAGGAGATATGCTAAAAGTTTTAGTTTTACTAAATTAGAATAAAAAACTGGAGTTCAATTCCTTTATCATTCATCTTTTCCAAACTTCTACTGCACATTTATCTGTGCATATTTTTGTAAATATGAACACTTTCTGCAATAATCAAATGTGAAGTGCCACATATAGGTCACTATTTTTTCTATAAAATCTACAATCACAACTGCTACTGTCCTAAAAATGCTGTTATAGTGGGATGACCCTGTCTGGATGCCAGGTAACCTCCAAGATGCTTTATCCACAACTGGATAAGAAAGAGAAAATGCAATGAAAGGTTCATGAATTGAGATAAGGGCAGGGAGAAATTTCAAACCGATTACTATAAAGGGTAAACCAGACTTTAATTGAATTTATTACCAATTGGAACCAGAGCAATTTTAAGACACTTTCCCACACCCTTTCCTCCTTCTTGGGCTCTATCTCCTCTCTTTCAGCAGTGTAGAGAGACAGGGAATGAGGGTTATGATCAGTTCATCACAGGTTGTTTCTGCCACTGCCCAGGGAGAAGAGTATTTCCTCTGCTCAAATGTGGGGTCCCTTCCATGGGAGACCGTTCTCCACGGACTTCTGCAATGCGAGTTCTTTCCACAGGCCACAGTTCACACACTACTGCAATGTGGGTCATACTTCCACAGGGTGCAGTCCTTCCAAAACAGGTTGCTCCAGCATGGGTCCCACAGGGATCACAAGCCCTACCAAGAAACCTGCTCCAGTCTGCTTCTCTCTCCATGGGTCTGCAGGTCCTCACCTGAAGCCTCCTCCAGTGCAGGCTACCCGTGGGGTCACAGCTTTCTTTCAGGCATCCATGTGCTCTGGTGTAGGTCTCCTGCATGGCTGGCTGGATCTCTGTATCCCTGTGGACCTCCACGGGCTGTGTGGGCTCAGCTGCTTAACCATGGGCTGCAGGGTAATCTCACCTGGAACACCTCCTTGCCCTCCTTCTCCATGACCTAGGTGTCTGTAGAGCTGTTCATTTCACATATACTCACCTTGCTCTCCTCTAATGATTACTTCTGGGCTGTATCTTTTTCTTTACTCCTTAAATATGTGTCCTGGTTCCAGACAGGACAGGTTTAAATTTTGTTGTAGCCAGAAGAGGGCATTACTAGGACTTGGAGTTTATTCTATAAAACCTCACATCATTTTACAAAGGTGGGAAAAAAGCTCCCTTCTGGGTCGTGTAGTGTGGCAGAAGGAGCAATCAGGCACTGTCTGGGGTTTTCCATGGGGGATGAGCAATTGTGGGTGGATTCATTCACCTTTTTTCTCGTATGCTCTGTCATTAGCATTGTTGCTGTTACTGTTCATTGTCTTATTTCATTGCTGTTTTCAGTAAATTGTTTTTTATTTCAACCAATGATTTTTATCTTTTGTGCCTCCAATTCTTCTTTTCAGCCCACTGCAGCAGGAGGGTGAGCAGGAGGCAGAATGATCGAAGGGCATATGGTTTGGAGTGTTTCAGTGGGAACATAAAACTGAGAAATAAGTTTCTTAAACCATGACAATATTTTATTGCAGAGGTTCCTCTTCCATCTCTGATTGGCTTGACCTTGGACAGCAAAGGATTTATCATGGAACCAGCTGGCATTGACTCTGTCAGACTAAGGGAAAGCTTCTGGCAACTTCTCACAGAAGCCACTCTTGTAGAACCACTCCCACTACCAAAACCCTGTCACATAAACCAAATATATTCTGCCTCTCACCCACACAAAAAAACCCCAGCCCTTGACTTAGGATAAACATGACTCAACAAAAACCAGAATACCAGTGTGTTACCAACATTTTTCTAATTCTGAATCCAAAATACAGCACTGTACCAGGTACCGAGAAGAAATTAACTATCCCAGCTCAAACCAGGTCAATGGTGAAAAGAAAATCTGTATTATCTTAGTCTGATCAAATTTTCACTCATTTTAATATATGTTAATACATCAAAGTGTAGTAAAAATCACACAGGAGATACTCAGGAGATACTATGTTGGGCCAAACAGAAAAAAAATCAGAAAAAAAAAAAAATCCCAAAACATCCCAAAACCTCAGCAAATTTTCTCCTTGAGGAAGTTATTGGTCATTGAAACTAACAATTTAAGTTGATTCTAAACAACTCAACAAAGTGTTGAGACTTTTTTTTTTAACCCTATCTTGCATAGCTCACTATTTTTCTTAGGAAACATGAAGAGTTCATTAGAATACAAGGAGAGGAATCCAACCCTGAAACTTCCATCTTAATGCATTTCCAGAATAGTAATGGACTTTTCAGTGAAATACAAAATTTTATATATATGTCTCTTTTTAAAGAAATGTGGATTTCTTAAATTTCTGATGCAATGGCTGCTTTTACCCAAGGAAACAAAAGAAAAATTGTATCTATGAGCCACAATTTCACAGTGACAACTTTTGGGATGCATAAGGAAAAAAATCCCAGGATGCAAATGCAACTCTTTCTCAGTCATTGTTTAAGCATCTTGCCTAGTGTCATAACAATTTTGTCTTATTCTTTATGACTTCACTGCTCTTGTCAATCACATTTAAGCCCACTACAATAGTGTCAGCTTTTATTTTTAGAACCTTCGTGCCCTGAAGTAGTGTATGCTCCAAATATTGCATGCAATTCCCTGGCAATGCTGTTCCGAGCGTTTAAAAAAACAGATCAACCTTGGATTCATCTGGAGGTGACAAGGAGGTTCTGGTAGCACTGTGTGTTTATACCTAGACCCAAGCGCTTTCTTATTTGTCTTATTGTTCTTTCAGATACTTAAATATTAAAAAATGCATTTTTGGAGGGATAGAAGATATTTTTATATATAGACGGAATTTTACTAAAATAGGCCCAGTTAAAATAAAAATAATGCAAACCTCAATGCACTTGTGCTGAAGGAAAAACGTTCCAGCAATAGAAAAAAAGTGTGACAGCCAAATGAAACTTTTGAAGTTGAATTAGAATTTTTCTTGCTGTCGACATAATTAATTTAACAATAGGAAAAATGGCAAAACTGGAAAAATTTCATCACTTTAATTATAAAAAAGAATCAGATATGTCATGTCACTCCATCATATGATATGTGGCATCAGTGATATGTGAGAGTATAATTAAACATGCTTTGTAAAAATTTGTGTGTGCACATTTATATTTATTTGAGTTATGGGAAGGACATTTGGTTTGACCAAAACAATTTTCTGTGATTTGGTATTACCCAAAAAAATACAATGTTTGTTCAACTTTATAACCGGTGAGTTTTCTGCACAATGAAAGAAAGCATTTTCTCATGCTTTCAGATATCATTGAGTGTCTATATTTGAAAATGTTTCATTTATTGGTTCTTTGAGTAGAGTTAGCAAATGCTTAATTAAAGTCATAAAAGAAATGATTGCAGTGTTATGCCATAAAGTTCACAGTACACCACTTTTTCTTCTCCACACCGCAAACTATGTCTGTCATAGTCCCTTTATTTCAGGAAGAGAACTGTCTTCCCTAAAGAAAACAACAGTCACAATATATTTGTGGTTGGGTTGGTAAGATTCTCTGTTAAAAGTTGAGCCAGATCAGCATGTATACTCTTTAAGCAGGACCAAATGGTTTATTATAGAAGGCTCTTGAAACTCATGGGTTTTACACAATCTGATCCCAGACTTGGGAAGTTAATTTTGTTTTATTCGTAAAGATAATTCAATTTTATTTCTACTACATAAGAATTTTTTTTCCAAAGAATCAAAAACAAGCAAACGAAAAATTCCCAACAAACAGGAAAAAAAAACAAACAAAAAAACTCCCAAAAAACCTTGGAATATTTCTCTCTGCTTTTTCTAGTATGAAGACTTCTGAACTATTGTTCCTTTCATTATTTCATACTAATTATCAAGAGAAACTCTCCTTGAAACATACATTTAAGGCATATATTTGAGCTCAAGCATTTTTGTGAAGTAAAGTATATGCTATAGATTGCTATAGTATATGCCTCTAAAATCAATTGAAAAAGATCTAGGAATTACCATTTTCATTGACTGTTATGACTCTATGACCTTTTTTTGTCAGAATTTGTAACTAAAACACTATAATATCTAGAAAATCAAAGCAGGATGTCTGAATATTTTTGCAACTTCTTAATTTCACTGGAATCTTTCAAATATGGTTCTTTTGTTTATTTTCTTCTCATTACATCATTGACAAATTTTATCTCTGATTTTTGTTTTTCATTTTGATGACTACATACCTGAATGAAATTTCTGCCTAATGAAACCTTTTTCATTTTTACTGAAAATATTGTCAAAAAAAAATTAATATTAAATTTTACATGGTGTTCTTCCCCCCTCCCTCTTTGAGTGAAAACTTGAAAGAACCCATTCTTAATTTTGAATATTTTGTTGAGTTTTTTATATTATCCTCACTTTCTTGTTCTCATATCAGCTTTCTTCCTTTCTTCTTCCTCCTACATTGTGAGCAAATTTAGTATGAAAGCTGAAATGGAATGCTATTATAAAATAATGTTACCATAGCAGCAAAAAGTAGTTTTCAGTTTCTCACCTACAGCAAAAATAAAAGGTGAGTTGTGTAGGATTCTTATCAACTACAGAGAAGGTAATCAGACAAAATTAATCTTTATCGATAATGAATGAGCTACTCATATAAAGACAAATCTGTGGTGCTAAAAAAAATCTTATTATTTCCTGGAAAACTAGAAGTTGTTTGAAATAATAAAGAAGCTACTGCAGAACTTGTAGATAAAACATTCTTGTTTGCAATTACTGATATTAGCAAAAATATTGTTGGTGCTTTCTTGAATCCATCATTTGTATAACAAAATTGCTGTAGCACCTCAGAGGGATATGATATTCATCATATGCTAATTTATCTATCAAGATATTGAATTTATTTTTTTTGTTTGTGCTTGACAGTTTAGATGTATAGCATCAGTGACTGGGGATATTTTTGGAACAAAGCAACATAACAGGTTTTTATTTTAGTATACTCTAAGAAATCTTTATTCTGCCCACAGAGTTGATTTCTGAAATTCAGGTATTAAATTCTAGCCCAGAGCTATCACCCAAACAAAGATAAATAATGAGATATTACTAGGTAAGTGTGGGTACATTTTGAGTGCCAGGTGAATTAAAATTGGCTTATAAATAGGAGATGAACTAACTGTGAAAAATAGCATATATATTTATATATAAATATGGATGAATATATACATTATCTGTCCCTTCTGGAAGTTGCTACTGTGATCATGACATGAAAACCACAATATGTGGTCAAAGAGATCTCATATAGAAGTGATACTTTTAATGAGTGTCAGTTTTGCAGAGAATCACTGGATTTAATCTATTTTTCTCAATTGCAGAAATTTGACAGTGCAGAAATTGCTGTATTTGATTCCATGTGTATAGAATTTCATCTTTGATGATCTGTGAAGTTTGAATCAGGTCCAAGTATTGTCATTAAGTTTTAAACAGGTGTGTGATGATTGAGTAAACATTACTTAGAAATGAAAACATCTATCTGGTTTTGTTTTTGTTTTTGTTTTTGTTTTTGTTTTTGTTTTTGTTTTTGTTTTGTTTTATAAAGCAGAAATAAAAGCATACATTTTATTCACAGGCCAGAAAGATCAAAGAAAAGTAGATTTAATTATTCCATATCTTAATACTACAGTTCTCTGTAAAGGTGATAGGTTGGGTAATTATCCTCTTTGAGATTATTAGCAGAAAAACAGTCATTCAGCCCATCATTAATTTGCTTTCCAGTCCCCACATATTTTCATTTGTAGCTTTAACCTCTGTCATGGTTTCACTCCAGCTGATAAACAACACAGAGCTGCTCTCTGACTGCCCCACCAGGAGGATCAGGGAGAGAACTGAAAGGGCAAAAATTAGAAAAGCCATGGGTTGAGATAGAGAGAGTTTAATAAGGGAAGCAAAACCCATTCACATTAACAAAGAAAAACAAGAATTAATCCACTAGTCCCCACAGGCAGGCAGGTGTTCAGCCTTCTCCAGGAGAGCAGGGACTCATCATATGTAATGGTTACTCAGAAGGACAAATGTTATCACTCCAAACATCCTCCACTTCCTCCTTCTTCTCCCCACTTTATGTACTGAGCATGATGTCCCATGGTCTGGAAAATCCCTTTGATCAGTTGGGGTCACCTGTCCTGGCTGTGTCTCCTTCCAGTTTCCCATGGACCAACAGCTTCCTCCCGAGTGCAATTGTACAAGAAGCAGAAAGGGCCTTGGCTCTGTGTTATCCCTGCTTAGAAATAACAAAAACATCTCTGTGTTATCAATCCTCTGTTCAGCACAAATCCGAAACGCAGCCTCATTCCAGCCACTGTACAAAAATATAATTATACCACAGCTGAAACGAACACAACTGCAATTGTATTTTTTAGTTATCCCTCTGACTGGGCACTGAGGAAGGATTGATGCTAAATAAGTGTTGCCAAAATTTAAGTATAGCTCTTACAGGAAGAAGTAATGAAAAATTACTTTTCCATTCATCTTGTTCTACTGAGTTAGGAAAGGGGTATTTTGGTATTTGGTTTGTTTTATTTTCTTCTTCAAATTCTATTTGGTCAAAATAGGCTATCTTAAATATGGGAGCATAGGAAATGGTGGTTACAGAACCCCTCTGGGAACAAATATTCTAACTAATTTCAAATAACCTTATCATATAGTCGCATACACATTAAATAAATCTCCATTTTAGAACAAGAAGAGTTGTTAGTCCCTGATTCGTCTTCCATCTCCCCTTCTTACTTATTTTACAGTTACTTTGTACTTTGTACAGTACTGCTTTGGCTTTTTCCTGAAGAAAAAAAAAAGAAATCACAAAGCTTTTTACTACCATTAATGTTAATCTTGCTTGGTAGGCAATATTAGTAGAGATATGTAATTTTAACTACATAAAAGTAAATCCAAAACATTATTATTGCAGGAAGGATGAGTTATTTGTCTTAGAGACTCTTTCCTTATTGTAGCATGTTTCTATGATTTTCTAGAAAGGCATAATTATAAAAAATTAAAAATACAAATACAATAACATAATGATAATGAAAACTGCAAATTCTTTGTTCTTTCCAACTCCTAGGACTCCTTCAAATATGTTACTTGTCTTGTTTCTTTTGAAGACTTACCCAATATTTTTTTTTCCTGTGGTAAACAGACTCTCAATTTCTAAATATGGGCTTTCAAAAAAAGCTAACCGAAAAATACACTATCTGTCCATTCTCTTCTCTGCCATTTTTACATCCACTCTCCCTTTTATCTTCAGATCCACTGACTAAATCTTTGCCCTGACTTTCTTTCTATAGAATCCCCCTTTCATATCCTCTTTTAACAGACATCTTCTCTCTTGGGCTATCATCCATCTCAGCCTGTCTGGCATTTCTTTCTGGATGGTTTACTGTCATCTCTGTGTGAGTATGCTAGAGACAGAAGTGCCCATCACTTTTCCCATTTTTTTTTTATTTATCATATGCCTGGAAATCATAGACTCTCTGTCTATATTAGGTTCTTTGCATTACATAAAAATTAACAACGATTTTTTAATTTCATTAAAGTTTTTAAAAAAAGCTTAATAAGACAAAAATAAAAGAAAAATGTTTTCCTATAAGCTGATATTTTCTAATATTAAGTATACTGCTCTAAGACAGCCTTTCAGGCATTCTAAAATGCAGATAATTAAATTTTTATTGGCTGTCCAACCTCATTTCACAAAATTTCTGACTCATCTCTCATTTCTGTAGGTAGCTTCTCATTATTACCTTCAAAGTCCTTCACAGTTTCATTGTGTTTTCATATTAGATTTGTCCTTCTTTACTGCTCTACTGTTTTCTATCTAAACAATGTATATATTTTTTCTTTACCTATTTTCCCAAACTGACAATGTTTCCATAGTATTATCCTAGCCTTTCCCATTGTTATCTAACAGATGAAAGATTCCTCGTCTTTCAATATGTTTCTAAGAATTAGACTTCAAACTGGTTGATATTTATGTTTTCAAATTTATTCTGGTTATATTACGTTAGTTTAAACCTTTTTATTTCCCTGACTGGAATATCTTGGATTGAATATTTCCAAACGTTGTCAATCTATATTTCAAAAAAGTGAGATCATTTTTATATTAATATTTTCATATTTCATTATAATAACTAATGCATAACTACATGATAGTACAATATAGTAATACATGAAAAGACCTCTAATAAAGTTCTGTTGCAGAAAAGTCTTTTACTTCAAAGAAAAACCTAAATAGTATATTTCTAAGTAGTATAAATATTTTTAAACTAGATTGAAAAACGCTGTAACAGATGTACTCCTCCAACTTAAAATATTAAGTGTTGTAGAGAGGGCTTTTGTCTTTCACTAACTTTCAATCTGTATTTTGCAAAACACTCTCTATTTCTTCTGTCTGTTTAGCATCTTTCAGACTGACATCACAATAGTATGATTCAACACTATTAAGGTACAATGTACGTATCATCTTTGAAATTTTTATATCACAACTCAGATGTTAAAACTTGATTTTTTCTTGTACATCAAGTAAGTTAACAAAATCTGATGATTTTGAATGCTACCATTGTTATTAAATAGTTATAAATGGAAATTTAGGGCAAAGAGCTTTTCATATAATTAATGAGAACATATTTCCCAGTCTAGAGCCACTGCTTTAGCCATGTTTCTTACTTCACCTTTGAATTCCCAGTAATGCTTTTCTTGTGTTTTTTACTTAGAGTAGTATCATGATAAATAAATAGCATTGAATAATAGGAATTACCATATCCTTCCCAATTCAGTCACTGACAATTCCATCATCCCTTATGTTCTCTAAATCAGCATGTTTCCTTGGAAGAGGATGGCAAGAGATCCTTTATAAAATCTGATTCATCTGACATACTGCTGTGGTTTAATTATGCTGACAACTAAGCCCCACATAGCCATTTGTTCACTGCCTGCCACCGGGGTGGGAGAGACAACCAGAGGGGTAAATGTGAGAAAACTCATGGGTTGAGTTAAAGATAGATTAAGAAGTGAAAGCTGCAAAAACATGCACTAGCAAAGCAAAACGGAATTTTTTCACAGCTTCCCATGAGCAGGCAGGTGTTCAGCAATATCCAGGAAAGCTGGGTTCCATCACATACAGTGGTCATTTGGAAGAGCAAGATGCCATATGGTGTGGGAAATCCCTCTGGTCAGTCAGGGTCAACTGTCCTGGCTGCATCCCTTCCCATCTCCTTTTGCACTTTTATTTTTCAGTCTTGAATATTTAGTCTTGAATTTTCTTTGTACTTCGTACACTACTGCTTTCTCTGTAATATGAAAATACCAAGTGCGCATAATTGCAATATACATTCAAACTTGTTGTATATAAATATTAGTAATAGATAAAATAATCACTGCAGAGATGCAGAAATGTAGAGATGTAGAGATGTTATATTTTAAAACCTTTTAGGAAAGTATGTAAAATAACACTAAAAAATTGAACTAATTCCTAGCTCAACACTAGCTAATTTCTCTATGCAATTAGTTTCAAAATCAGAAACTAGCAGGCACATAGTTATATGAGGAATAGTAATCAGTAATAGTAATTTTTTTTTTTTCTTTTCTGTTTTCTATTTTTTTTTCCAATTACTGCTACTGTTACCATTATAATTTGTATTTCTTAATACTCAGGTATGGTTAATCAGAATGTAACGAAGCAGTGTAACTTTAAGGAATACAAAGAGAATGTTATACCTAGAAATAGTTTCAATTTAAATACTTGGAGGTTTTACAATTGACAACAATGACCATGAAATTCAAAACAAATTTATTTTCTAAGATGAGCTCTTCTGATTGTAAATCTTAGTGGCAAAGAGAAAAGATATAGAATCACAGAATCGATCACGAATGGTTTGGATTGGACCTCATACAGAGATGCTCCTGTCTTTTTGCCAGACACCCACCAAAGGCTCTCTCTCACACCCCTTTACTGCTGGACACAGGAGAAAAAATGTATCATACAGTTTATGAGTTCAGACAAGGACAGGGAGAGATCACTCGCCAAATACTATCACAGATAGAACAGACTCAAATTAGAGTTATTAATTGAATTTATTGCTAAAAATATCAGAGCAGGGTAATAAGTGAAAACAGACTTTAAATACACCTTCCCCCTACCCCCTCCCTCCTTCTCATCTCTGCATCCTCCCTTGGCATCAGTGCAGGCAGACAGGGAATGGGGGTTATGGTCAGTTTATCACAGGTTGTTTCTGCTGCTCCTCAGTGAGAAGAGTCTTTCCCCTGCTCCTGTGTGGGGTCCTTCCCATGGGAGACAGTCCTCCATGAACTTCTGCAATTGAGCCAATCTCATGGATAACAGTTCTCAATGAACTGCTCCAGCATGGTTGACACTACCAGGGGGCACAGTCCTTCAAGGAAAGCTTACTCTAAAATGGGTCTCCAACAGGGTCACAAGCCCTACAAGGAAACCATGCTCTGGCATGGGCTCCTCTCTCCATGGGTGTACAGATCCTTGCTGGGACCCTGCTCCAGCATAGAGCTCACATGGGGTAACAGCCACCTCTGAGGCCTCCACCTGCTCCTACGTGGGTCTTGCCACAGACTGCAGGTGGATCTTTGCATCCTTAAGGACCTCCATGGTCTGCGATGGCTCAGCTGCCTCACCACGGGTTTCACCACAAGCTGCTGAAGAGTCTCAGCTCCAGCACCTAGACCACCTCCTGGCCCTCCTTCTCTACTGACCTTGGTGCCTGCAGGGTTGTTCCTCTCACATGTTCTTACTCCCCTCCTCTCTGGCTGCAATTGCCTCTACACATATTTTTCTCTTTTTATAAATATGTTATCACAGAAGTATTACCATCATTTCTAATAGGCCCTGTCTTGGCCAGTGGCGCGTTTGTCTTGGAGCTGGTTGGAATTATCTGTCCTGAACATGGAAGAAGCTTCTGTCAGCTTCTGACAGAAGCCATCCCACGTAATCCCTGCCAATACTGAAACTTGGTCTAGTCCCTTGTTATGGGCAGAGATAATTATTACTACATCACTGTCCGATCTGATTTTGAACATTTCATATAAACTTGTGAAAGCTTATATGATCTGTTATCCTAATTCTCAAGAAACAATATTTTGAACATATTTTCAAAATAGATCTATCCAATTTTTCTTTGTTTTTTTGTTTTGTATTTGAGTTTTTAAAATTTTCTTACACAAAATAAGGCATGGTGGTTGTACAATCAGATTATGCCAACAGAATCTATTCAGTCACTCTCTCCCTTTCCTTATATAAATGTGTATGTATACATGTGCATATAAATGTACTTAGGTGCATATATTTGAAAGAATCATCCATATTAAGCCAAAACCAAGAATTCTGCCAGTTATAATAACAGATGTAAAAAGAATTGTATTCATATTTTTATTCCCATATTTGTAGATCTCAGTTTTTGGGTAAATGCTGTGATATTAGAAAAAGTATATACCCTTTATCCAAATCCTAACTGAGCAAATCCCAGCTCGTCCCCTGCTGCAAGGCTTCTATACTCTCCCCTTTTTACCCCTTTTATAAGGAAAGGAATTTTTCAGAATGAAAATGCCAAAATATAGTCCTTAAAAAGGTTAACTGCTTGCCTAAATAAATTGTTTTTCATACATTAAATATTCATGTAGACTTCTTTGTGTATGTTCTTCTGAACAGCGTATAGTTTAAATGCCTACTTTAGATATGTCTGTTTAATGTGACCATTACATTTACAACCTTACAACAATTTCAGTGTATTAAAAAAATTTGAAAGCAATTTTAATGAAACGTTAATTTTCATTAAAAAATCTCTAGTTCTTGTGAGTAGCTTCTCACCTATTTGGCTGATTTATCATGTTTGTATAATGTGTCATTACAACAAAAAATGTTGATAACAATATGTAAATAATTTGCTTAAATTTATATCCTTGATTATCCTTGAGGAAGTGCCATGCTAGCAATAATCTGAAATAATATCTTTATAGCAGTATTTATTGTTGTAAGCAGCAAGCAGCTGCAATTGCATTCTTTGTCTTTGCTACTTTTTAATGTACAGTGATTTTTAGGATATATCAAATTCTCACTGCTGACGATTACTGAAAATACATAAGTTGCATTTGACACCAGAAACTTAGCAACCTAATCCTCATTAATGCTCACTACCCCTTTGCGTAGCACAGTATTTTCAGTTCTCCTACACATTTACAACTAATTTTTCACTTCAACCATGCAATTGAGATTCCAGGAATTTGAAGATTGCAGCTGACAAAAACTACTGCAAATTTAGGAAATAAGTGAAATACATAGGTAGTTCTCTCTGATACTCAGAGTTGTTCACTTGCAATTCATATTCTTGGTATTATCTTATTTTAACTGATCAGTCAAATCTTATTGTATCTGGTCAGTCAAATGCAAACCTTAATTTAAAATAGAAGTGTCCTTCTTTAAATATAGGACAGTATACCCACTGGCATTATTCCATATATCTCCTTCAAAAGAAAGCTGAATAAGTTTTGGAGGTTTTTTTGTTATTACCTTTATATATATAAGAATACATAGTTTAAGATAGAACAAATAGATGTCATATGAATTTTAAAAATAGCATTGTTCAAAACATTGGAAAAGTTAAAATATCTTTCGAGAAAAAAAAATAGATATATCTATATAAAATTACATGGTCCAGGCAAGAGGCACAGAAAACAGAAAGAAAAAATAATGAGAAAAATATTTCCAACTTTCTTTGGGAAAATAAATTTTTACTGAATTTGTTGATATAGTTGCTGTCTAATCCAAATCTTCAGAAGATAATTAATTTCATGTCTTAAATTACTGTCTCAATTTGTAAGATATAGATTATTCTTAATATAGTCTCCAACTTCTTGTGGTCTTCAGTGGATTTATTCTTTCTCACATCATATTTTTGAAAGACATTGAGGAAGGTGTGACCTTTCACAGGTACTTCTCTGAAGGGATATAAAGTCACAAAATTATAGACTTTCTTTCTGTTTAATTCACTGAATAGTATAAATGTGGCTAAAATACTACACATTTAAAAGCAAGACTCTGACTTGTGTCGAGAAGAAAGTTTCTTTTAAGTAAAATTGTTTTTTTCTTAGAAAGAAAGACAAAACAGCAACTGGAAAAACTTTACATATGCTTCATTTTCCCCTATATCCCTTCACAGAGATATAGAAAAATATTGGTAGTGTTTAGTTATTAAACTTTCTGTATGTATGAGGAGTAAGTGAAGGATTTATTTATGCAACATTTTGGCACATATCACATGCTGTCAGTGCTGTACTTGGAGATATTTATGTATTTCTAGGATAACCAAAACTTGTTTTTTGCTTTTTGCTTTTGTTTTTTTTTTTTTTTACCCTGCTTTCTAATTCTAATTTCTAATGAAAGAAAGTTCATATATGACATTAATTGTGAGTAGAGACTTAAAAAACTAATGTCTCAAAAATTGATCTGAATGTGCAGGTAAGTGAGGGACTGCAGGATCAATTTTAAGCATCAGGTCAATTTTATTAATAATTATCAAGAATTACATGCTCTCATTCATCCTGACATCCTGGACACTTAACTAGTTCCAGTGTACAGGAACACACTTCCAGGACATAATCAATAAAGTATGACATATCATCTTCAATTTCATTACCTCACAGATCAATTAATTCTTTCATATTATATTTTTCACCTTCGAGAGCCTAAAATGTCAATTCTTTTCCTTCCTTCAGAGCAAATAGTCCTGTTTTCATGTGTTTTTGAAATGGACTATTTAAAAATTTTCTGCTTCAGTAATTGAGAAAAATGAATTTATATTTTTTGTCCAATCATCTTCCTTTGGTTTTTTTGCAAAAGATATGATTCCATATTGCTGCAGACGATGACCAGGTTGGAATTGTGGTTGGTTCACCCAATTCCCATTTCTATATAAGTATTTTATATGGGAAAGAAAAATCTTTTGTTATGTCAGAATAAGAAATCTTGAATTCTGAATCTTGATGATATCCAAGTTGGAGTTGTTTGCACTATGAATATAATGAAATAGCCAAGTAACATACAATAACTTGTCAAGGTAGAAGGCTTTATGTCTTCCATGGTTAATTAAATATAAATGCAATAGTATGCAATTGCTTTATGCTATGCTTCTGAGGAATCAAGTGGTATCTCCAGTAATTATGGCTATTACTGGAAGTATAAAGTATCTGATCTCTTCATAGTAAGGTAGAAAAGTTTGTCATACTCCCTTTTATAGAAGATATTAAGAAACTAAAAGTAATCCTATGTTACATATATCAGGGATTCCTTATATAATATAGAATTACTATAATAAAATCTTAGTATCATAAAACATCTTGCAGCAGTTCTACACAAGTCAGCATTTTCTGGGATTTTGGTTTTTTATTTGTTTTGTTCCTTTTTTCTTTAGCATATACCAGCAGTTATATTGTTCCTATTGAACAAGTGTATGGATATATGTACGTTAGTTTCTATAGGTAGGTGGTTTTGAGTGATTTGCAAGAAAATTGCCTCTTCAGAGGTTTTCACTTATACCTTAGACCTTTAGAGTAGAATAATAGTATTGTAAAATAATAGATTAAGTTGGGTTGGAAGCGGTCTTTAGAGGTCTTCCAGTCCAACCTCCTTGCCATGGATAGGGACATCTTCTACTAGACCAGGTTTCCCAAGGATCCATCTGACCTTGAACATTTTTGGGGATGAAGCATCCCCAACTTCTCTGGTTAAATTGTTCCAGTGCACTGCCCAGATAATATAATATTTCTTCTTTATATCCAGTCTAAATTTACTTGTTTTTAGTTAAAAATAATTATCCCCCACTTTATCAAAATAGTCCATGCTAAAATTCTCTTGCCTATTTTTCTTACAAGCCCCCTTTCAGTACTGAAAGATTACGATAAGATTTCCCCAGAATTTCCCATCTCCAGGCTGAGTAACCTCAACTCTCAGACTTTCTCCACAGGAGAGGTGTTCCAGCTCTCTGGCCACTTGTGTACCAGAGTAGAGGAGTCTTTTGCATTAGCTGAACATTTGAAAATCTACAAAACTAGAAGCTCATACAAAATAAGACTCTGGAAGAAGAAAAGCAAAGCAAAATGAATAAACAAGGAAACCAAAACTCCTTACAATATACATTAGCTCCAGCATCTCATACTACAATTTCTTCGTGTACAAAACTGAAGAATCTCTTCTATTATTCCTCAAATTGGTAAGCACCAGGTTTCAGAATAATGTGCAAGTGAAAAGTAAATGTCATATTTAAAAAATAATGCTTCTCTGGAGAATTTCTATCTACCTTCCTGAAATGTAGGAGTTTAAACTATATTCTTTTTACTGTTTCACATTTCTCTGGATGTTTACATTACAAAATCTGCTTAATGCTGAAAATTAGAATTCTCCAATCTGTGTGAGATTCTGCAAACAAATTCAGTGGGGAAAAAATCATACTTCCAAATGTAGGCAAGTAGTAACAAACAATTACAATTAAATCATAATTTTTTTATATTTTCTTGTTATTTGCTTTATTTGTTATTAGGTGACATCTTTTTTCAATTCCTCCTAAGCAGTTAGAATAACTTTTAAAATACAATTATTTTGAATGATAAACCATGATATTAATGTTTTTCAATTTGACTTAATGATAATCATTACAATAAAAATTATACGCAGTACTTGGAAAATGCAAAGAAACATGAACTTTATGTTGCAGAACCAAGCTAGTATTTTCTTACTTTCAGTAAAACAAAAAATTGGTTTCAAAATTTACCTGGGTATATTGGCAACCCAAGGGTAAACAGAAGACTTCTGACAGAGTCATACTGCTGTAATACTAAGGAACTACTGCAAGGTAGAATAGATTTAGCTGTGAGAAAAATACAGAGTTTTTATTTTCCTTGTCTTGTCATCCTAAAAAAAAGGCAAAAGGAAAAAGAATAGAGGAAGATGCTTGGATAACAGGTGGCTATAGGTCTGCTTCTCTTCAAATAAATAGAGATCTGGTGAAAATAATGAAAATTTTGCTATCAGATACATATACTTAATCAATGCTATCACATCTGTTCAAACCCATACAGTAATCTGTAGTTAACTGTGTGTGGTGGTTTGGTTCTAGTGTTACACCAAACAGTTTGGAGCTGTCAAAGAACCTTCATGGCTGTACCTATCTGTGAAGACAAATATTCACAGGCATAATTTCATCTTTCAGAAGTTAAAATTAGCAACATAGCTTCAAATACTTGGTCTGGACATTGTTGGTAAAGTAGATAAATGTGTTATATATAATTATGTCTCAAGAATAAAATGTAGAATAAGCATAGTAATTTAACCAGCTCCTGACAGATTTCTATTTTAAAATCTAATCTACAGGCACCAGTCACCTGGATGAAGCATTAAATCTCATACAATACCACTGTATGTCTTGTTCTATCAAACTGATGTTTCATGTTGAAACTAAATTAATTGAAAATTATTTGTTTTCATTAATGAATTTTTGTTCCATGTGTTACTGATATACTTCACTGTTTGAAAATATATTGAATAATATAATCAAGAGACAAAAAAATAATTTAGCTATGACAAGAAAAATTTTGTTAAGTAGATTTACATTAGCCATATATTTGTATCAAGCTGTTCTTGTTTTACTTGCTATCAACTCTGCCACACAAAAATAAAACATCAATAGCATCAACAAATTTGAAGTATTTTCAATGTTACTCTGAAAAGGTAATAGCTACAATTACATGTTACCTAGGTGGCATTGATACGTTTCTGAAAATTGCTTCTTGACAAGTTAAGCACCAGTTTCATTTTACAGTGGATTACATTACTTTGTGTACTGAAAGCTTTCAAGAGTTAAGGCATGACATAACATTTTGCATTACTCTTTCTTCAACGTGGTAACAATTACTTCCTCCTGAAAAAGACGAAGTTGTTTGTGAAGCTCTGTGAAATACATGTATTATAAAAACAAGGACTGTCTCCATAACCTACTGCATTACAGTAGGGAGAACAAAAGATTTCAATAGTCACTTTTTTTATCTTTGGCATAAAATGTCAGCTCTGGACAGGAGAGCAGACTACAGATTGCCCAGGGCACTAGCAAGCAAAGTGCCATGGGTAAAATGTTTTTGAAGGTGCGGGCATCCACTAGAGCTGGTCACTTTTTAAACATCACCTCCTAAGGGCACTGGAGCACGCAATCCCTAAATGCTGCAAATCAAGCAGAGGCAGAATGCTGGTTTGACTGAACAAGACTCTTCTTTTGGAAATAAGATGGAAAATGAAAATTCTTCTTCAGTGGAAGCAAGGTCTCAGACAAATGTGCCAGTGGAAGCAAGGTCGGGTTATGTGGGAAGAATACAGACATGCTGCTTGCCGCTGTAAGGAGAAAATTCATGTGGCCAAAACTCAACTGGAGATGAAGCTGGACAGAAAAGTTGGGGAGAGTAAAAAGAGTTTTTTTCAAACATATTAATGGCAAAATGCAATGTAAAAATAACATTGTCTCATTGCAAGATGAAGATAGTCACCTCACAAACAAGGACACGGCCAAGACAGAGGTGTGTTAATGCACTCTGTCTTCAACTCAGATGACAGACCAAGGGGGTCTCAGTGTCCTGTGAGAATGACCAACACCCAGTTGGCACATCTGTCTTGGAGCCAGCTGGCTTTGGCTCTGCTGGACATGGAGAATGATTCTGGTGGCTGTTCACAGAAGCCACCCTTGAAGCCTCCCCATAGTAAAAACCTGGTCATACAGACCCAATACATGTACAATTCTACAGGAAAAGCGGGCTTGTTATGCTACACCCTTGAATCTGGTCCCAAATCTGTCCTAGAGCTGTAAGGAGACTTTTCTCCTCCAATTTTCCAGTGTGTTTCCTCTTCCTTCATCATCATTTCTATTTTTCTCATGCTAAGTGCATAAATGCACTATCCTGAAAATCTGTGTGAGGTTCTTTAGTTCTCCCTGGTAGCCACCATTTGGTTCTCTCTGCAATGTGCCTTGTCCTACGTTGTATGCAATATGGCATTCTGTTTCTGCATGAGCTTAGAAAAATATTAATTCAGGACTCTGCTATTGGGAAAAAACTGAAGGCAGGGGAACTAAATGATGAATAGACTCTGAAACTGGTCATTTATGTCTATTAAATTAAAGCCTTACAGATTAGCAATAAATGTTAATGTCTTGTAAAGGGCAGTTTCAGTGGCACTTCAGTTTTTCTGAGTGGACAGGTATCCATCATCAGCTATGCAAAGAAACCTGAGAAAGTAGAGACACTAAAGTGTACATAATCTTGTTTTTAGAGTCCTGTTATACAGGAAAGCTAAAAAAGAGCTAACTAGAGGAAAGTTATTTGTAGGAAATCAATTTATGTGAAAACAAAAGAAGAGATAAATATGTTTTCTTGGCCAAATATGAAATTTTCTGGTAACCCAGAAGCTATCAACTGAGCAATAATATTTGATGCTGCAGTCATAAACTGAGAAGAACTTTTAGAGTGCATTTATTCACTTTGCAACTTTCAAGATAGTTCTTGTACCACTGTTACCTTATTTAAAGCCTGAATTTGTTTGGCTTCAGCTTCCTGCCAACTAATCTAATTAAATTTTCTATGCCTGATAAAATAATGTTTTCCAACTAACATCCTTCAAGCACTTGAAAACTGTCATTGAACCACCTGCAAATTTTTATTAATAAGCATTTAGATCAGAATATCTGGGTTTAGATCTCATGGGAAAAAAAACCTTGTCAAGAAGCCCTGTGAGTGTTTATTTGCATCTTTAATTTTTGATTGTTATTTAGAAACGGAAGTTTTTTCCATAAACTATACTCAACGAAATAATTTTCATTGATGTTGTTTACTTGTTCATCTTTTCATTTGTAAGGTGTTCATTATTTTGTCCAAGATGGCTATTCTGGTGAGCCAATAGCTAAGTAAGATGCATATGCAAATGTTTTTAAACAGTTCCACTTTATCTGCCATCCAAATCTAGAAGGTTTCTAATGACTTACCACTTATTGAAAACTGATTCACCCAATTCTTTTGAAACTCTGAGATGATAATTACCTCACCAGTAAAAATGTAGTGAGACAGGATGTCACATGTAATCATGCTAGACTATATTGTAAAAGCTAGACAGCTGTTTGTTGAGGTTTTTGTTTTGTTAGTTGGTTAGATTTGTTTCATAGTTTTGGGATTTTTTTCCTACAAAGTGGGTTCATTGCTTTTCCTGGAACTGAAAGGAATGTGATCTAACATAAACTGTGCCAAAAAAAAAGCACATCTATCAAAACATAGCTGTTGATAAAGACAGCTAGAGTGAATTATTTGCCTTACAATCTGTATGTGTTCTGCTACTTACTCCAATCAAGACAGGATTATACTCCTTTTCTTTGTACAGTAAGATTTTGAGGTGTGAGACAGTTTGCTTCTCTATAAAAACATAGAGAGGGTTTTTTTAGCACTTTTATGGGTTTTTGTTCTCCAACTTGTAAAATTCTTTATCTGGGAAGGTGTAGAAGGCCTAGGAAAAAGATACATTTACTTCATAATTGAATTGTTTAATAAAACTACTAATAGTAGTTATACTCAACCAGCTTTCTGTATCTGAAATTGAATTTAGTCATTATTTGTCTAATCCATCATAGTTACTTTGACAAAAATCATTCAATAACTATCACTAAACCCAGTCTTATTTCATATACAAATGTCTTTGATTAATAAGCTTCATACAGAAGCTTTGTGAAATTGTTATTAAACACATACAGAGAAACAGAACACCCTATCTTAAATGGCTAATTAGTCACTACTCTTAAAAAACAAAAAAATAAAAAAGAAATAAAAGAGGAATATTCTTCTAATGTCTCTTATTTCCTTGAAAGCAGAAAACGATGTGAAATTACAAAAGAGCACAATATTCTTGTATTTAATGTCTTATTTTCTTACAGGGTCATGAAAAACTCTAGAGACTGAGGTGAGTGGAAGCGTTTTTTAATGCAATTGAAGGTCACAACAAATGATTTAGTAGTTTTATTGCCACTGGGAAGAGAGCTCAGTGTAACGTCAAAATGAAACAGCAGTACAAGTGAAAACAAAAGCAATTATAACATACATGATTTAGGGTCATGTTCCTGGGTTACATTTCAAATCTGTTAAACTAAGCAGTCCTTAGATAATATTTGTTCTAAACCTAAACTTCCCTAAGGCTAGTCTGACAAGCCTAGGAAGAAATCAATTCATAAGTAAATTATATCTTAAACAAAAATTTAAAATTTGGATTAAAAACATTACAATTTCATTATAGTAATTCAGAGCTATATTTGTCATAAGAAAAATTCTTCACACATTCACTAAACTATAATCTTGTTAAGGTCAAGATAAACAAATATAATTACTTTCTCACTTTGAAATAATATTTCACTTACAAAATAGAAGTATGAACAAATTGGAAAATTTTGGTTTCATCAACATTGATTCCCGTTGGTTTCTAAGTAATTTTCTTAAAATCATCATGCAAAAAATATTTTGAAAAAATGAAAACTCAGCCTGTCCCTCGAACCGACTATGAATATTTCAGAGTATCTGGAATCTGGTCAGAGTCAGAACTAGAGCTGGAGCCAGAGCCAGTATGTATATATATATATGTGTGTGTGTGTCTATATATATATGTGAGTGTGTGTTTGTATATGTATATGTATATGTATATGTATATGTATATGTATATGTATATGTATATGTATATGTATATGTATATGTA
>JAWWMU010000001.1:92546123-92588625 GCA_035048155.1 Cinnycerthia olivascens
TTCCATTAAGGTTAATGAGATTTATATACATAATTAGTACCTTTGTACTAATTATATACTGTATAATACATCTGCAGAGGAATTATCACAGTATAACCTAAACTTAATTTTGAAGTTTTCTTTACAGAAATGAAGAAAACATTGAACTTTGTATATAAATATTTCAAAGATAAAGATTCCTTATTCTCTGACCTTGTTCTCCCCTTTTCCTACTTTTTTCCATGCACTGTTGAGGAATAGCATTCAACCAGCTTCATCTAGATCACTGACATTTAATGACAGCTAAAACCAGGTGATTGTCAGCCTTAGTGAGTGGCAGGAGAAAAGATATTACTTGAATATTCTAGTTTTGTTCTATCAAATGACTTATTTTTCATGTGTCTGATGAATAAACATTATTTACTTCTATTTCTAAAAACATTGTTTTTACACAAAATGCCCATGACCAACAAGGCAGGACAAGCAATATTGCCTTTACTTATTCCATTTCTTTTTGTAATCTTGAATCAAGTGATTCTCCTCTGGCAAACCTCCATTTTCCTCCTTTTCTTCTTTGCATTATTTTTCTGAGAGCCGTGCATTGCCTCTACCAATAAATCTCTGCTGAAAGCTACTATTAAGTATATGAGACATTCCAGAGTACAAAAACATTTGCAGAATTAATAAAACACAACTAGTGACATGAAAAACTGTATCAATTGGCTTAGTATGCATCAATATTATTGGAAGAATTTTCAGCAGAGGTGTTGATTTGGCCTATGAAGGCAGTGTTGCATTAATACTATAATAGAAATTAAATTATATAAGAAACAAGCAAACAAAAAGAAAGCATCTTTCCTAAGTGGTTTGTGGCTGTTGAATGCTTTTGCCACTTTTTACGCACTATATTTACATCATAAGTAATAAATTAAACAGTGTCATAGAACTTGGCACTGGCAAAATATACTTAAATTTCAGCTCCTAGTACACTTTTATTCCATTAAAATTGCTCTCCCCAATAACCCTTGTGCACAGTTTGGGAGACAGGCTGGGAGCTACTCTCAGTGGGCAGTTTACTGAAGCCACACTTTTCAGGGATCCAAGAGCTTAATGGCATGGCTGTGGGCCAGGCTGACAAACGGCTACAGTGACAATGAAAGGCTCCAGTAAAGTTTTAGTTATTACTGCAACAATCTAACCACAATAACCTTGACCAAAAAGATAATTTGTGAGGAACTTCAAAGTGCATGTGATTGAAAAAAAATAAAAATCCTAACGCTAAAGGGAAAGAAAGAAAAAACATTTTATACATGGAACAAAACTCATTTTAAAAGACCATATTTAGTATATATATATATATATGCATATCGCATTACTATGACAGGATAATATTGTTTTATATATTCATTGAAGATAAGTAAAATTATATCTTAACAAGAAAGGAAAACATTAAGAAAATGTAAGAAATATAGGTATAGAGAAACCAAGGAAATAAAAATCACTGTAGAATATGTTCTACTAATTTCTTATATTTTGAAAAGGACATTCTAGTAAAATCATATAAATAGGATGGGGAATTAGTTATAAATACAAAAGTATAAAGATATAGCAGATTAAAAAAGAAATCAAAGAAGATGTATGGTAAGTTTAAAGGCTTCTCTTGTAAAAATCTTTAAGGGGAAGTCCAAATTATTAGCAGAGACTATAAAGATATGCCTGCATTTAGAAGGTCAGAGTACATAGATTAACAAGGAAGTAATCTGTGCCTGGAGATGACTGTTGAACAAGTTGGTTTTGAGAGAGAGCGTTCAATAACTCATTAAAAAGTTCAGGATATTAAAAGGCCACCAGTAGAACTAATGTAATTTTTTTTTCAAGGCCTCAACTGTGATGGATATGGGAATGGCATGATCCACAAATATTATTTCATTGAGAAATGATAATTTCTGTCATAATTGTTGTTGTTCTTAGGTGTGAGTGTTGGGGAGGAGGACATGGGGAAGTACATATCCTTTTTCTTTCACCCATAGCATAGAATGTGAATTTTTAATAATAACCTCATTAACATATCTGAACGAACATTTTCATTCTCTGCTAGAAACACTGAAAAGAAATTGGAATATTATAAGGAAATAGCACATTTTCAGCAAGGCCTGAAAATAGGTTAAGGGTACAAAAAAAAGGCTGCACAGTGCTGAAGC
This sequence comes from Cinnycerthia olivascens, assembly GCA_035048155.1. Taxonomy (NCBI): domain Eukaryota; kingdom Metazoa; phylum Chordata; class Aves; order Passeriformes; family Certhiidae; genus Cinnycerthia; species Cinnycerthia olivascens. Next base: position 92,548,304 of record JAWWMU010000001.1, read on the forward strand.
AAAAGAGAATCTGGTAGTAGAGAAACTGGATGAGAAGTTACATGTATTTTCATTAAGAAAGTCATAGTCAGGTAGAGAAAACTATTTTAAAAAATTGGAAGATTTTGCTTAGAGTCCAGCCTACTTTGAGGTAGAAGAGACCATCGCTCCGTTCATCAAAGGACACTGAAGACTTTCATCTCTAAAATTTATGTATGCAAAAGTGCTTAAGTAAAAAAGAATGTCTCGGTTCATTTTCATCCTAATTCCTGCATCTTTACAGATTTGATGATTTCAGTTCTAGCTATTCCCTTTGAATTATCAATCTTCAAAGTTTTTCCTGAAGTTAGCTAGCTCTTTGCCAGATGTTTGCACATACATAATGTAGTATGAAACAAAGAAACCAGAAAAGGTACTTTCACCATGAATGTTTGTAGACCCAGTTAGATAAAGACTATTTCTTGTTCAAGACTTTCCACATACAAGAAATCTTTGAGTTTCCTGTTTGTCTTCAAACCAGTTCATTCAAAAATATAACATTTAAAATTAAATAAAATTGATAGGACTCATATTAACTATCTTCTGGGTCATATTCAAGGCTGTAAATTTTATCTTTTTTTCTCCTTAAGAATCAAATTTTACAAACTTTATTGTGACATACCAGTCTACTAATTCTTCAAGTCCAGGCTTTGTCAAAATGCCTGATGCTGGTTCTCTTACTTCTTTGTAATGTCCTGTTTTGTGATGTTGAACCATGAATAGCTAAAACTAAATAACTATATGTTTTTGTACATTAATTCACATGATATACTGAAAACAAACAAGTAGCTGATAAGTTGAAATTTCATTCAAATCAAGATGCAAATATGTGGATGATTTCTGGAGAAAAGGCTTCTTGGCCATCTTTTTACCACAGATGTATGCCCTTAACTGAAGGTAAGAAAAAAATTATTCTCTTGATCCAGTTGCTTTTGCAAGTGCTGTGTGACAGGTAATGTTCTGCTGCTGGAATTTCAGGGTTATTCTGCTTATGACTATATTTAGCCAAGTGCCTGTACTTGAACCTAGAGCTCATGTTATGTTCAAACAGAACTTTTCTGAGCCAAATAAAAGAAAACCAAGATCTATATTTCTTTTTATAGTTAAATATATACAGAAAGTTTTTGGATACATAAATAGAAATAGCTTACAAAGAAATTGTTTACAGATGCAATCATTTGAAAGCAGAACTGAAAAAATAAGGCCAGAATGATTTTCATGAACAAGCAGCAGAGAAAATTCCTCTCTAAAAGCTCTGATACAATCAAGCAATAGAGATTGCAAGCCTGCATGAGCACCTGACATTGGGCATTAAAAGCCAAAGTATTAAATTGCTGAAACCCCAAGAAGTCTGTGTCATCTTGTTAAGTGCTGGATTTGTAACTGTTTTAAAAGATAAATCTGCCAGAGTCTGTGTGAAACCATTTGGAATATTTTCCCATCAAAATGTAAGGTTTCAAACTAGTCCAGACATGAAGCTTAAAACAGTGTATTTCTTAACTGATAATTGGAGCAGCTGTAAAAATCAGAGTGCAAGATTTAAGCTAAGGGCTAGTTCTGCAAAAGAAACATGAGATATTGAAACAGACCTTGACAAATGGGACTTTTTTTATACAATGAATCATAAACAAACAAGGAGGAGCTTGCAGAAATGATTGAAAGAAATGGTGTGACGATATCTATCCAAAGAAGTATAATATTTTAGTAATAAAGCAGTCAAAAACCTATAAGAGTAAAATCAGAACCAACATTAAAAAAAAGAAAAAATAGTAAGCACATAACGGATAGAATTTCTTGAACTGCATATTGAACATATTTTTTTTGGTACTATATAAATTAGTGCCATTTTGAAGCAATTGCATAACAATCAAAATAGAATCAGAAAGCAAACTAAAACACCAGAACCTGCCACTGTGTTGGCAATAACAGTTGTGTTCTCATTTCAGTTGACACTGTTGGATAGTAGAGCAAGCTTCAGGACTCAAGTGTTACATGCTTGGTTCTTATTTACTGTACAGGGAAGATTTATCTACTGTGAAATACTGCATTACACATTTTTAAATGATAATCAGAGTTTAATTTTTAAGTAAGGGCAGAGAAAAGAAATTGTCACATTTCAGGATTAACTGTCATATTTATGGTACTAAAATAAAACTGGGTTTGATCTGCAATAAAGACCTGCACTTGAGAATTCACACATTGTATTTTCAATGACAGGTTCATGTGGCATTTTTCAAGATATTTTGAGCATTTTTTTATTAAAGATTTCTTTGTTTTCTGTCTCTGTGATTAAGTACAGAATAAAATTTAAACTGAATTTGACCACTGGCTTTTTTGCAGATCTTGTTTAAAAGCAAGTTCTGTTTAAAAAACAAGGGGAGATAAACAAAATACTTATTTTTATTTGTTTTCTCTATTATTTGATCCATTTTTTCATTTTTTTTGAATGCCATTTCTTGTCACATCTTATTTCTTTGCAAACTCAGTTTCAAATAACAAATAATTAAGTGTTTCCCATACGTATAATTATAAATAATGTTCAGAGTCCATGAACATTTAAGAACATAAATGTTTTTTATAGTAATTCTATGGTCCTCTCTTTTTATAAGAAGGCCCAGAAATAATAAAATCTCAAAAGTAAAATTGATTATTTAGAGAACAATGAGTTATTCAATCAAAGCTACATCTTATTTCCTTATTTTAAATATATGTGTGTGTGTTTTCTTAAGCTAGCACTGAAAATAGGATATGATTTTTTAATCCAAAATTATTTGCAAAGTTTTGTCTTCTACATCTACAGCTGAGCTATAATTTCTTGAAAGAGGTTTAATGAATGTAAAGATGGAAGTGTGAAAGAATAGAAAGGATATGCTTGTATATTCAAAATTTTATGAATATAGGAAGTAAAATTGATATGCTTGTATATTCAAAATTTTATGAATATAGGAAGTAAAATTGATTTTATATAACATAGTACTTGCTGATATTAATATTAACATGTTAATCCTGATGTATACAGTTAATCTGATGCAATCAACAGAAATACAGCTCTTTAAGAGAATATGTAATTCCAGCTCTGTATTTAAGCTTCATACTTAAAAAACTTTATGACACATTTTCATTGCACCTTCATCAATCTGAGTTACTTTACTTTTCTACCTAAATTTTCATTGTCTTCTATTGTTGGGCTGCAGGTTCAACCTCTACAACAATCTCTGAGTAAGCATTGTCAAAAAAAATCTAAGTGAATTTTATGGCTATTAAAAGTGTTTATTAGATTTTTCTCTGTATCTACTGGAAAAGAAATATATCAAATTCAAATTCCTTCTTTCATGGGAGATAAAACATTCTATGAAACTTTAAAAAAATTTGCCTGAAGAATGTTACAGTTAAACATAATATAAAAAAGGAGCTATATTTTAGCTTGGTGTTTTTATACGCTTTATTGCAAAGAAAATACAAGGTTGTTGTCAAGACTTAAAGGAAGTATGTACTTTCTCATTATTAGGTTTGAATTTTAAGAATAGTGTAAAAAATAATCTTCAATACTATTCATATGCTGTTGATATGTCCTACGATGGTGAGAAAAATATAAACACATGAACATATAAACATAGAAATGAATGTATAAAAAAAGTGAACTTATCCAGAGATTTTTGGACTTCAAAAGAATTGTTATAAATACAAATAGTAGTTAGAAAAAATATATTCTTAATTTATCACTCAAAACTAATTTTTTTTACAATTTCGTCATCAGTGTCTTTGACATGAGAATTTGTCTTGCTAGTAAATCTACTCAATTCAATTTTTTCAAACTCTTCATTATCATTTGGACTATAATAAGAATGGAAAAACGAAATTAAAAAATTAAATTTTTATTTTTTCTGAAGGAGAGACTATTAGTAAATGTAAATCGCATATTACAATTTACATCAAGATGTGTTTAGTTAAAAGAGAAGTTCAGTAACCAGAGTTGGTATTAATGAAGTTTTCTTGTGGAAAAAAACTTACTCTTCATAAAATTTCCATCAGTTGTGTACTTCTCAAGGCAAACAAAACCCACAGGAAACAGATATAGGATTAAACACTCTGATGGATGATAGGAGGCATCAGTATGTTATCATAACACCAAAAAGTATTTTTCTCAACTTTGAACTGTGCCTGAAATTGCTTAGTTACCCAGTTAGCTATAAAATTTTTTTCATACTTGCAATATATTTCACTTGAAAGTGAAACTTCATGAGGCATTACAGTTGCCAATGAAAGAATATTTATGATGGAACATTTATTTTTATCTAGAATAGTCTTGTGATTTTACAGTGGGATATGACACTCCTCAGCATTAAAGGTAGGGTACCAAGAGCTAATAGACTTTTCCTAAGAATACAGCTAAACAGCATGATTATACTTAAGTGCAAGTGCAAATGGGAAGAAACACATAAGGTCCTATCACTCAGATTTATTACTAGTATTAGTGTTTAATGACACTTTTAAATAAGTTCAGGTAGAACTGTGCTTTAAACAGAGGCAGGATTCCATCAAGACGTGTCGTCACAGCATTTTTCCAAACATCACTGGGAAATACTGTTGCACCTGTTAAATATAAAAGCAAATATTTGCTGAGAAAAATGAAGAACTTAAAACTTTAAAAATATTTTCATTAAATTGTAAATACTCTTTCTCTGAACAAGACTGATTATGAAAACTCTAAGACAGAAGATGAAAAAGATGTGATTGTTTACCTTGAGTAAGCACTTCAAGTATAAAAGAAGCATTAGGGTGTGGAATTTATGAACACAGCCTTGGTTACTATGCAGGGATTTCCTGAAAGTGCAGCTAATTGCACAATTAGTTCTGAATATTTCCTCAAATAGATACAAATTATTTGTCCATAAAATCTAATTTCTTAAAGAATTTCTCATCAACATTAAGTGATTGTATCATGAGCAAGTAGTATAAATACGATACTAATCTTGAGTGTCATATGCATATGTCATTTAATTCAAAATAACATCTTAATTATAAATTAGTATCTATCAGAATCCACTCAGTCTACACCTAAAAGGTGCTGACAGACGTTTTCTAAGGAACAGTTTAGTAAATCAGCCATAGACTTCAGGCATATGTGTAGACTAACAAATAAACACCTGGGTTAGGTAACACTTTAGTGCCTTCTAGTATAAGCAATTCAGTTCTACTAAAATAAGATTATAAAACTTTTCATTCTTTTTTGACAAATGGGGAATGAACAAGAGAACAAAATATTGAGGAGATGAAACAATATGTTTTATTTTTTTTCCAACATACAGATTTTCTCTCATAGCCAGTGATTTAATGTGCTTTGTACTTTATCAGCACAAGAGTGTGGACTATTGTGTCAACTTTGGTATTAGTACAAAACTTACAAACAGTCAATTAAGTTGTTGTTATTTAGGATTTAAAGTTACTGCAACATTTTTAGTAATATATGAGAAGGCTTTTAAAGAATTGTTACAAGGGTTTTCTTTATTCTTCATAATAATTTTAAAATGCAGATGAGAAAACCACTTGAAATTAATATTTCATAAAGACTGAGGCAATTTCAGCTCTTCCAGTTCTCCTTCTTTTTGGTGATATTACCTGATTAATTCTTTTTCCAAGAGCTACATTCTATTTATTTGTTTGAAGGTTTCAAGCTTGTGAAGGTAGGGGGAAAAGAGGTGGAGTGGCAGAAAAGACAAAATACTTGTACATAACTTTTTTCATGTGAATTAGAAACAAACTCCAGATAAACCTATATCTGGTACATAATAATGCAAGCAATATTTTATACATTCAAAGGTAAAGAGTAACATTATGAAATAAAAGTTCTTTGTTTCTTAATTTTACAGTTTATTTTTCCTCCTTTGCTTTTCCAATGGTATTCTCAGAGTGCAAACAAATTGGAACAATAATTTGAAGCAGTTATGAATTTTAATATCATTACAGAAATAAGATAGGGATAGATTAACTATACATGTCTCCTCTGTAGTAGATTCAAATAAAGCCAAATCCAAAATCTTTAAAATGTTGCAAGAATCGAAGCCTTTTCAAGATGCAGGACAAAAAGGAAATATTACTTTTACAGGTTGTCTTTAGAGGCTATTTAAATGTTATAGCAAAACTGAGTGAATGAATGAATGAATGTCTGAAACCATGTAAGCTTATAGTGTTGTTATTTTAAACAACATCATAAAATGAAGAGCAGGGGTTTTTTTATTGTTTTCAAACCTTTGTGCATATTTTGTCCAAGACTGCTATTATAAACCGGTTACTGCTACTGAAATGGATATTGGGATATTCAAAGAACTCTCTGCAAGCAGAGTAAAAAGATTTGGTGCACCTGCAGTTTAAGCTAAATCACTCAGTGGTTTGTCTTCACTGTGATTGTTTTCACAAGAGAATTGAAGGGATAAATTAATATGAATGAAAACTCTTCTCAAATATCAAACATACTATTCTACACTGTTGTGGTTAAATGTCTTTGAAAGTACTACATTAATAGGTGTATACCCTCAGAGAAACAAAGTAGAGTGTTATATTCTACTACAAATTACTCAGGGAAAAAAAAAAGTCTAACATAGATATTAATAAAAAGAGGAAAGTACAAAGAATAAAATAACAGCATATATTTTGTTCCTTAGGATATTATTTTTTGTAAAGGTCCCATAAAATATACTGTTAAAGAATGTACAGTTTTAAGGTTAAAATTTTGAGATTCTTACCAACATTGAGAATTGGCAAAGTTTTACAGGCTTAATAAAAAATATTTGCACACTGTGAAATATTAGAATTATGTAAATTCAAAATTGTTAGTTACTTTATATCACTGTATACGTAGAGCTTTTTTAAAATCTTAATAGTCCCTGGCTGTGCTTGCTGGGGGTACAATCAATGGATGTGTACATTCTGGGCAGTGCCACCCAAGTTACTGGTCAGAAAGGAGACCCGTAATAAACTGGAAGTCAACAACGCTGGCCAGTCAGATGTACTGTACCATGAGGTATTTCTCCACATAATGCCCATTTTCCCTCTCCACAGCCTCTACCCTGAGTCATTCTGTAAAAGAAGATACATTAATAAATATAAAAAAAAGGTTTTGCCATGGTCTTCTCTTAACTAAATTCATGATCCTCTTGTTTTCCCTCTCCTTTTTTTAACAGCTGTACAACTAAAGGTCTGGTATTTGACAACTTCCATGTGACAGCCTAGACTTTGGTTATTTGCAATCAAATACTGTGCATTTAGGTTCTTGGGGTTTTCCTCAAATTTAGCTAAGAAATAAAATAATATATTGACAGTTAATTAGGGTTTTGTTTGGTTTGGTTTCGGGTTTAGCTTTTTCTTCATTTTCTCTTTCCTCTCAAGTACATACAAATAAACCTGTAGGAAACTTGTGAAATAAAAGAGCAAAGTACATTTTTTTTCATTACAAAGAATAGGCTAGAAAACTATAGACAGTGAGGTAACTCAAAAAGTGATAAAATCGGGAAACAAGAAGACCATATATTTTCTCAGACTGAGACAGGGTGCCTCTCAGTTTGCTGAGGCTCCCTCAATGCTGCCAGCTCTATGTCTTTCAGACACGGAGTAGGTGTTACAGTGACACTGTCTTAGTCTTTTCAGTGAAGATTAACTGGCTTGATGGCTTTATGGAATTCTTGGAAAATAACCACTGTTCATACAGAATCATCTTTGTGTGAAATATTGAGCAATAATGGGAAGATGATTTAAGAAAGCCAAATAAGTCAAGGCTCAGGATGTGTGATACCAATGTATAACACTATTTCTGGTTGCATCAATATTGACAGGTCTGCTGCTCATCAGTGAGACCCAAAACCTCTGAACTGCTAAATCCAGTGACTAAGGATTGTTTTTGCCGTATGGCATTCTGAGTCTCGAATTTTCATCCACACTTAACATCATTTGTAAATAACCATTTTAGCATGGTATTAGCAGTGGTAACAATTTCTGTAGGTAGTGGTCATGACTGTTAATCTCCATGACCAATGTTAAACCTAATATAAGTCCTTAAATAAGGGCTGTACTATGTTTTAGCAAGCATTCTGCTACAGAATTTATTTGAAAGCCAAAGTTAGTGATATGAATTAAGCTACAAGATATGTTGAACTGTTTTTAGTGTCTAGGTTTGGGGCGTTTGGGGATTTTTTTCTGTGTAGCTTTGGTGGGGAGAGGGAGGATGTTGTATTGCTAATTTTAAAATTATTTCAGGAACTATTGGTCAAGAAATTAGCTTTTCTGTGTATGCAGTCGCTGTTTAGGTAAGAAGTTCAGCTGTTTATAAAGGATCTGATTTGTTCTATTACTTTTTTTATTGGCTTATAAGCCTTCACTGCACTTGCTAATGTACTGTTTGGATATAGGCATTTCTTACTTATGCTACATTATGAATCCTTCACTTTGGATGAACCTTTCACATTCAGAGAGTGCTGATGTGCCTTGACTTCCAGACAGGCAGGGGCACAGTGGAGTGCTGCCTTGCCAGACTGCACAGCTGCACTGGTAGCTACTGCCAGCTCCACAGTAACTTCAGTGGAAATAAAGCAGTCTCTGAGCAGTTTGAATTTGTTGTTCAATGTGATATTAACTCAGTAGTGGAGAGGAATTTGAGCAGTTGTCAGGTCTGGAAGGCACACCTGTTTTTTCAATGTTTGAAGTTTTTTTGTTCTCTGTTTTATTTTTAGTGTTGCGAGATTCAGAGCCTCTTGGATTCATGTATTTCTCATGGATCATTTATAATATGTGCTAGATTTTTGCCCTCTATAAAGCTTCTCATATAGAGCATGATACACATGACTTTGAAACTTCAGTAACTCCTCTTTAATTATGGTTTACATCAGGATTGGATTCAGAGTAGCAGCTCTAAAGCTAGATATCTTCTTTTTTTTCTGTTCCTATTTATCGTGAATTCTCTTAATAAGCTAAAGTTCTGTTAATGAATTTATGACATATTTCATTGCAAATGATATCAAACTATGTTTTTCTTTGCAATTTTCTCTTGTGACATAAAATAAATTAGTGCATCTCTATTACCTTTCTTACTGTTTGCTTTGTTTTTCTAAATCTGGCTTTACAATGTAATGAAATTGAGACATGAGAACATTGTATACGTATGCACCTCTTAATTTAAAGTAGAAATTCGTATATTATCTTAACACATACATGATGAAAAAAAGACACAAAAATCTTGCTTTTGTTTCATGCCATTCAAAGGGCAATGGAACAATAACCATTTAATTTCATTTCTGATGGAAAAGATTAAAGAAATTTAATAACTCAATGAAGTTAAGACAAGGCAAGTTTGCTACGTGTCAAAATGTAGAAAATATAAAGCCACAGAAATGACAGCTTAATCTGCAATAGATAAAAGAAGAAGAAAAACAGGTAATATATCAAGGAATCTAATCAATACTGTATTAATCCATGACAGAAGTATTAGTTGCTATAGATAGAGCTGGAAATACAGAAGAGCTTCAAAGAATTGATAAAAAGATGCAGTGAGCAACTGTATCTGGAACCTTAGGAATATGAAAAATTTACATGAGAAGGCATTATTATAATCTATAAAAGTAAAGAAACAACATAATATGTCAGCCTACAGTCTGCACTCAAGCCTTATGTGAAGATTTTGATGTATCAAAGGGGTAGCTTTGGTATATTTAGCTTTTAGGGAGGCTCAGTGTAATGGTTTCTCACAGACTTGTATATGAAAGTGTATGTTTTTGCAGAGGCGCATGTGTGTGTACTTGTAAGGCAATGGAGTTTTCAAAGACTACTACCCAAAACAAAACCAGCCTATATTATTCATTATCAAGACAATGATGCAAAGATTTGGGGATTTTGCTGAATATGTCCAAACTGATAGGGACTAACACCTGATTACTTTAGCTAAAACTGAAATGAGGTGTATTGGAGAAAATTCCTTTGCAAGATTTCCTCCCTCCATCCCATTTTCTGGGCCATATTAACTAAATATTCTTTCTTCTTTCATACTCTAATCAGTGAATAAGACATACTGGTCTTTATTTGTAAGATACTGTTCTCTTAAACATCAAAGGTATAATGCTGCTGTTACTAACAAATCTATGTGCTGTTAATAAGGCATAGCCAGAAAGAAAGATTTTAGTGAGTTTTTTGAGGGCGTGATGGGCTCTGCTATCTTCAAGATAACATTCCCCGTATATAATGATATGAGGCATCACATGCAAAAAAGTCATAAAAAGAGCAGAAAAGTAGGAGAATGAAATGGAGCAAAAAGAATTATAGTACTTTAATTAGATTACCTACTTGATGTTTTAGAACATGAATAAATGTCCTGATCCTTTGGAAGCAAAGTAAAAAACAAGAAATCATAGCCATTAAGTTATTTAAAATTATAAGCGGTTTTGCAGTTCCCCTTTGTACAATTTGAAACTAAAGGAATTCTTATTTTGTTTGGCTTGGTTTATTTTTATTTTTTTTCATATGTGAAGGCATAAGACATTTCTTCTCACTTGGAATGATATTTCAAACAAGAAAAGGTCAATTTGGTGGCTTTATTATTTTTTTCTGTGTGAACTAAGCTTTTAATTGTAATAAAATGCACCCTATTTCTCCCTATAATCCTGTTAGTTTTTTCATTTTAATGCCAAAATGCCATTAAAATTCTGGCTTGCTTTTCACTTTTCCCTCTCTTCATCAGTGATAGAATCACAGAATAAGTTTTCAAAGGAAGACTTATCACTCATCATCTAATGTTAATGAAAGATATGTTTGAGGAGAAGAGTTCTAGCTCCTTACAGCAGTTTCAATATTGAATCTGACAGGCTCTCTATTTCAACTATGGTGGGGTTTGTTCTGTGGGATTTTGGGGTTTTTGTTTGGTTTGGGGTATTTTGTTTTGTTTTGTTTTCCCTTTGAAATCTCTTCATGTAGAAGAGTCTATGAGTAGTAACATCTTACTCTTATATCAGAAAAGAGTGGTACTCAGTTTTATTGGCTCATTTTTCTTTTTCCGTCCTTGGCATACAGATTGATATTTCCAAAATAGTTGTATCTCAATAAGCAATAATCCTCTGATGTTCTTTATTGATTTTAGCCATTGACATAATGTAAACTATTTGCACTGAATATGTCAATGGTGCGTTACTATAGAATCTGTACCAATTTTGGAGATAACTGCCTTTTTAAAATTGTCTTAAATTTAGTACTTCAATTATCTTCACTCTAAGATGGTCAGAAATGAAAAAATAATTTTCCAAATATCCCATCTGCATACTGTGAAGTCAATTTTTACCCTATAGTTTCCATTTCTTGAAGGATACAAAGGTTTACCATACAATTAGAAACTCAAATAATAAAAAAAAAAAAAATAAAAAAAAAATGCAGGCCATATCTAGATACTTTGGCAAAATAAGCCAAGTAGATCAGTATTGGTTTTACCAACCTGGTCAGATAGATAATTTTATAAAGAGACAATATATCTTGATGGCTTACTATTGTAATAATTCCTAAATTAATGATCTTGCTGTTCCATAAAATTTTATTGTATTCAGGATTTAAATATAGGGCCACCAATGTCAACATTTATTACTAATAACTGCAAAATGTAATATCAAATGAATGTTCAGCAATCTTTCTGCTGGAATTTAATGAGGGTGAGACAGGAGATACCACGTAAATTATTTGATGCTTGCTGAGAGTCAAAAAATAGGAATGAAGAGAAATACTAACCTCTCAGCAACCATTAGTCTGTTTCTAAATATTTGCAAATCTGAGACTTGAATTCATAGTTTGAACCTCAATTACAGTACTCTCAATCTTCCCCTGGCATTCAAACAATAGCCTCTTAGTTCAAACTAAGATGAAGAGAGACTAGAATTTACATTTTCTCATTAGAATCTTAGTCTAGTAGCAAAGCTACCTCTCTGTAAGTACAAGATGATGAGATGGCTTCCCTTAACTTCAAACTTATGTTTGCTTTGACCCTCAGATCATCCTTGGCAATAGAACATGTTTCAGAGTGAGGAAGGCACACCACCACACCAAGTGTCTGCAGTCTGGCAGGGACACATCAATCACCCAGGTACACCTGTGTGACAGTCACAACACCACCACTGGGACAGGTTCTCTGGCCATGCACTGTGTGTTACTGATTTACATCAACACCCTGCTGGGGAAAATGGAGATATTTCTGCTTTGCAGGTCTGAGTAACACAGGAAGAACTTGGGTTCCCAAAAAAACTCACATCCAATTAAATTAATTTTTGTTACAAAATAAATATTTTTCTAAAGCTTAAATATTTAAGGAAAAATGTGAACATTTTTCCTTAAAAATCAATAGCTAAATTCCAATATTATATACTAGAGTTTTCCTTTTTTTTTATTTTCAGTCATATTTAAAATGTCTGTGTATATCAATTAGTACACTCAAATCTGCTGTTGTCAAAGTAAAATATTAGCAAGAACCAGCTTTTCACTTTCTGAATGTTATTGATTAGATTTGTTTCTATCTCAATCTCTCCATATTTTTTTATTAATGTTTTTATCCTTCATCAGGCCACATAAATGTAGTACCTTTTAAAATTGAGTGACCAGTGCTTGCAATTGGTGAATGCACATGCTCATGTGACCATCTAAACAAAAAACTAATAAAATTTCTGCACCATATCATCTTTCATCCTCTATATTCCACATATTGAAAAATAAAAGAAGATGCAATCCATTAAGTTGTTTAACCTATGGAAATTTTGTGTATGTAAGAGTCACTGGGAGAAAATTGTAGAAAATTATACATACATAAACTTACTGCATAAAATGCCTGGATTGGCCATGTATAGGTATGTTTGATAGACATTGCTGAGATGTATACTCAGAGGGATCTGATAACTGGAATTCCTTGGACGATTTATGAGACAAATAATGTTGTTTGTTTTTTTGTTTTTTTCTTCCCTGTGAAATCTTTAAAGTTTTCTGCTTCTTGTAGCATAAATATTAATAAATGCTGAGATAGGGGCAGGAAACACAAACACTTGTTTAGAAATGGATGCTTTGTTTTGCATTTTTGTCTAAATTTTAAATCTTTTTTTTCTCACAACAAAAATATCAGCGTATATAAGAATCAATTGCTACTCTTTCTTCTTTGAGTGTTTGGATTCAGATTCTCAGATTTATTTGACAAACCCAAAATCCTAAAAAAAACTATCATTAGAATCTATTCATTGTTTACTAAAAGAACGGGATAATTCATCAGAGGTATATTTCCTTGGAAAATAAATGCATTAAAGACACTATTTTCTGTTAAAAATGCTCCAAAATATCTTTTCTTAATAGTGTGTCTTCTTATTTCATACTAAAAATCAAAAAATTTAAGAAGCAAAAAATGAAATATGGAGTTTGCTGGGGAGTAGTCCCTTAGCAAAAATAGTCTTCAAGGTGCAGTCTTCAAGATTTTACAGGGAATAAGTATTCAACCGATTGTTTAAAACCAGCCATTTCACAGAAGCTTTTTCTCTAAAAGGCCAATTGTTTACGGTGGAATTGTCTCAGTTAACTACTTCTTGTGTCTTTCCACTGTTATTTTAACAGTGTGATAAATTTACCAGAGATTGTGAATGCTATGAAACTGACAACAAGAAACTGCTTTTAAACTTTCTCTTGATATATTTTTAACTGAGATGTAGCTTCAGTGACTTAGAAACATTCTCATTAGGACAAAAAAAAGTGAACATGATTTTCAGTCACTAAAAATGATTAGTCTTCTTCACAGTTCATAAAACATCTCCATCCAGGCTTTAATACTAATTATTTAATTTATTAATTATTCATCTTCTGTGTTTATCATTAGTTTTAATTCTTGCTATAAATGAGAGTGACAGTGCAGGAAATGAGGGGTGAATAAGCGAGGGGAAGAGAGCTTAACTGTCATTCTTGGCACTTCAACTACTTGTAGGATATGAAATATTTCAAAAAATAAAAGGAAATTATTCCCACTCTTCTTTATTCCAGAAATTGTCTCTCATAAAGGAAGTTACAGTCAAATAGGAAGACATCCCAAACAAATGAAACCACAAATAAATAGAAATCCCAAATAAGGAAGCAAATAATATAAATGAAAACAACAAAATAAAATTAAAAACTCCAAACAAACAAATTTAACATTTTTTGTCTTTGCTAACAAAGGTTGTCTTCTGTGTGGCCTGCTCCATGTGGAACTCCAGTCCTGAAGCCAGGTGCCACATTTTAAATCGTTTGATCACCAGCTCCTTATACATTAATAAAACTTTTATATTCAAAACACTCCTTCATTTTACCTGCTGCTATCTAAAACCATGGAAGCAAAACCTCTTTGTGTCTTTGCTAAAAAGTTCATAAAATTTGTCAAAAGAACAGAATTTGGATACCTTGGGACATATGAGAACCATCTAAGAATAAAGTCCTCAGAGTAAACACAAGTAAAAGCTGGTTCTTAGTGCTGCATTCATCTCCAGCTGGTCAGCCTCAAGATTTTGTTGTTTGGTAGCTCCCTCTGTAAATACCTGGTTTCAAAATGGTACCTGGAGTCTCTCAATCTCTAGTTAAGGCAAAGCACTATGTCCAAGTTCTTGATGCTTTCCCTGCATTTGCCTTTAGAAAGATGTAATATTCTGAAACCAGCCAAACTTTAAAAACATTTAAGAATTTGTAATATTTACTTGGAGTTACTGAAATAAAAGTCAAAGCATGCATATATTTGTGAGGAATATAATCAGAGATACAGGTAAGATATTAGCATAATCCCTCTACTGTTCATTATGTAGTAGATTTAAAAAAAAAAAATCCCAAACCTCTCTGAATATTGTCTTTTAGCAGGTTTTCCAGTATTCTGTCTTCAGGGTTCTAAAACATCCATCCAAGTACCATTGAAGCTGGTAGAACAGCTGAGCAGGCATGCAGTTATGACTCCTTTACATAAGAGTCATAGGGATGTAAAGCTGATCATAGCTGGACAATAGTTGAGAGAGATGGCAAAGATCTTGGTCAAAAGTATGACACAAAAAAGTCAGAAAAATGACTCAATAATTATCTTCAGCGATTACTATTGTTATTGTTGATATTGTTATTGTCATTCTTCTGGTTTTTATTGTCATTATTCTTGTTGTAATTGGTTTTGTATTTTTTGTAATTCTCAATGCTTTTGAGAGACTGGAATGATAATGGCTCAAATAATCAGGATGCAAGCTCATGATGTACAAAACAACTGCCCAGGTGCAGAGGGCGCGAACATCTGGCACCTCAGCCTACAAACTGGGTGTTGAACAAGATAAAGGAAGGGGCTGCTAAGAGGCAGATTGTGCTCTTTAACATGTCAAGGTCCTTCCCCAAATTGCTCATCTGTGAAAACTCCTCTGTGAAGTACCAGGATGTCACAGGTAGCCTGAAGGCATTTATTCCTGCTCATGGGCCATAATGGACCATAAATGATTCAGCTGCTGATAAGAGGCAGCTGTAGCATCTTAGATCATTAAAAACTCTGGGAAGTGTCCCTGTTCCAAACTGTTACATCATCCACTATAAAACTCCCTGCCCTAGGGAAAATATCTGTGTATTTCCACCTTAGCCTGAATGAATACAAACCCTGTGGATGGTATATTTTGGTGGTTTCCCTCATGGTTTAAGGATTGTGACCATCGCTTTCACCAACAGACATTGAAATTGCAACTACCCGGTCTTGTTGTGCAGTCCATTGGTGGTGGGATCTTTCTACTCATTTCCTACTCTTCTTTCCCTGTTTCCTTAAATGTTATTTCTATGCTTTTATATCTCTATATTTCTACAGACAGTAACCAAAATGGCTACATAACTGCTTCACAAATTGTTCTAAAATAAACTCTACATTTAAATATTTGCAAACACCAATACCTCAGTTTCATTTCCCTCTAATCTGTCCTAAGAGATCTCTAAACAAGAACCTGGGTTGTCCTTCCCTTCTGGAGTGAGTTGTAACATTGTAATTATAGACTCTGTTGGTAATCTGATTTTGTAATTTTCTAAATTTTTTTTTCCTCCGAAGTAGACCTGTCCTAAGAAGCCTATTTTCAGGCTGAAAAGGGCAGTGTATTTTCTATGTTTCTGTCTATGTCTCTTTTCTGTTACATTGGAATTGCTAGAAACCCCAGTATTTGATGTAATTTCTACTAGACAGGTCAGCAAAATCAGAGCACTTTTGCATTTTTTTAGGCTTTCATAAAATATATGTTTTGATGAAAATGTGTAATTATATGAATTTCTTTGTTTTACTGCTCACAGAATCTCAGAAGCCTTCCCCTGCCACTGGAGAATTGTTACTGGTGCTCAGAGAGCTACTTTACTTAAACTTGAAGTTGGAAATCAGTTGTGTGACTTTTTTCATTGCTGTTTGTGGCTTATAGATGAAGAGAACACTTTTAACAAAATTTCCACAAAATCCTACAATAACTACTTCTAAATAAACAAAAAATTATTTTACCATAGTCTATGTGGGATGGGAAATGTTAACTGTTATTAGCTCTCAGCCTTATGTTTTTTATACTAATACAAATTTTGTTTCAACTCACAACACTGAACTGTGCCTCATTCCAGTCAGAGACTCAGACATCCTGATTTTAAAACCATTTTTGTTTGTTTTTGGAGGAGTCAGAGCTTTTTCTTAACTTGTGAAAATCTGTATCACTCACTTCCAGTCAAGATACCCAACATATTTCTTCAGCTTTCTTAATTTTTGTGAAAGTTTCTCTCTTGGGAGATGCTTAAAGAAGAAATATAAGATGACCGGTGCTAGTTGTATCACTTAATGTGACATGCACTGATATGATAAGGACACAGGGCATAGGATTCTGTGTAGATCACATGCAGGTTCCTGAACAGACAAAAATAAAAATCATAACAACTGCTTTACACTGGCTCATGTTTCCAAATTTTTTTCTTTTTCTACTAGGAAATAGATAGAAGATATTTTTAGAATAAAATTTAGCAACAGCCTTGACATTTCTGGGTTTTCTATATATGAAAACATGAAGACAGTAATGAAGATGTGCATGAAGACAGTCTCTAGCATGGCTAATTCGTACAAACAGATTTTTTCATTGTTGTTTCTCTGATAACACCTTTGATGGACTCTGACAACTTCCTACATCCCTTTTGTCTTCCCCATACCATCTTTTTTGTATTCCATTATCTGAAAGTTAAACCAAACACACACAATTTTTTTTTCTTTCTTGTTTGCAAATGCAGGTGTTAAAAGTGACATTAATACATTTTATATTGTTTTCAGCAGGCCTCTGAATGGACAAACATGTATTTTCTTGACCCAATTTTCTTTCTCCATTCCTCTTTCCCATCCTGATCACCAGTTTGGTTAAGATGGACTTTAGGCTTGTGGAATTATTTCCACCTCATTTGTAAAACTCATGGAAGCTCAGTAGAAGTTAGTGGAAGATTCTAAGTCACATATCTGGATATTGTTGTCCATTTCTCATTGTTGTCCATTTCTTTGTCAGTACCACGAAGTTTACAAGCAGATGCCTTTAGAGAAGGTAGTATGGGGTGAAGTATTGTAAAGGGTTTATGTTTTCTATTTATGAACCTCCAAATGCTTTATGATTATTTTTTCCTGATTAAGAGGTGGTATTACTGGGAAGATGTTTTCGAATTATTTTCTAGATTTCTAACTACCTTAATATAGATAGCTATAACAGAAGCTAGAGGGTGTTTCTTGAAGGATAACATATATGCTGACAGCTGAATACAACAAGGTTTGCATTTAAAAATATAAGGTTCTGGATAATCAAAGCCTGTTTGAAGTCCACAGAACTTAAAATATTTAAACAATAATCTTAAGGTTCTTTTTAACACCAAATTTGAAGTTATCACTATTAAAAGCTCAGAAACAGCACTTGAAATACACAATTACTGCTTCCCCATCCATAAACAGTGTATTTCTAGCAAAATTATCAAAGCTGTATGGTCTGTTGGTCTCATAAGAGCTCTTGGGCAGCTTGTGGAACCAGCTCAACTGAGGATACGTGGTTCTGCTTCTGGCATGACTAATGCAGTTGGGAAATATGCCAGGCATCAGGCTCTTGAGGGAGGAGGGAAGAAGAAGAGAAAGCTAAAAAGAGCCTGGAGGGGAAGATCCAAGCAAACGAGCCAGCAGGCTTCACCCGAACACCATTTGACATTTGCAGAGCTGTAATGTTAGAAGCCTGCAGCAATACTGGAGCCCTGCCGTTCTAAGGGGCAAATCTACTGAAAAGCAAGCAGTGAACCCCATGGGAGCAGGGCTGAAACATGGACATGAAAATGAGCAAGTGTATCACATCAATCCGTGTGTTGCACAATAATGTAAAATAGTACAGGAATGGAAGCATTAGTGAGGGACATTTAACTTGGAATGAAAATGTAAGGGATTTCATCTTATAGAAAGTGCAGGTAGTCATTTGTGATGGGAAATAAAATTTAAAAAAAAAAAATCTTAGTCAGACAATTTCCTTATGAGTTTCCTTGTGAAGCAACAATTTATGCAGAGGAACAACCACCAGTAGTTGTTGCATTAAATCTGGATCCTTTAATTTAAAATAACCTGGCAAAATAAGGTCACTGATGTTGTTAGGAAAGACGCCATGCAATTTCTCTGTCTAAGCTACCTTGGTGCATTTCAAATATAATTCTCCTTTTCAATGAAATGATAATTTTATAGAAAGTTGGCCTCAATGTCAAAGAGGTTTGGTTTGTGATTGTCTAATTTGAACCACCATTGTTTGTTTTCTCACTCTTTTTTCTTCCCACTTCTGTATCTGCTCCTGAAATACCTCCTACCTTGGGAAAACAGATCTTTATTTATAGTGCTGCAAATATATTAAGGCAGCTAAACTAAGTGAGTTCTTTAAGGTTCATGGCCAAAAAGGCTGACAAAGCTCTAACTGCTTTCCTCCCCTAGAGGGAAGAAAAAAAATAAAAAAGAAAAGGAAAAAAAACCACCCCAAACCTGTATCTTTTGTTCTAGAAGATGATAAAAACTGCAGTACTGATCACTGACAGTAATTTGTCTCCAGTGAACTGCATGAGAAATTAATTATGTGATTAGTGACAACTGGCTTTCTATGTGGCTGGGAGGTAGCATTAAAGGCTGTGGGATTTGAGTTTAAGAGTTGCTCAGCTGCAATGCAGGTAATTTGAATGAATTATTCTGCTTTCAATATGCAGTGTGTAGGCATGCTCCTTCCTCTGAACTGGTCAAGGTTACTTGTGTCATGTAGTGTGTCATTTCATAATCCAAATCTGTTACAGGGAACACTGGCTGAAAATAATTTGCATTTTACAGATTTTTTAGGAGCTTCACATAGATTGTGATCACCAGAATACTCTGTTCCTCTGTTAGCAAGGCATTTCCACATCCTATACAACAGGTAAAACCCTCTGTTCAGCCAGTTCATGCTGTCTCCTAACCAGGCACGGCTGGCTTGGATATGCATAATAGTCTGCACATGCACAGCAGTTTATGCCATATATACACCTGAGGGGTTGTTTATTTTGTGTACACAAGATGTCCTTGTGCACCAGATGTGTGTTTTTCCACGTTTTAATTTTGTATTTTAATATTATAGGACAGTAAGGCTCAAGTCGTATCACTTTCTAAAAATAAAACTATTAATAAATTGTCTTCTCACATTCTTCACAAAAAATCCATGTCATTATAGGTCATTTGGGTGTGATTCAACTTACAGGGATTAAAGACAATGATAAGAAAATTAAATCACAAAATATAAATGTCTAACTTATTCCTGGAAAACTGGAAAGAACAAGTTAGATGTGCCTAAAACTACAATTTACTACAAGAAAAAAAAAATCCTAAATATTAGTTTTATTACATTTCTGCTAAATGACATCATTCTGCATAACCAACCCTAGTAAATAAAAAAGTATTATGATTATTATTCTCTTTGTGAAATATGTATTTATTTTTGCTATCTTTAACATAAGATTTTCATTATGCTCATAGTTATACCAATGCTGTATAGGAAATAGGATAACAAAGAAAATTGTTAGTAACTTCCTTTATTGTTAACATTTCAAAATCATCCTGGAAACTGACCTTCAATAAAAAGAACAGCTCTCTAGTAATTGATCTAATTTCTACAAAGGGTAGGGTCTTCCCTAAATCTTGTCTTTTGAATGTAACATTCATATAAATACACCTTGCTTAACACTCTGTTTTGTTTTGTTAACCAATTAAGTGAAGTTAACATGAGAAATTTCCTCCCTACTTCTGAATGTTCTTGTTATTTTAAATATTGTTGCTAACAGACACTGAGTAGAAAGTACTTTACAAGGCTTGTAAATGGGAGAAATATGCTTTTCTTCTTAAATCTATGCCTAGAAACAATTTTTTTTTTATATCAGTGCAAGCTGTCTTTTGGTTAGGTATAAGGGTGGATGATGTGAGATGTCACACAGTTTCATCAGTCATGTCAAGAGATAGGTTTGTCACATAACTGAATGAAACAGCAAGACAGAAAAAACTGCAGAAAGGAAAATTATGAATGTTGATCTGCTGTGGAAGGGCACCTCAGGCTATAACAAAAATAGACTTTGTTTTTCACCTCTGGCAATGAATACTGCAGTGTTCATTGTTTGTGGAAAAGGATTTTGCTGATGATGAAACCAAACTGAACGCTGAGATCTCTCTGCAGAACCTTGACAGCACTTTAGGCAATTGCTGGAACAGGCCACGGTTCAAAAAAAGGAGGACAAAATGTATCTATGAGAAGAGTCCAGCAAAGAAGCAGTCTTTAAATTGCTGTGTTTTTCTCAACATGGCCATCAGTTTAACCTTGACCAATTATAGCACAGATCAAAACCCCAGAGAATGTAGTCTTTACTGTTATTACTACAGCAACTTCTATTCCAGCTTAGGGTATATCTGTGTGATATAGGGGTGCTCCTTTCCATTGACTCTTGTTCATAACAGTACACCACATGCACAGCAGTGACAGCAATGGTGTAATGACATTTTTGTGTTGTGTTTTTTCTTGCAAGAGTCAGACTTGGAATATACTCTTGGTCTTCCAACCCATCTCCAGTGCTAATTAATATAGAATGGGTGGAGGAAACTGTAACCTTTCCACAAATATCACTAAGCAGCACCTGATCTATTTGATTAGGTTTTGTCTAATGACTATGGATCAGTCAAATATGCATTTTCTAGTTTTTTTCAACTATAACCCCGTAAATCTGGATATTCTTATACCCACATAAACATATAGTTCCTTTTAATAACTCAATACAGTATTGGCTTCCACAGCCACATATTACACTGTCTAATCCAGCATGTTTCATTCCAGTGCATTTTTAGTTTTCAATTGCTTAAAGATTTTCAGAAGACACATATAACCAAATAGATAAAAATCTTTGATCTGCATGAAAGATCTGCCAAAATTTTTTTGTCTTATTTTAGTAAGACTTCAGTGTGATAGTTTATTATATGCTACTGTTAGTGCTAGAACATTAAATGAAACCAAATAGTGGTATCACAGATATGATAGCTATGATGATTCCCCTGTTACACAGGGAATGCAGAACAATTAAAAAGTTGTGCATTTTTAGAATCAGATACATACTTGTGACGCAGCTGGAGTAGATAAATATATCCTCCCTCAGTGGGCATTACTGACCTTCAGTTAGAATTTAAGGGTTCCTAAGGTCTCACACTACAGGTGATCTGTAAAAATCCAATTTACTTTCTAAGGAAGGGGTATTGGTGCTAAAATCCTGAAATACAGTTTTTAATCATGTGTTACCTCATCAAATAAGTATTTGGTGGATTTTGGTGTCGGTTTTTTTTTGTTTGTTTTGGTTTGCTTTTGTGGTTTTGGTTTGGTTTGGTTTTTCGTTTGGTTTTTGCGGGTTGTTTTTTGGTTTTTTTTAGCATGGCATTAAAGCTTATGCATTTCCTGCACTGGGACACTGCTCAAGAAAATAAAGTGCTGAATGTTACAAGTCTCATAGGATAACATCCAAGGACTTGGCAAGACTGGCAAAAGTCAGGATTTGTTGTGATGTCATCCTTACTGCTATTAGGAAAAGACCATAGTAAATTATCATCAAATATTCCTTGCAGTTGGTTTACTCCTGAAGGCACATCAAAAGTCAATTAAATGTGTCTGTGCTAGTTCTCCAGTTCAGATCAGGAGGGACCTTTTGAAGCATATATTTCAATGATGCCTATAAAGGTACCATATTTCCCATTGCAGAATAGATCTGGGTACAAGCATCATGATTATTGAAGAATTAGTAATGAACTAGGAAACTAAGATACTTGCTGCTGTGATAAACAAATACACACATTGAGTATTTGTTTCAATAAAAAGTGGTAGAGTGCTGAAGAAACTTTCATGTAAATAATTTTTTAATCCTTTTTTTTTTTTTTTACCCATAGCAGAAATAGCTGAGAGTACAATGCATTTGCAAGAATCCAGATGGGGCACCTTTTGTCATTTCCTTGAGCAGGTGTCATAATTTGCTTTCTTTAAAGTACTTTTATGTACTTTAATAACAGTAATTTAAAAAGGAAAGAAAACAAGAGTCATAAATGATTGCTCTTGTGAATATGCTGGGATTTTCTCTGTCATACCCATGTACCTGGAGACATGGAAGAACAACAAAATATAGAAATAAGCAGGGCTTTTGTGTGGTGGTTCGTTGGTAGACAGCTAAGCCCAGCTGACCCATCTAATTCCTTCATATTGCCAACATGTCTAAGAGAAAGCAGGGCAAACTGACCAGCTGCATAGAATGTTAAGATTTAGTCTCTCTGTCGAATTTACTAAGTAGAATACATTTGTCAGGTAAAATCTTACATCTTCTAATAGCATGATAAAATTGACGTATTTTTAATTCACACCGATATTATCTGAAGTGACTGCCATCAGGATTCTAGGGCTCCTCCCCAGATCTCCCAAGTCTAGGGGTTTAGCTGTCTGAGGACAGCTGTGATGTTTGCAGCTGTGTAGCCTTGAACCAGAAAGCAGTGGGGAAAAACACCAGACCAACAAATGTGAGAGGAATCTCTAAAAGAAGCCTTGCTGAGGACCCTCATGGTCCTGGTTGGGAGGTCCCTTCAAGCTCTGACACACATTTTGTGTCCTGCTGAGCCGTGGCACAGGGCCACCCACAACATCCTGCTGGTATTAACCTGACCCCTGATGCTGATCCCACAGAAGGGAGTTTCATCCACACCAGATATTTCGGACACCAGCAAAACCTTTCTGAATTTTCACGTGTTAGGCACAACAACATGTATGCCGGTATGAAATGCAATGACACAAATTACTGGAACAAAAAGTGCATAAAGGAAGGAGAAAGTGTTCTCTGCCTTCCTATGGCAATTCCCACAAACTGGAATGCACTACTGGTGTCATTGCACAAACTTTACAAGGAATGATGTTCTAGAGGATATTTAAAAAGAATGTATAAACTGACTACCTGCATAGTTCCTCTCTTCTTTTAAAAAGAAATGTTTTTATCTTAAAGTTCAATCTATTGCGTTTAAGTTTTGCTTCAACTTTTTTTATTGAAAAGAGATAATAAATATTTTTTATTTATTTCATTCTCATTGTGAAACGTTAGAAACTAAACTACAGATTTTCTCTTATATTAACAAATTACAATGGCAATTACAGGCTGTTGTAGCGGTAAGGATACTCTAAAAAAGAGAATATTAACTTTTAATGAAAAAAATGTATGAAAATTGCTATTGTTGATCTTTTAGTTATTATTCAGGGCTAATGTTTCAGTCTTCCACAATTATTTTTCAATAATTAAAAGACATTCTATATTCCTATTTCAAAAAAATAAAAAATTGTGCGTTTATATCTTGACATTTTCTTACATTCTCGATTTGTATTTTGCTTTTGTCTAAAGACAATGTGTCTGAACAAAGTTGTTTTTTATGGAATCTCTTAGTAATATTCATATTAGCATCCTTAATATTATAGTTTGCATCAGTTTCAAGGAAAAATGTGATCCATTAAGGTTGCTAGGGCTATGATTATTATTTGGTAGTTTTCCTATAATTCAAAACACGGAACATTAAACAATGATCTGTAGACAACAGCAAAATAAATTGCTGCTCATTTCAAGCTCCTTAATATTTAGAATACTTTCAGGGGATCTGTAAATTAATCCCTCATCATGCAACATATCACCAATTCACTTTTGATATAACATTCATGTAATTTTTTCTCATCTTTAGTGGTTCATAAGCACAGTCAAAACATGAATGTTCATTAGTTTTTTTTTTACCACTAAAGGGAATTGAATGCATACAATATTGAAAATAAAAATTCATGTACAGAAATACTGCAGACTCCAATTCATCTTCTTTGCACTGTATTTCTTTCCTTGATGGTTTCCTGTCAAGTTGATGTCTTTTATCCATATGAACAATTACAAAGCAATTTTAGGAAAATGAAGGAAAATCAAGATCTGTCATATTTACTTTCTGTATGATTCGTCATATGACTGATCTATTATATTTTCTATTATGTAAAATCATTTTTGTTTGCAAGGTATTTCTAAATGGTGAATGAAAGAGTTTCTCCCCCTCCTTCCAATGTTCAGTAGAATTATTGTTTGTTTAGACAAGGGTAGAATCAAGGCCTTGCAATGTTATGAAAGACCAAATGAAATGTTCAAATAAATTTTGGAATCTACTTCTATCCTAACATGAACATTTGTTGGTGTGCATAAAATAGAAACCTCTCTGAGTCCCTCAGAGAGAGGAAAGAATGCAAGGGTTGAATTGAAGCCTTTAGAGAAACACAGACATGAAGTAGAAATGTAAGTTTTAAGTAAGTAGGAATATACTTTAAGTGCCTTAAGAGAGCCTAGTTTAAAGTTCAGCAACTTAGCTCCAGACATAATGAAAACATAGTAGAGCATTGTTTGCATTTCTAGATAAAACAAATAAAACCATTTACATGAATAGATAGAACTACATACTTAAGTTATGTGTAAGGACTGACACTACTTTTGTACTTTAGAATTGAACTCTGACAGGTTGAATGTTTTTAAAATTGTGTTTTTAGCTGATTGGGTGATTTATGAATAAAATCTCCTGTAATGGGGTGAGGAATAACAGAAGAAGATGAAGAAGAACAAGAAGAAGAAGAAGAAAAAATAAGTGTGAAAGATGTTGCTGCTGATGCTACTGCTGGGAACTCTATGCCAGAAAGCTTTAGCATGGACTTTAATACTCTGAACACTTTGCCTTTGAGACTGATGTATTCATGCAATAAACAACTTTACAAGCAACTGCCCTTGTCTCTTTGAAGACCCAGACCCATGGAAAACTCAACAAATATTGGCTGCTTTAGGTAACTTCTCCCCTGGGTTTAACAAAGTGGATAGTATTAGTCCAAAGAGTTACCAGTAAACATCCAAAATGAGTTTTGTTAAATCACACTATTCAAGTATTAGGTGTGTAGTTAGTTGCAAGTTAAAGTTTCTGAAATAATGCAAAAAAAAAAAAAAAAAAAAAATTGACTTCTTATTTGGCTCCAATACTAATACTGTTGTATGGAATGCATAATCCAGTTAGAAAACATGTTGGAAAAAAGGGGTCAATAGTGAAGAACCAACTATATGACAATAGCGTGAATATTTAATCTACTCTTTCAGATCACTGAACACAACACACAAAATACTTTCTTACATGTTTACAGAAGTCTTTACTTTTGTGTCACATAGATACGGAACAATAAAATGTAAATATTCAAAGTATGTTTGCTTGCGTCAGATTAGGAATTCTTTCAATAACATAGCACTCTCTTCACTGATACATGAATTTGATAACTGAGTTTACTTTTATGCCAAATATATACAAGAAATGTTTGCATTATTTTAAAAACCTCTTGATCTTTCAAAAAATATTTAATGTTTTCTCAATGAAGTATGAAATTTGTCACTCATGAAAAATAGAGTTCATATTTGCAATAACAGCACTATTAATCATGGTACCTTGGAAAATTTACTAATATGTTTACTGATGACTTGTCTGATCTTCCTGAAACCAGATATTTCCTTGAATGCTCAGGAAGACTGATTTTGTCCTTATGCATTGGACGCACACAGGCAGGACAGCTGATTCCAGTTGAACAAAGGGATATTCCACACCACGGGGCCTCATGCTTGGCATATACAGCTGGGGGAAGAAAGAGGAAGGGGAGGCCTTTGGTGTGATGGTGTTTGTCTTCCCAAGTTACTGTTAAGCACCATGGGTGCCTGCTTTCCAGGAGATGGCTGAACAAACACCTGCCTCCCCATGGGAAGCTGTGAATTAATTTCCTGCTTTTCTTCTGCATGAGGCTTTTGCTTCATTTCTAAACTGTCTTTATCTCAACCCATAAGTTTTCTCACTTCTACTCTTGCAATTCTTTCCCCCATGCCACCAATGGATTGTGGCAGGGTGTGAGTGAGCAGCTGTGTGGGGCTGGGTTGCTGGTTGTGGTTAAACCATGACGGTTCACAAGTAATTCTCAAAAATAGCCTAGGACCTGTGACCCTAGCATGAAAATAAATTAATATGTGCAAAAAGAAAATAAGACATAAGAATGCAAAACTTTTCTTATGGATTTGAAGGAATGAGAAATAAGAATAAAGCCATATGCTTGCATATTCAGGAGCTAAGGCAGACTTGTTCTCATTTTGGGGGAATATTTGTTCAGTCCTAAAGCTACTATATGGGACTTTTTTTGACAGGCGCTTCTGGGTACTGTTGCATTCAGACTTAGTCACACCAAGATTTAAAGTCAAATAAACAGGAAAAAAAGCCAAAAATGCCTTGAGGTAGGTATTAAAACACAATTCCCTTTAATAATGCTCAGTGTTTTGTAGCTGGTTCTTCAGAAAAGAAACCTATGTCCATTTCAATGAAACTTGCTTCAGTCCAGAGAACACTTAGCTCTGGCTTCACCTCTGCTATTAGCTATAGCCAACCCTGATGATTCATCACATGATTAAGTTGTATGATTCCTATACAAGCTTAATTTGGTTTTCCACAAAAAGTATATTTTCTCTTTAATTCCCTATTCATTCTATTCCTAAATGTGTTTTTTTCTAGATAGATTGCTTGTATCTCATGGAGAATATATTTTGTTAGTTGTTCCAAGGTCATATGTATGCCATAAATCAGGATATATTTGTCTACAGATGCAGATAACATCCTTTTTAAATATTATCTTCTACATGTTCTCTTCTAAATGTGATTCAGAATAGTTCCAAGGTATATTTGGTCATGAATAAAATAGGCTTCCAACGCATCTCAGGCTCTTTTGATATTCAATTTACCTTGCAGTGTTACAAGAGTAGGTAGATAGAAATGTACATGTAGGCATAACTAGGCAAATAATAGTAACATGTTCAAGATAAAAATATATATGCATTTATGCACTCTATGAATATTTTTAATATCTTTCTAACTACTCATAAATAGCATCTTCATATCTAGGTATGGTAACATGTGGTAGCTACTACAGTTTTTAACTTGAATTTATTTGACTCTCTTCAACCTGCAATATGATATGTATTGTCAGGATCATTAGGTAAACCTTGAGTTGCAAGGGACAGGCAGGATCAGAAATTCATCAACATAGAAGAAACAGTTAGGCTGTATTTTCTTCAAATTAAGCTTCTAAAGGAAGAGCAAACAAGGATAAATGAGTGTAGGAAAGTGAATCCAGAGCAGAAATCAGAATCAGGGATGAGCAAGTATGTGTCAAGACAGGAAGGAGACGAATGATATCAACTGCACCCTAAACACAAGCGGAGCATCCACAGATAGAATTGTCTCAAAAAGGCAGTAGTAACACCACTGGCCAGTTCTGAGTGCAGGCTGTGGCTGCATGGGAGACTGGCAGCTTCAGGGAGCTGGGTGCAGATGCATCATCCAGCTGAGGATGAAGGAAAATCACAATTTCCAAGTTCTCAGGTTTCCAATCTAAACCTTCCCCATACCTCCCAAATGCTACCCACAGAAGTCAAGGTTTCTTTCTTTTTTTGGTGTGTTTAGAAAGTGTAAGTGCTGAGAAAAGCTTTCTCATATGTGCAGCACTTATACAGTTTTTCTCTTTTCTACTGAACAGAAATGGGGAAGATTTTATTTTTCTTTGAGTTCCTATCTGTCCATAAAATTGTTTGAAAAAAGCCAAGAAGATTTTAGAATAATTAATTAAAGAATGGAATTAAGAAAAAAGAAAGACTATGATTACAAATGCCTTTTTTTCATATAATTGGAAGGCTGAAAAACAAAGTAAAGCATGAAGAAACTATCCCTTGTATCACAGAAATATGAATGATTATATGAAAAGCAGCCAGATTGAGCATGCTTACTTTCAGAGTCAAAATACTTTATGGTCCTTTTTGACCATATGCTGTCCATCAAAGTCTCAAAATAATTTTGATATGCATCCTGGACAGTAATGAAATTTGTACTGCTCTGTAGTTGTACAGATTTTTTTTTTTACTCTTGTAAAAAAAAATCTTAGTTGAAAGTGTTCCGGTGTTTAAGCAACTAAGACTTATGTTACTATTTTATGGAAATAAGTAACTATGAAAAACTCTGGAAGTGAACAAATACATATAAAAAAGAACAATTCTTCTCTCTGTGTGTATTGCATGTGCATGTAAAATGTGTACACTAATAAAACAATATCTTCAAACCAATGAAGCAGGGTATTTTTTTACAAAAATTCCTTATGACATTCTAAATACACAGCTTAGAATTTATTTGAAGAATTTCTATAAGATAACCTGAAAATACCTTCTAACATGGATTAATCAATACGTCAAGTAGACACAAACCAAAGAAAAAAAGAAGAAACATTTAAAAGGTTTCAAATTAATAAAAAGAACTTACATAGGTTCCAAATTATTTATCTTTGATATTTTTTCTTATATAAATACTCAAAGGATATATGATCTCTATACTGTAGTGGTCCCAGCTAGAAGACTGTCCTGGGTTGATTGAGGAGTTAATACCCCAGCAACAAACTGACATAAGCACCATCATGTCCTATACTCGGCACATTTCATTTGGTTTTCAGAACTCTACCACACTGGGATGAACTGAGCCATACAATCATAATGAAAGGCCTTTGAAGTATCACCCAGTTGGCATTAAGAGTGATACCAACATGTCCTTGGCTTTATCTTGAAGGAAATTAATATCAATTATTTGTACGCAATTTTACTTTTGAGAAAAAGCACACGTTTAAAATGTGGCAATAAAGGTGATCTGAGGAACGGCTGTGTCTAGAGCATACGGCCTGATTGGAGATGTATCCAGTTTTGTACCATCTTGCCATTTCCATCCTCAGAAAGGATTTAAGATTTGTAGAATAAAATAAGAAGTGCACTTCTCTCTGTGCATCATGCATGGACAACAAGTCCATTATTTGAGCAGTTCTAGTAGGAAGATCTCTATCCAGAGTGCCAGACAATTCCTGAATCATAGCTCTATCAACCAGCTGGGTTTTTTTTGTTTTCTCCTTTAAGAAATGCATTTGTCAAACACACACATCTATTCATTATTGTTTAGAGCTTGTGGCTTGTTATGATCCTTATAAGAAAGGCATTGAGAGTCTGTGTCTCAGTACAAAACATGGATCTCTTTAAGTGGGTCCAGAGGAGGGACATAAAAATTATCAGAGGGATGTGACACCTGTCCTATGAGAGCAGGCTGAGAGAGTTGGGGCTGTTTGGCCTTAAGATCGGGAGACTCTGGGGAGACCTCATCATAGCCTTACAATAATTAAAGGGGACCTAAAAGAAAGTGGGGAACAGAATTTTTAGTAGGGATTGTTGCAACAGGACAAAAGGAAATTACTTTAAACTAAAGGAGGGTGGATTCAGAGAGTAGAAATAAGGAAGAAAATTATTATAATGAAGATGGAGAGACACTGGTTACCCAGAGAAATGGTATATGCACCATCCCTGGAAACATTAAAAGTCAATTTGGAGAAGGGTGTGCTTGATGATTTCCCTGCTCACAGAAAGGAAGGTGGGACTGGAAGACCCTTAGTAGTCCTTTTCAACTCAAACTATTCTAAAATTCTACAAAAAGGTCACTCATTAAAGCTAACATTTTAAAGAAAGGGGATAGCATTGGCAATAAATCCTTTCTGATTCTGAGAACCTCAAAATCAGCAGCATTGAAGTCAAGATGCACCACAATTGTGGTAACACTAGTTGACATTTTGGTCTTTTGAGCTGTCACAAGATTTCTTAAAATGGTCAACTTTACTCATTATTTTAACTGTCCATTAAAAAGGATGTTCACCTGAGAACTTGTTCCTGCACTGTTAGATACAGGCAAAGACACACAGGTGGCTTAATCTCCAGTACCAAGCAGGAGGATAGCCAATTGTGCTCTTCAGGGAAGGATGTGAGGAGCACAGTACGCTCCTCTGCCTGCTCAGGTTACCTGTTATGAGGACCACTATCTCCTCCATGAACAGCTGGCAACCCATCAGCATCACTACATCCACTCATACTGCATGGAACTAAAAGGCCTTCTCATCATTCAACTCCATTCACCTGCCCTTTTTCACGTCAATGCTCATTTAAATTGTTCAATCAAAATTGAAATGCCCCAAAGCATAACATTGAAAAGCAGTAAAAGAGGGGGTGGCAAGTGAGGGGACAAGAGAGGAAATGTCATTAGAGTCTTAATTTTGTGCATTTTACATTTTTCACATCCTCATTTGGGTCAAATATTTTCACTTAAAACTGAAGTTTGGTGGAATGAAAATAGTATGTTTGTATTAACTCTCCTGAGAATATAGTTTTTACTGTCTTCATATGAACATGTTGTACAGCAATCTTAACATTTTGTTTCTTAGAACTAGAACATGAACCCAGAAAAATAATTATTCATATTCAAGCTTGAAAATTACGACTACCGTTTTGAAGCATCAAATTTGCATAAAATGTTTTCTTTCAAGTGCTTAATTCTTAAAGCAATTTCACATAACATGTAAACCATTACTGAAGCAAAATTACATTTCAAAGGGGTACACAATGATCTAGCTGCTCAGCTGTCACTGGCGGTAATAAGAGTCACATAGCACTACTTGGAAAGTTTGTTGCCATGTGTCTCAGTTAATCATATCATAGCAGGAACATCCCATACCAGTTTTTTTTATTAAAAGTGAATTTTGATACTTCATTTAAATAATCCATTTAAATATTTTATGCTTATGTATCAATTACTGTGCAGAGACCCTCCCTCAAGCAATTATTTTCTATGAAATTTCATATTTATTCATATTAGCTATATCGTTACACTTAGTGGAAAGCCCAAGGTAAAATTCTAATATCACTTGTGACAGAAGAGGTAACTCTAACTATTTTATGATTTATTAGTTTTCTAGTAACAGCCATCTGCAGTCAATTTAATTGCTTTTGGAATTTGCTTGAGCAAACATTTTTTTTTTTTTTTTGTTATATCATTATGGTGTATAGAAGATAGATATTAAGCATCTTGATTCTGTGAACAGTCAGGAGACTTGAGATAGAAGAGTGAGTTGATTACAAAGTGAAGAGGATGGTCTTTGGCGCAGTTTTTTTCTGAATTACTTATAAACAGAAGGAAAACTGTAACCTAAGTCTATTAATGGAAATGTAAAAACTAGTGAGATCTCATTATTACTTGAGATGGGTAGGCAATATTTTTCATTAAAAAACTCAAAAGAAAAGCAGTGCCAAAATTATCTTTCTTCACTTTCACCTTTCATTTTACTCACTATTTTTGATGAATAAAAGCTGACAAAAAAAAAAAAAAAATCTTCCCTAAACCAGCAGACAAAGAGAAACATAACTTTTCTTAGGGAAAAGCATGTTCATCATTTGAATATTTCTGTAACCATTTTCTAATGACTCACCGTTACTGTATCCTCTTGGGACGCTATTTTAAACTAGTTACTTCCACAGCATTGGCTAAACACGTATGTTATTCTCAATTTCTAGCACTATAGATTATTTGTCCTTAATCACTAGGTTAAAATAATGTCTTGATGTACATCATTACAGATACAAATGTTTGATGTAATTTCCTAGATTTTGACAACTACTCCCATACTTTCTTACTCCTATTTGACATTCTAAACAATATTTTCAAAATGAGCTTCGACAAAAGTAGCATTTTGAATGATTGGCTGATAGAAAAAAGCTTGCTCCTCCAGAGACTTAAAATACAAATATCTCTCTGCTTAGAAAAGACTTCAAAATACTTTTGAGATAGATATGGCTACTGAATGAAAAATATTTCAACACTAAGTCAGACAGTATTTATTGACTAAAACATATTCTCAGAAAATAAATAAATATAATATTTACATCTATTTATAAAAATAAAGATTGAATGTTGTAAATACTTGCATTGATTTAGTTTGGTGTTAGCTCAGATACAAATTATAGCAACTATAGGTGTATACTCTTGTAGATTGGGTACTTCAATTAATATTTTTTATTTTGGCTGTGAGCACTTTTTCAACAGAAAAAAAATGCTGTATCATATAGAATTAAATCATGTATCAGTATCTCATGTATCACTGGTTGTCAGGACTTTATCCTTTGAATGCATTCAGTATATGGCAGGCATATACATGCTTCAATAGATTTGAATATTTTTAGTAAATTTTTGCTTCATTTCATCAAAATGTTTATATTCTGAGGGGTTCTGAATCAATGTCTTCCTACAAGATCACTTGCACCTCCAGCTGACACCACCTAGATGATAATTTTATCGCTTGTCAAGAAGAAGGTGGTTTCCAGAAAAATATGTAAATGAATTGTTACCCGCATGAACACATGGGGGAAAATGCAGATTTGAGAGTGTAGAAATAATTCCTGAATTTAATCACAGTACATTTTTTTCTTTTTCTTTTTTTTTCCAATCATATCACCCATACACCACATCAGTAAAGATACTGCTCTTTGAAATCAAAACCTCAGAAAATCTGCATCAGAGAAGAAGATGCAAGCAATAAAATATATATCTGCAGAAATATCCATAGAAATGGTTACAAGGGTTTCTTATATGAATGTTAAATTTTAACACAGTCTTTTTTACAAGTAAGTAGAGTTTACACCAATTAAAAGATCTCTGAATCATAAGATAAATAAAAAATAATTAGACCATGACCGCGTTTGTTTTGCCATAGGTTTGTGTACGCCCTTCTGCTTCAGTGGCAGAACTATTCATTTCTAGATGCACAGAATATCTCTCTCTATGAAATATGACTTAAACGTTTTCATAGTCTGATTAGTAATGAAGATGCTATAAAGAAAAATCTTAAAATATACATTAGAAGCAAAGAAATAGAGTAATTTTCATCTTCAGTCTTGAAAGCTTTAAAGAGAAAAGTCAATTGTATTTTTTTGCCATCATTACCATTGAGTCATGAAATGAATGTGTTTGGAGATGTTGGAGATGCATAACACTCATGAGACTTCTGTCCAGAAAAGTTTTAGTTAATGCATCATTATATTTACAGAGTATTTCAATAATATTCACTCTCACAATGTGAGTCATTCTTATAATTTATAATACTTAGTAAAACATGGAAGAGGCATGGCAAATCTATTGTGGGTTCAGGTTTAGAACAAAGACTCTGCCTCTCAGGGCTGCGTTACTGGTAGCTCTTAGGCAACCAGGTTCTCTTTGTAAAGCATCTCAGAGATAAAAATACTCCTGGTCAGAAGGGATTATATAGCAAACAGGAGATTTATTTTCTTTAAATGCTTTCTGCAAAGGAAATACTAATCCTATTTCGTAGTTCTTTAGCCCCATTGTTAAAATATTCAGTCAGAAAACTACAAGTACTTCAACCTCTGGAAAGTAGAATCACATAATGTATTTATAATCTCATTAAAAGTAACCCACCAACCGCCAGGATTAATGAAATCGAGGAAACAATTTTAAGAAACTGTGATCACTTTAAAATAAGGGAGGCATTGGTTAGGTGTCTAGAATTTGATTCCTTACAGTAGCTGCTTAGCTACTATCCAAATACCCAGAGAATCACAGGATAATAAGCTGACCCATCTGGTTCCTTGAAAATGTAGGTCAGGTGTTCACTGCCTGAAGAAATTACCTGCTAGGTGACTCAGGCTGCACAGAGTATTAGCTCATCCACTGGCTGCTCATATATCACTGCCATATGCTGGAAAGAATGTGGCAAAACACAATAAAAGTGAGGAAAGTAATTACAGAGGAGGACAAAAAGAAGATATATATTTTAATTAAGCTACAAAGAAGTGTACTGGTTGTATATGTGTTTATCAAGAAAGTGGATTTGATATAAAAAAAATTCTTTTAGTGTAAAATTCCTATCAGCTTCCACAAGTTTATAATCTGAAGTAAATTGTACTGCAAAAATAAGTGTACCACGATGTGATAGAAGCACATGTACATTGGGCTAATGCTTGAATAAGAAAGCAGTAAGAATTATCCTAGTGTTACAAGAATTTTGTTCTAATTTTGCAATAAAATTGTAAGACTCTATTAAAACATATAGTTAAAAACCCCATCTGATATAAAAGAAGAGTGGATACTTCAACAAGTAATGATATTTTTAATAATCTTGTTAGAAAATGTGCTTATATTTTTGTAGTCTTAGTCTATCAATTATTTATGTGCAAATGAATCATGTGTCTGACATCCCACTCTACTCAAATTATAGCAAAATAGAAAATCTGGAGTCCTGAATTGAGTGAATGAAGTTATTAAAACTATGATGGGCTCAAAGGATTTTAAGCTCCACCATATTGCTTTATAATTTTCTGAATTAAAGATTTTTCCTCTGAAAAGTGACAAATGATGGACCTGAACAGTGATCTTTCATAAGTTACATTTAATTTTCTTATATCTGCCATTGAAAGGCTTTTTTATGTATTTTTTTTCCCCAGAAGATATTGCTTTAAGTTTCAAGTAGTTTGATTGTTTCACAAAAGATTTCTAGAATGCCAGAATGAAGAGTACAAAGAAGGAATGCAAGACTACACCGAAAAAAACAGAATATAGACTCATGGATGGGTGGGAAGGAGCCTTTAAAGCTCATTGTTTATCCCCAACCAACCACCCAAGTACCACACAGCTGCTCATTCACACCCTCTCCAGTAGGATTGGAGAGAAGATAAGCAGGGCAAAAGCAAATAAACTTGTGATTTCCCAACTACAAACACAAAAGATACTTTTTGCAAAAAGCTACCAAAGCAATTACTTTGCTTTGCAGTCAAATCAGAACAATTACATTTAATTTCAATTTGAGGATATTGAAGATACTGATACTGTATCAGGTCCATCACAAGCATCAATTATTTTGTACCCTGAGTGTAAATACCATGGGTTTATAAATCTTATTGGTGGATTTACATTATGGACGACATTATATATATATATATATATATATATAAGTGTCAAAGGTCTTTGCAGTGGATCTTAGTTTCTTGCTCTGCCTGTTTCATATAGATATCAGCAGAAAAATATGTATTTTACCCATTTTTAGAAAAAGCAACTGCAAAATAGGAAAATTAAGGCTGTAATTTAGAATATACAGAAGTGGAAGTTTAAGAATGCCTGAATGACACCAATTTATCCTACATTTGTGGGTGTCTGTACAGCTTTATTTTAAAAGGGAAATTGGTCATGTAGAACAGAACAGGTACCTCTCACTTTTAAGAGAAGAGAGAATGAAAGCATTACTTTAAATAGTGGAAACTACAGGACCAACTAAAATGAATGAAAATTACCTAATTACAGTATTTATACTCTAAAATTACAGTAATTACACTCTAATTTTGTTTTCTTAAATTAATTTCACAACTAATAGATCCTAACTAAAATATTTTGATTCAGGAATAAGGTCACAAAAATCTATTCTAAAAAATCATACAAAATCAGACTACCTGAGGGTAGAACATGGTCAAAGTACATAGCATTCTCTTGAAGAAACTAAGAGAATAGCTTTACCTTCCATTATCTTCATGTCATTATGTCAGGAAAAAAAATAAAATAATAAAAATATTATTTTTAGGAAGTTCTGAATTAAATTTAGTCATTTCAACCTCCATCTAAAAAAATCAATCTTTTATATATATATAAAGCTGCAGTTTTCATTAAAAGTTCCTAACTAATATTGTCTCATGTCTCTAGGCAGAAATACTAGCTAAGTACTTTTGTAAATGTTTAAATATCTTTTATGTTATATAATTTATCTGATTTATTGCATGCAAATCAAATAGATTTATTTAAGCCACTCCCTTACTTTGAAGCAAGAACCATTGCATGAAACAAAAGGATTCACTTTTATGTACATAAATATTTCCCTGAAGTGAAAACAGTAAGAAAAACAAATTTTGTCTTTTCTTGGTTTTGTTTTTGTTTTTTCCACAGATGACATGCTTTTTGCTTCAACAAGGAATTAATTTCATGGACAAAGCTACAAGACAATTACTCAGTGCTTTCAGAAGTTATTAATGGTATTGAACCAATTCCTTCTAATTAGAGGGAGGATGTCCCCTACCATCTCTCTGGTTCATTGCAACAAGAGAACATCTTATGACTTTAATTAGAAGAGAAATATTAAGAGAAATAATAGATTAAAAGCCCTCTAAGTTTTCCAATCCCACTTATTCTTTCTACACTGTGGTTAAAATAGTTAGACCCTCTATTTTTCATGGATATTAGGTCTAGTGGAGGATGCTAATTGTTCTAGCTAGGGATTTCAAATTGTCTTTAAAATACTAAGAAATGTAATTGCTTTTTAAGGCAGACTCCACAATCTAGAAATGTAAAACTGTGTGGCAAAGAAAAGCAATTTGCACAAAAGACAATCTGAACCACTTTCAAGGTTAGGACAACATAGCAAAGTTAAACACACTATTTGTAGCTGATTTGAACTTATTTACTGTGGTTCACACAGCAGAATTTTTAGTAAACAGAAAAGTAAAAAGAAAGAAGGTTGAACACTAAACAGGTAAGAACAAATTGCAAAAGAAAATTTTGAGGAAGGCTGCTGTTTTTAAGGTGCTTTCATAGCTATCCAGAAGAGGGGGTGTAAGACCCATGCATGTCATAAGGTTAATTTCAAGACCACTTGGATTTCAAAGCAAAGTTATGAAGGCAAGGTTATGCAATATAAATTGTTTTGCAGGCCAGGCTTAAGACTTGAAAAACAATATTTGGAAATATTGTGCAATCTGAGTACTATTATCTTTGATCATCAGTGATTACATTTTCCATAATTATAGGCAATATAGGAGATTTCATATGATTGTAGAAAAGGAAACAGCAGGTTTTATTAAAAAGGAAGAAAGAAGAATGCAAATAATTATAAATTGGTTAATATAGCTTTATTCTTTGCTTAAATTCTGAGAAATAGTACTTAAAATATATTTCTAAATGCCTAGAAGAGATATCTAAGACCCTAGTATAGATTTTTTGGCAAATATATTTTGTAAAACAAGAGCTATTTGCTGTTTTAAAAGAATAAAAAATATATGCATATTGTGAGTCTCAAATATCACTGACTATTCTCCTCTAACATAATGATCTATATTTTAAACTTGGAAACATAGTTGTTAATACATTTATAATACTTGTAAAGGGTATATCTTTTCCTAGGTACCATCAAAAGATAAAAATCAGAATGTAGAAATATAGGTTGAAAGATATCGACATGGGTAGCAATAATCTCAGGTTTACAGTCAGGCACATAAAGTCTGTTAAAATATATAATGATTTTTCAGAAAGGGAAAACATCATATAGAATCTCTGAAACAAAATATTTTATAGTTATTCATTCCTATACAACTTTTGGTCACTGTAGAATATTGTGTTGGGTGATATTTGACATAACTCAGTATGGACATGCTTATATAAAAGAGGAAGTTATCTGGACATAATGATGAAATTGACCTAGATTTTAGGGCCAGTTCAGTTCGAAACATTTGTCAATAATCTGGATGCAGGATCTGAATGCATTTAAGCCTGCTGATGATATCAAATTGCTGATGACTCTATTGAGGGACAAGAAGCCTTGAATTGGGATTGAAATAGTTTGGAGCACTGGGGAATCATCAATGATCTGAAATTTAAGAAGTTCAAATGATGGATTCTGCAGCTAGGATAGAGAAACATCAAGCTCAAGTATAAATAGGAACAGGAGGGGCTGGAGAGAAGCCCTGCAGAAAGGGTTCTGGGGTTGCTGGTCGACAGCAAGCTCAGCCAGGGTCAGCAGGGTCCCCTGGGCATACAGCAGGGCAAATCCCATCCAGGATTGCATCAAACACAGCACCACCAGATGCTAAAAATTGTGATTATCCCACTGTATTCAGCATTCTGTGGCCTTAGTTGGAGTGCTGTGTGCAGTTCTGGGCCCCACAATTTAACAAGGATGTGTAAGTTCTTGAATATATCCAGAGGAAAATAAACAAAGCTGATGAAAGGACTGGAAGGTATGTCCTATGAAGAGCAGATAGGAACTTTTCATTTGTCTAGTTAGGAGAAAAGGAGGCTGGAGGGCAACTTCATTGCTCTCTTCAACTTCCTGCAGAGGGAAAGTGGAGAAAGAGACAAAGGTTCTGATTTCTTATCCCTGGAATTCTCTGACAGGAATTGTTCAAAGTTGCATTAGAGAAGGTTTATATTGGACATTAGAAAAGATTTCTTTACTGAGAGAGTGGTCAAACCCTGTAACAGGCTTCCTAGAGAGATGGTTGATGCCCCAAACCTATCAGTGTTTTAGAGACATTTGGTCTTTAGAACATAAGACATGTTCTTAACAACGTGCTTTAACTTTTGACAGACTTATGGGTTATGGTTTTTTATAGACCTTAGCAGTTTGACACAGCAGTAGTCATGGTGACTATTATGAAAATTCACTTCTATAGCTCCTGTGTCAGACAGTCAGATTACATTTGTAGCAAATCACCTTGGTCCACAAGCAGAGACATATATGCATTCCCATTTCATGAGCCTTTTGATAGGCTTGAAGGGCATTCACAGCAATATTGCCTTAGTGCTTTCATACATACATAATATTAGTATTTTTTGATAACTATACATATGTTACATGAAAAGATATTTCCATTTTAAGTGTAAATATGTTATCCAATTATTTACTATTAGTAAAAATATACAGAGGAGAAAGGAAGAATGGAAGAATATTTGTGTTATTTAAAGCAAGTAACATCTTTGGCGATGTCTCTCAGACTGGACAAATAGAAATATTTGCATAGAGTAAAGCAGTTAACAGAGAAAACCAAATGTCAATATTCATTTAAGAATATGTTGGTTTTTTTTTTTTTTCTTCAGGAAATCTAGTATATATATTTAATGTTCATTTGTAGCTGAAGTGTTCCCGAATTGAAACTTTCAGTGTACCTAAAATTATACAGCTGGTGCCCTCTGGGACTTCTGACCAAAGCACAATAACTGAAGACAAAGGAGAGGTTCAAGTAAAAGACACATCTTTGATGTCACCTAAAATTTAGCAGTATTTAACAGTCATTTTTATCTGCATTTCTGGTCTTTGTGAAGAAATCCTGGCCACAGTTTACATAAGTCTCACCGTAAGTGTATAATGCGCCAGGTTGACAACTTTACAGTGCTTCCAATGTTACCACTCTCT
This sequence comes from Cinnycerthia olivascens, assembly GCA_035048155.1. Taxonomy (NCBI): domain Eukaryota; kingdom Metazoa; phylum Chordata; class Aves; order Passeriformes; family Certhiidae; genus Cinnycerthia; species Cinnycerthia olivascens. The sequence goes on from JAWWMU010000001.1 coordinate 92,588,047, forward strand.
TTTCATCTGTCTTTTCTAATCAGATTTTACAATTTGTAGCTGTTTTTTGCTGGCTGAGTTTTAGCTGGATTTTCCCTCACCCCATTACTTGCATGACAGAAAGACAACAAAGCCAATATCTGTACTGTAATACAAGCTAAATGGTAAGAGGAATCCTCCACTGACTTATATAATATTAGTTTTTATTAATTACTTCAGCAACCTGTTTATAAAACCAGTGTCCATACCTGTTATAGATTGCATTCATATATATGGTTTTTTACCAAAATAAATTAATATGGAGATCTTTTTTACTTTGCCTTTACTCTTTTCTAGAAAAAGTCTCCATATGCTATCAGTATCAGTAAAAGATGAGAAAATCGAAAATTCTATAGACACATTATATTAAAAGTGGAAATTATGTATTTAGTCAAGTGTACATGGTACTGATATTGCCCTTCAGAACTTAGAGATGCAAACATACGTATCTCAAAAAAACTGTTTCCAAAACATGCAAAACCAGTAAATATGAGGAGGAGGATGTTTCAATTACTTGTCAAAAAGGTGAATAAGCTCCTCATTTAACCTAGATCCAGGTGT
>JAWWMU010000001.1:92588725-92603566 GCA_035048155.1 Cinnycerthia olivascens
TAAATATGAGGAGGAGGATGTTTCAATTACTTGTCAAAAAGGTGAATAAGCTCCTCATTTAACCTAGATCCAGGTGTGTATAGATTATCTATAGATTATCTAGGTATCATTATACTTGATACTCTAGGACAGAGTAGATGGTTTCTGAAAAGCTGTTTAGGACATCCTGAAATACATATCTACATTTGGTGTTCTTTTCCTCCCTCAGTTACTTTGACTTTTTCTGTAATTTTTTACTCTCATTCGTTTTCATTTGAGTGCATTCTCTTTGTCTCTTGGGCTCTATTCCTCTATTTCTTCCAGACTTTTCCCTTCCCTTCAAACCTATCATCTCATATTCTTTTTATTTACACTTGCATAATCATCTATTTTTTCATCTAGACATTCACATACAGATAAATACAACCCAGAACTCCCTCCATCATTTTCTTCTCCTTTCATAACTTGTAAGACCAAGGGTAAGAGGAGAGGACACGGCTATGAAGCATTATAATATCAGTACTCTTCCCTGTTCCATTGTACAGGAAAGGTCCCAAAGACTGAAGATCATCCTAAGTTTGCCTTATTTTGATTCTATGATGAGTACTGCCAGATCTAGGGGAAACATGTAAAAACCAGGACACAATTCTTATGCTAATAAGAACTTTTTCCTGACCTGTGTTTTCAGCAATTGAAGTTCAACCGAAAACATTATTTCTAGAAACACATTTGGTTGAATATTTCTTTAGTCAACAAAAAATAAAAACATTATTATTTACCTTTTCCATATGAATAATCACTGTGACAGTCTGAACTTATCAAATGAGCAAGCAAGTCCTTTTCCTGAACCTATCAAATACTCTGGCTGCTTTATATCCTACATTAGGAAAAAAGTCTCTACAAGGCTGTTGTGCATAAAAAATGTCATGAGGTGACAGTAATGACAACTTTTAAAGTACATTAGCATAGAAGACAGAAAAACTTATTCATGTACAAAGGAACAATTAGAATGTGAGAACTACTATTTCTGAATCAAACTGAAAAACATAAATATTTAAGGAAAGAAAGCTGCTGAGAAGATGATAAAGGCTTCACAGGAATTTAAACATCACTTAATTACTAATTACTTAGTTTCTTTAAAAAATACTCTGAAAAAGGAGTTAATATCAGGTATACTGATAAAACTTGCAGTTTTATTAGAATGACAGCTTTTAAATAATAGGTAGAAACCCACATCTGAGTAAACCACATCTGATTGTGTGTGCCTTCATAGTACTGAGTTTCTGTTCGCTTTTTTCCTTTACAATGATATGAATCTGTATGAAGTTAGCCATACCTGAAAAAATTTCTAGGAGATAATTTTGTGTCTGAGGAATGAATGGCAAATACTCTTGGATTCCTTTCTGCAGCTAAACAGCACATTCATCATACAATTATACCAGCCTTCATTCAGTGGCATCTACAGTAAAAGCAGATATAGGTTTGTCTATACTTTGTATTAGATATCTAGAATTCTTATAACAATGATAAAAATTTTAGAATTGTCCTGGTCGATTTTTGGTCCAGATCAACCAAAAGCTGCAGAGATGTATGGGAATAGTATTTTATTTTAATATCACTAAGGCTTCAGCTGTAATAAAAAGAAAAGGAAAAAAAAAAGAAAAACCCTCACAAACAAAAAACCTATTTTACTCTCAAATTTGGACATTTCATCTTACTCAAAGATAAAATTATCTTTAAGACCAGCAAAAATAATGCATTATTAGCAATATCAGTTTACCATTATATCATTAAAAAACCTCTGTACTAGGAATTAATTTCTTTCATTCTAATCTGACATGGAACAAAGTACTGGATAACATCTACCAATGTGATAAAAACTTTGCTACATACCTACATTTTTGTTTCTCCAGCACATAAGCATGAATTCAGATGAGGTCTGACTCTTAACCGATGGGTATTAAGTACTAACTTTCGAAATAATAGCAACTCGGAGAAATAGAAGAAAGCTGATTAATTGCATATTAAAATTTCACCTTGGTTAGAAAATTCTTGCATTTTTTTTCAGTTTGGTGCTAATCAATGACAATAACAAGTAATTGACTTCCAAATACCTTTCTTTGTAATAATTTAAAAGGCAGCATAACAGAGACTACAAACCTTCTTTGTTACTGACCTATACAAGTGCTTCAAATAGAAATTTTCCTATCCTCCTTCTTTGTCCTCACTTTCTGGCTACTAAGAAATTAACAGGAGGAAAAGATCAGTATTAATTAATTAATTGATCTCTCAGAGAATTTGAAAAATAGGACTAGAACTATTAGAAAAATATGGGACTTATTCTAGCAAGCCCTAGCATCATTAAGATGAGGATAGAGAAAGAACCAAAGTAATAGCCAAAGAGATCCCTAAATAAAGGAGCCTTAAGCTAGAGCATCACAAATTTGAGTCATTAACTCTTTCAGTATTTAAGAACCGATTCCTACAAGTTTACTAGGTATTAAAAATAGTGTCTATAGAAACTAGAAAGGTATTTCAGAATCCTAATAATGTTATAAACCCTTACTTTTTCTCTTGTGATGCACAGTATTTCAAAACTCTCAAATGTTCAGATGTAGCCACACTGAGACTACCTTCCTTCCTGATACATGCAAACTTCATTGTTTTGCATCTTTAATATCTAATTGGCCAAATCTGTGTCTTTCTCCTCTGCCTCTAAGTACTGTGCTTAGAAAAAATAAGATGTGTTCTTCAGCATTGAAAATGTACTTCAGAAATATTACAGCTCAAGTTACACATCATTTGGAGGTATGCAAAATTATTAAGATACTTAAAATTTTTTATAAGTACTTGAGTTTGAAAGTGGGATCAGGCTATATGAAGTGATTTAAAATTACTGTAGCTCTTTTTCTAATTTGAGACATTTTTAGTTTCCCAACTCAAAATTGGTGGGCTTATTTTTATGCATAATGAGCTATGAATGGAATTTTAAATGTTTGATCATCCAAGACTGGATGAAGTGAAGATCAAATGTCAGGAGTCTAAAGGAACTACTCTACTAATGAGAGTGTTTTAATGGAATATTAACCTGCTTCCTCTGATGATTGTTTCTACTATGATATATGTGGCCAGATCCTTGATCTTACATTGATTTTTGCTCTTCTGACCCTTTAACAACATAGAAATGACAAAAAGTTTAGCAGTGAATTATGAGTATTCTTTTTTTCTTTCCATAGGAATTTGCTTTTCCCACAATTATCAGAAGCTCTTTTTGCTTGTTGTTTTGAAACTACCTGTTTCAAAATACATTCCAAAGAGTGAAATAAAGAAGAAAGATGAGAAGACAAAGTTTCATGATCTCCTAAAACTGACTGTGTTTCTGGAAAAGGACAGCAGAAATCTGTTTCTCTTTCAATTCAGATAGATTTATCTTTTTATTTCTACCAGAAGTCAAAAACCGAAATTGTTCTTGTGTAGATAGACATACACAAACTACTTGAAATGTTTCATAGAAGAAGGCAGGCAAAATGTAGGTTGTAAAACCTTTTTTCCTAATTGTTTCTTGATGTGTTTTTATTAATACTTTTTTTCTGCTTCTATTTTCTTTTTTTTTTTTTTTGCTTGATCAGTGTCTTTCTTTAATCAGGATCTTATTTGTAGTTACTTCTGGAAATCCCTAGGGACCTCTGCATTCAGTAATTTCTACTAGCTGTTTCCTGAAGATATCTTGATTAAAAAGGAATAGTAGTAGTCTGTAACAGACAGCTGAGAGAGAAGCATCAGGCTGAGGAGAAATGGATTAGCTGATATGCAGGAGGGCAGGTAACACGGACATCAGCAGACATCACCACTTCATTGAAGTCATCACTCTTCGTTGAAGAGGGTCTGGAAGTTCTGCTCCAGCCAGTTGGGGACTCTCTGACTGGAGTGGTGACGGACCGTGTCCATTTCTCATTCTTTGCCAGATGTAGAAATTGCTCATTTCAAAATAGAGAACCTGACTTGGAAAGAGGGTGGATGCTTGTACCCAGACTTGGGGCTGCAGGGGTGCCTGGTTGCCCCTCCTGCTCTGGGATGACATCAGGAGGAACAGGAGAAGGAGAGAGTTGATTGTGTGGCACCAGGATGCTGCACAGGAGAGTGACAGTTTTCACAGATGCTTTGTAGAGGAGAAAACTTTTGGTCACATAATCCAAGGATGAAAGAAGAGCTTAATGGCAGAACAAGACTCCAAAAATGTGGGAAACCAGAAGCTTGTGGTGACAAGAAAAAACTTCACCAACCACAGCATCAACAATGGTCTGATTGCTAAGGAAGGCAAACAAGTCTGATTGGGGATGACCTCCATGCCAGCTTGGCATGGACTGATCAATAGCATTGGAAGCAAGCAGTGAGTGACAACAGTTGATGCTTCCCTTCTGCTTCCCTTCACTTGTAGAATGTCTAGGGAGACTATCCAGGAAGATTTGTTGCTTGCAGAGAGGCAAATTCTGCTGCTGAAATCTTCCTGGCCTTTGGAGCTAAATCTTGCTGTTTATCTACAGGTGAACAGGCAAAACTTGGTTATCAATAGGCTGTTGCTGTTGCTACAAGGCAGGACTTTGATTATTTTACTATGTTCCCGTATTTCAGGAAAAAATAACTGCTAAGAAGATATAAATCCTGATTAAAAAAGAGCATTAAAGAAAGTTACCGAAATCAGAACTACCAGCCAGTGAGAATTCTTTGTCATTTGACTAAAAGAGAATTTTCTTTATATACATTCTGTACATTAGAGTATAGTTATGTACACAGAAATTGTTAGTATGTTTACATAAGCACAATATAAAACAGCTGATGATAATTGAAATAATAAATTAATTCTTTATAATTAATTAAAATAATCAATTAATAATATCTACTCTTATCATAAAAGTGTACTTTAAAAAAAATTGTAAATTAATAAACAAATTTTGAATACCTTATTAGATTATAAAATGAAATGTCCCAGAAATATGAGTCCGTTGGCATTGATTTTAGTTACTATGTACCAATATTTGCTGGCAAAAATTGTGTTACAAATAAACTTTGTATGGATGAGCAGTAGTCTCTAGCTAGGAAAAGGAGTCGTTGCCCATACTCTGACACAATCTCAAAAATTCAGGGTTGCAGCAAAGCCCCAGTGATGAACTGAGCAGACAAGGAAGTTGAAGAGCTTTCCCAGCTTCCCCTCTTCCCTTCTCTTCTACTGAGTTAAAGATTTGTGCCTTCCTAAAGAATTGTATAATTTTCCATAGAGAAAATTACAAACTAACATAGACTAGAGAAAACGTTGTCGAAAGCAGCAGTTATTCCTGAATTTAAAGGACTGCAACATGAAGTCCATATTTGTGGTCCTTATTCAAACTCTATACAGACTACTGCTAAATTGTACTCATACAAAGATAAGTTGCATTTAAACTTGTTGCTTCAGGATATCTTAGTGTTTCCATGAAAGCATGAAACATGTAAGAAGTAGAAAGTAAGAAAACAGACAGAATCAATTAAGAAAATAGGCAGAAAAAAAAAAGGAAGAAAAGTGACTGATGAAACAGTGACATGAAAAAAAGAAATTCAAATCACAATCTATCTTAGATTATACAGTACAGTTTAATTTGTCTGTATGGACATATCTTCCTCATTATTAATCATCAAAAGCATTTCTGATAACTTTTGTAATCTGCTGTTGCTGGAGAAAATGATGAAAAACTAAATAACAAAGCAAATTGTCCAAGGATTCAAATGTTTTCTTCACTGTGGAAGAGACATTAGGGAAGTGGGAAGTATCTGAGCATAGTATGAAATTCTGTATTGAAATTCAAAGTTTTTATAAAAAATAGTTTCACGGTGATATTTACCTACAGTATAATTATGTATATACAATACTTTAAGACAGTACATCCTGATTTTAATTTGCCCCTCAAAGCTCTTTTGGTTTCTGCTTACAGGGAAAATATTAATCTGCAATCTATCATGTACCCTTAGCAAGCAAATTTTAATTCTTATGATGTAGTGAATGTCTGAAGCAAAATATATATTTTTAATTATTAAAAAAAAAAAAAGAAGCATACAGAATGAAAGTGCACTGAGGTTAAAATAAGGTTAAAAAATGAACAAATAAGAAAAAGACCATCAAAAACCCCCACTCATAATTTAACACAAATGAAAAACAGGTAACCAAAGCTGCAAAGTTCGGCTGTAAACTAATGTTTGCAGTAATCACGTTAAGGGCAACCTACAGAAATTGAGTTTTTCAGCAGATAAAGAAGTCAAAGATGTATAGAATTAAAAATATAGCTTCATGTAATTTCATACAGAAGTTTAAAAAGCACATGTAATTCTGAAAACTAGTGAAATACAGATAAAAATACATTGAACCTTATGTTTCTTTTTAAAGCATTATGTTTGTATATTAAAAAAAGATATCTCTATACAGCAAGTGTCTTTTGGAAAACCTTGATAATCATTTCATGCTTCCTTATTTTCAATTTAAAATTAATTAGGAATGTAAAGTATTCATATATTGGTCCCAATCTTAGCTAAAAAAAATGAATATTGTTTTGGATATAATTCACATTAGTGGACTATATATCCCCATATCAAAAATTTGTATTAAAAAAATTATTATTTAAAAAAATTTGTATAGAGACTCAGATAAATTATTTGACTGTAGTGTATAACTGAACTTAACACACAGATAGTAAATGGTATTTTGATTTAGTTATAGATAATAATAATAATATTGTTTTTATATGAGAAATATTAATTTATAAATATTCTTTTTAAAGCAATTTTTCTGCTTCTTGAAGTGGCCAAGGCTCATAGCCTGCTCTTTGGTTATTAACACCCATGATCTTTTGATCTTTCAAAGTTAGTTTTCATTTTTGTCACTACTATTTTCAAAAGTGTAATTTCTGTAATAAAAGGACTAATACTTAATCAAATAAGATCAAAAAATGCCTGGAACATGTTCATTGGCATTCCCCTTGGGAAAACATCCCTTCTCTGCCTTTTCCCAACTTTTTACCAAATACAACAGACCACAACCTTCCATGCTAGAGGGGCAGAGCAGCTCTCTCGCCCTCCTTGCCCAGACATATTCCTGCCAGTGGCTGCTACTGAGAGCTTCATTTCCACAAACTCCCCCTTAGGGGTGTTGGTCAAATTCATTTTCAGTTCATCTGCATGATATTGGAGCAGCAAAGAAATGGAAAAATCTAGGCTTAGGGAAGAATGGGGTAAGATATAAAAATCATACTGCTCATTTAAGGATGTTATTCATTTACTGTCTCATGAAATCAAAAACATCTAAATTGTGGGAAAAAACTTTCTTTAGTCTCAGCTCTTCAGATTTCTTTGGTGATTAGATCTTTGCAATCTCTTTAGTGAGTTGCTTGTTACACTCTCGCGATGCAATTAGTTAATTGTAAAATGTAGAGGCCTTTTTTGTACTTTATTTAATTGCATTGACTCCTTCTTAACAAAAAATACAATATATTCAATTGATTCATCATATGAAGTATCAGTGAAGACAGTTTTATACATGTGCAGTGCATCACAAAGTATAGTCATATTCAGAGTTCTCGTCCAACAAAATCAGGTGAGTACATTCAGACTAAAATATTTAACACACGAACAATTTAAATATTAATGAATAATGGTTTCACTAAGTCAATAGATTTCCTTCAAATATCCTCATTTGTAATGGATGAATTTAGATTATTTCCTTTCTGCTTCATGAGCAATTACTAACTTTGATGTCATGTCTTATAATGCATAAGATCATTTTATTCTTCTGATGATCTGAACAGCGTTTTACAATCCTTCTGTTCTTGCTTACCACCTTGTTGAAATTCTTGTCCATTAAATTCAATGTCTAAAGTGTTTTACATGACATTTACATTTAATGAAATGTTGTATTACATGAATTACAAGCAAAGAGCATTTGGAAATACAAATGCAAAACTCCCAACAGCAGACAACAGCTATCTAACCACTTAGTACAACATGCAAAATGGCACTTCTGCCCTGAGCACTCAGCAGAAGTAGAACTGAACTGAAGTAAGAAAATTAAAAGGAAGTGCAAAAAAACTCCATCTTGCTTTAGTGATTTTTTTGTCCTTGAGAACCAAAACAAAACTTGATGATTAAAGGTTTTAACCTTGTATATTTACAACCCCAATAATCTTACCTGAGCATCTAAGTCATACCTAAACCACTTTGTTTATTCTTTCTCTCTAGTTACAAGACTCTTGTATACTTAGGGTTTGGGGTTTTTTTCTTCAGCAAAGTGTCTCTTTCAGAACATATTTTTATGACTTTACCCTGAAAATTCTCATGTCTAGATAAGTCCATTATAACAGTAATTTTTTGTTTCCTGGGTTATGTTGGAAAGAAAATTGAGGTAATGCAAGTAATCAAACCACAACGGTATCCATGTCTGCATTATATTTTATACTTTTGGAACATTTTTTTATTTTTTTTCCAAATCCAGGTCTACGTTAATCCAAAATTTGTTGAATGCAATAGCTTATCACTGCTTCCAAATTAAAAGTTTCAGCTTAAATGTGTTATAAACTTAGGCACAGCACAGCTAACAGATATATATCTTTTGGATGAACAAATGTTTGACTTAGAGCCCAGCCCAGCACAGGACTGCTTATAAAATGTTATGCAGATGTATCTTCAAATAAAAACCTGTGGCAGGGAGTGCTGTGGACAGAATGGTAGCTTCAGATAAAGTTCATTAAAGAAACCCTCCCATTGAGTCACAAAGTGCAGAAAGAACTCCCAAGTTTACCAAACACCTTCTCAGAGGGGAGCCTGGGTATGGTCTTGGCCTCAGAATTTTGTAACAATTTATGTCTAAAGATCCTATAGGTGTAGTTGAACCTTTATATAAATTTGTCCTGAAGGATTAAGGATGGTGATACGTATATATATATGTGTGTATGTGTGTGTGTGTGTGTGTGTGTGTGTGTGTATGCAAGTGTGTGTGTATGATTATACACACATATGATTTATTATTATAATTAGGCAAAAATATAGGTACTATAGCAATTATGATAATATAGTTCTCTACAAAGTAATATTGAAAAAATATACTAAAGTAATTGTATTAAAGCTAGCAAAACCAATTATTAAGTAATTAATGTTACCCATGCCAACTGTGAGCAAATGTCTTTCACTCAGCCTCAAGGAGTAACCTTGAGGAATGTTCCCACTCAAGGAAGGAATCTTCACACACACATGCCTTGGAGGGATATTAGTAGACCCTGTTAAAATTTGGAACTGAGTTTTTGATGTATAAAATAATTGACTGCCAATCATATGTCTCCAGGTCAGCTGCGTCAGCTCAGCAGCTTTAGATAAATTATCAGAAATGTAATTTTTTGTTGGCTTATCCAGGTATTTTATCAGGTCTACTGCTTCCTCACCTTACTATAAGGACGTTTAACTTTCGGATTGATGAGTCAAACTGATTTCAGCATTATTCAACACCAAAAGCAACATGACACACCCTTCTTCATTTACCACTGATAACTTTGCAAACAGGACATTGTTCAAGTTGTTTTAACCCATTGCAGACAGAGCATCCTGCTACAGGGGGTTTAAAAATGCAGCTTTTAGAAAAGCAGTATTTCAAATACATAACTCTAAAATGACACATCCAATAGTTTGTTGTCAAATAGGAGCAGTACATAAAATCTATTCATTTTCTTCTTTATCTCATCCTTGGATATAACTTCTAAATGAAAATCAATAAATAAAATTTTTGAGATAACTGTATGTTTGTCTATCACTAGAGGCATCTTCACTGAACTATAAGTTTACTTTTTTCTAGGATTGCTATTTGAGTCCTGCTCATCTGAGTCTCAGTTATTTTGTCTTTAATTACTATTCTTCATAAAGTACATTCTTGTGAGACTTTCCAGTTAAGGAGGGACTTGAGTAGTTATGAATGGCTAACCAAGAATGACAAAAAAAGTTAAAGATAAACCTACTTAAATTTTCATAGTGAAACTCATCTTGAAACATGATAAACAAACATCCAGGACCATCTTCACTGTGAAAACTAAAGTACAAAAACAATTAACATCTCTCATGCTATTGAGATCTACACATTGCAAGATAAATCAATGTTATTTTCATTTTTACCTCTAATTAATTGTAGTTAGTGTTTCAAAAGTTGGGTTGGATTTTTTTTTTTTTTTGTTTATTTTTTTAATATAATGTTTCGGATAAAAAAAAAAAGTTTTAATGTGGAGAAAAATAGATGTGAATAGATGTGAGCTTTGAGAAATAAAAGTAAACTTTTTTATTGTTTTTGGGTTTTTTTATTAAGCTTTGGATAATCCATAATACAAATAAGAGCCTGTTGGAGATGAGCTTATCATACTTTCTCTAGTGACTCTTAGTTCTTGTGCTGAAAGGAATGCATGCCTGAATCAGTTCTGCCCTTCCAGGCTTCCCCTACTGAGTTCTGAGTGCATATCTGACAGATGTTCTTCTCTCACAGCAGGGGGGCTGCTTCTCTGCAACTCCCTGTTCTTCCACCTGGTCTCAGCACTAAGATTCTGCTTTAATGGCTCAGCCCACTCCATCTCACATCTGCCTTTGTGGTAACTCTGTGATATGCTGCACTCTCAAAACAGTGTCTAACGTTATGCAGTGCTCCATGACACAATATATAATTTCATCATGGCACAAGTTGCTGCAGGATGTCATGAATGTTAATGATTTCAATTGGTTTCATAAGCTGTTTGGGCAAATTCATGGAAGAACAGGCCACTGAGAGCTATCAAGCACAAAGATGAAGACTATGGAAGAGAAAGCCTCTTGAGCCATAGAAGACTAGACAGAGTGAGTAGTTGCTCCATATGCTCCTTGTGTTTTTTATTACCATTTATCCCAGGATATATTGTTGGCTGTAGCTTTATGCAAGATAGTGAACAAGAGAGACATTCATTCTCATCAAAATATCATTCTGATGTCATTTATCTTCCAACATCTGATAGGGTTGATTTTTTTGTAGTGGAATTATTATTTCCAGTGATCATTGCATTATGCAGCTAAAATTTCTGCTTTTTTTTAAACTTCGTTTAATTTTCACACTTTAAACCAAACAAAGACCTCTAAAATTATTCATCAGGTTAGTTTTATTAGGCTGTAATAAAATACTAGATTACAGTTTTCACTGATATGTTTATTTCATCACTAGATTCAACTCTGCTTCCACAGGAGAGAAGGAAAAAAAAAGGGAAAAGTAAGTTAAGGTAAGAAGTCAGATTTTTTTTTTCTTCTACATGTCTGATTTTACACTGGAGAATAGAATAGAATAGAATAGAATAGAATAGAATAGAATAGAATAGAATAGAATAGAATACTGAATGATACGATATAGCCAAACTAGTATTTAAAAAAAAAATTAAGAGAAGATTGTATATTTACTTGGTCATACATTAAATATTGTAGTGCCCTGCAATTGAGCAGGTCCCTTTGTATTCCCCTTCTAAGGCTGTAGAAAGGTGGCCCAAAAAAACCTGGGGACTCTTTTGTGCTGCCCTCAATAGCATTACAATATATCAAGCAATGCTGACAAGATGGAACAGGATGCAAAGAAGAATTAATCCTCCTGTGGAAAGGACTGCATACAGATCCATTTTCTGGGATGTGAAGATTGACTACTCATCTTCTTATCACAGTCTACATGCTTAGCTTCTCCTTCCATGATAACTGAAATTGTAGTGAATAGCTGTCATTGCGCAATAACTGTTACCTGACGTTATCCTAAAACTCACTTGGGGTATGTGTGGGATTGTAAGAGACTGAAAGTACTCCTGGCTTTCCTAATTGCAGGTACTATCCAGTAGAAATATTATGTTCCACACATCCAGATTGTAAGTCACTTCAGTAGCAAGAGAGTAATTTCTGCTCTTTTCCATCATGAATCAGATTAGCAATTTGCAGGTGTACTTACATGGCAAAAAAAGCTTCAGGATTCTTGTTGAGTATCACATAAAAATAACTAAAAACTACCATGTATCAAGCAGGGTTGAGCCTCTACACATTTTTAATTTACATCTAAGATATAGCTCCATATGTATGAAAATGTCTTAATTACAAAATTGTCACTCATTCTGCCTCTAACATGTTTTGTTTGAGCTATGCATATAAATGTGCAGTATGTCCCAAACAATTAAGTATTACCTGTTTGTATATAAGTAGTATATAATAAGTGATCTTATTATGAAGCAAGCCTTTTGTATCACAGCTAAATGACAAAAGTAGTGATGATTATAGAGTTGTTATGAACAGAAGATGTCTCTGGATAAAATAATTTTATTTGTGCTACTTTTGTAACTGGGTTTGCTTCACCAATCAGTAAACTAACATTGTCACTTTGTCAGGGCAAGCTGGTAATAATTAAAAGTGAACAGCTAGAATTTCATAGGTGCTTTATTTTCATTTGGGGAAATAAGATAAAAGAAAATGTCACAAATTTATTGTCTGTAAAAGCTTTAACAACCTAAGGCTCCCTGTTAACACATTAATTTTCCTCATGGAATAGTTGAAAAATTACTTTGAAACACTTCCAGATCAGAATGGTGAACGTAATCATAGTAATAAATTTAGTTTCTGTCTGCTATATTCTAGCATTTCTGTCTGCTATATTCTAGAAAAGCCTCTTGTTCTGAAATGGAGCTATAAATATTGGTAAAAGTATTCTGTGCTGGCAAGGGAGTGAGATCAGAGTAGATTAGTGCAGGGTCTTTGCCAGATGTCTCTGAGAATGTTCCAAGGTACTCTAAATTGCAAGTTGCATTAATTGCATACACATTCTTAAGAAAGCTTTTCTCAGATTTCTCTAAGTAGGTGCCCCATTAGAGCAGACACAGTCTGTCCAAGATCACCAACTCCTTGAATACAGTGCCTTCCATAGGTCCCTGAGTACACGGTGGGAAAGCTGGAGGGTTACATTTAGTGAAACTCACAACAGTGACTTTCCAAGGAGAAAAGAACTGTAGCGGCATCAAGATACCACCTTTTATAAACCAGAATAAACTGCACTTGCACTCAAATATTTTCTTACAAACTTGTTGGACAAGCAAGAGTCAAATGAGATGCTAAAATTCTATTTAGTTTAATCATCCACTGTTTAATAAATGAACAGAACTTAATGCATTATAAATATTGATGTTGGACTGCTTACTTTAATTATAAAAACAAGATGAAGAATATAAACTCACTGTGTAAAATATCAGTCTTGATCTTCCTTTATTGAATGTTCATACCATTGCTAATGTGTAGAAACAGCTTTATTGTACTTCATTATGAAATTGAGTGATATAAAAAGGGTTGAAGAAAAGTGATATAAAAAGGGTTGAAGAAAAAGCTACAATTTGGTTTCCTACTACAAATTCTGGATTTTTTAAACATGAGATTCCTAAACTGAAGACAAACATTTCTCTCCTCCCAAATGCATAAAGGCGTATTGAAAATCTTTGAAACTGATGAAAAGATCCTATTTTATTCAATAGTATCTGATTTAAGCCATCAGAAATTTATCTGGCTTGAAGACCGAACATCATAAACAGTTTAAAAGAAAGTGCAATTATTCCAGATCACTTGTGGAAGGAGAAGAAAGTGAAGAATGAACTCTGCTTGCACTAGGTCTTGTACCATAACCACTTTCCTCTAAAGAGTAGTATTTCCAGCTCTAGCTTCCCCTTCAGTTAAACCAAGACCTTGTACTGACATTACAAGGGGCAATGGTTTTAAATTAAAAGATTTAGATTGAATAGAAGCTAGATTTTTTTTTTTTTAAGATAAGTAAAACAGGCTGTCCAGAGACATGGATCCCTCATGCCTAGAAGTACTCAAGACTGGACAGGATTTTGAGCAACCTGATTTAGTGAAACATATCCTTGTCCATGGCAGATGAGGTTGGACAAGATGAACTTTGAACGTCCCTTCCAATCTAAATCAATCTATGATTTTTTTTTTTTACTCTGGTTAAGTAGCAATATCTTCCAATCTAAATATACTGAGTAGTTTTTCTGGTTTCTTAATAGAATAAATATAATAGATTTTGTTTACATAAAATCTACCGTAAATTTTGGTCACCACTGCTGCCAACAGGAGAACTGATTAAAAATGATGATATTCTAGTACTACATTTGCATTTATATAAAAAGAAAATATGCAAACCATCCAGCAGTGAAAGAGATAAACTTCTTGACTAGTGTAATATAGACAAATGAAAAATCTTGATGCACCTCCTTTGAATATTTCAGAGCAATAAAGAATACCTTTCCTACAGTTTATAATAAATTAATTTTATTATTATTTTTTGTTTCTCTCCATTTTCTATATATCAACTAGGATAAAGCATTAATATCAACAGAAAAACATTAATAAAGAACTACTTTAACTGTGAAGTCTCTTAATTAAATCAGTTCCACTATGTTTTCTCCCAATTCATTTTCTCCCAACTTGAGTATCTTACTAAAGTTCATGCAGTTTTGTAATTGACTCCAAGAGATGTCTGACAATTTTAGTGTAAATTCACCTTAGTACTCTTATATTGGTGTTAGGTCCAATATTACCAGGAGGTTGTGCCTGAGCTGGCTGGCCCTCGCTGTTTGCCTGTCTGGCAGCATTGGTGTTTTCACTCCAGTGGCACCACAGGCTCACAGGATGTTACAGCTGAGGGCTTGGAGACAAGTCCAGGCATGCAAAGGCTCAGGTTTATCTTCTACTGAGGGGCTTCAAAGCGAGGGTGAAGGAAAGGAGCCGATTCTGATGGAGGGTTTTGATTCAGAGTTTTATTCCTGGCCCAAG
>JAWWMU010000001.1:92606643-92617460 GCA_035048155.1 Cinnycerthia olivascens
TAGTATAGTATAGTATAGTATAGTATAGTATAGTATAGTATAGTATAGTATAGTATAGTATAGTATAGTATAGTATACTCCTATATTGGCTATAAATCTCACTTGGACATCTAAACTTAGATGACCACACTTAAGTATCAAATTCTTCCCTTATTGTGTAAAAGTATCTGCATTTGTAGAAACTAATAAAATATTCACTGTTCTGGGTGAAGATTTAAATGTATGTGAGATGAGAACATTACACCTCCACTGTATTGAGAGAAATTATTTTAATATTGAAGTTGAAAATTAAATCAGGTGTGTGTACCTATTCTAAGCAAACTCTGCAAGGAATGGCCGGTCATCTTTGCTACCTTCCAAGCTAAATCTTGCTTTAGGTTATTTCTGGCAAAATAACCCAGTTTCTACCAAACAGATGAAGGTTGTATCTGTTTCATCCTGAAATAGCAGAACACATTCACATGGCAAAAAATGTAGGGCAGATAAAATTTCATCTGGTTTATACAATAAACTACCACTCTGATAGTCATAAAAGCTGAGAGTGAGTTCCTGCCCCAATAGTACTTTTAGACACTAAAGGACTTCAAGTAATCCCTTTTTTGCTTGCTTTCTTAAATGTCTAAACAGCTTTCAAAGTCTAGAAATTATTCATAAGAATAGAAAGATATAGCATTTTAATATTTAGGGCATAAATTTTCTGTTTGAGAAGGCATTAAAATGTTTTTATAATTCCAAACAGTAATCCCTGGAAAGGTTTCATCTAGACACCTAGCATGGAGTGCGGTGACATTCATGTAACTATATTTGAATCCTCTCTAATTATATAGAGCTTGTAATAGCTGATAGACAGATGACATGCAACATTTCAGGACACACTAATGAGACTATAATGAGAGTCATCTTCAGCAGTCCCTTGTTCCACAGGGATATAGAGGATATAATATATATATTCTTTGTTTAAATAGACAGGACTCTGGATGGGGGGGGGGGGGGGGATATGTCTCTATTGTGTGAATATTCTGTCTCTGTTTGTGGATTTTATGGGATAAGGAATCAAAAGCATAGCCCCCCTTAAAAAAGCCCTTTGCACAATAAAATAGAAATTTTCTATTCCTCTAGAAATTATAGAAAAACCATTTAAACTGGCTTGCTAAAGCATTGAAAAAAATACAGCTGAGGACCTGGCAAGTATTCTGTGGAATTTTCCTGAAATTCTTATTAACCACTTCAAGTTTCTTTCTAATGCTATTTGTGTTTGAATCTAAAATTTAGTTTCTGTAAAAAGTACAAGCATGAAAAAGATAAAAACTTAGTTCAAACTGCCATCAAACCACCTATGTAGCTAAAGATGTCATATTTCCTAGACAGTTTTCTCAAACACATCAACGGTCATTCCCTCGGAGAGAAAAAACAGGAATGATCATTCTTTTCTCCCTCTGGTATTTATTTTGTGTCTTCCATTGCTTCCGTGGCTGACTTTGTACATGTAATCTAATAATGTAATTTAGAGCAATTCATATTAATCTAATAAAAATAGTATTTTTAAATAGCATTAGATTATTTTAGTCTGTTCCAGGTGTTGTGTGAATTAAAAAGGTCACAGAAAGCTTCATCTCTCTCTGCCAAAAGAAGCTCCAAAACCACTCCTGCAAAGCCCCTCAGAAAATTTTTATTCATTCATTCATTCAATCCTATCAAGTTAGGGTTTTTATTATTATTTGTTTTGTGGCTTCCTTTTTTTGTTATATATTTTTGAAATAATGGAAAACTACAGCAAATGGAACACAGAAGGGAAGCAGAGAAAAAATGGTCTTAACATATGTAAAATCATTTCATTAAATACAATCAGTATTCATCTGTCATTTACATGAAATATGAATATATAAAAATACATTAAAATATATAAATACGTCTATATATGTACTCCCCTGAGAGCTTGAAGTGTATATAAGATAAAGCAAAGAGCATGCACTGAATATCTACAATGCTGAGAATAAGATACAGACAGGCTCTCTGAGTAAATATTAAAAAATCTGACAAGACATTTTCACCTTCCATCTGATCTAAGAAAATCTCTATACACACACATAGTCCCATTGGAGATGCATTATCAAAAACCTTGTCTAAGGAAAGAATGAACTTCTCCATGTGATTTTTTTATCCACTGAAAAGAATAGAAAGAATACACAAAAGGGCAAGAGTGTTTTGTTTATGT
Organism: Cinnycerthia olivascens; assembly: GCA_035048155.1. Lineage (NCBI taxonomy): Eukaryota > Metazoa > Chordata > Aves > Passeriformes > Certhiidae > Cinnycerthia > Cinnycerthia olivascens. The sequence goes on from JAWWMU010000001.1 coordinate 92,608,859, forward strand.
GATTTTGTTTGAAGAGTGTGTCTACACATATTGTTTAATCAAAGCCTTCTGCACAAGCCTTGACAGGTCCTAAGGAAAGAAAGCGACAGCATAAATGTAAAACCACATTTTTATTTTAATCACCACAGAATAAGGTATCACACATCAACTCATGTTCAAAGTCAAGTCCAGTTTCTCATGTCAGTTTAACAAAATTGCAGCTTAAAATACTAAATGTTGATCTAAAGCATGGATCACAAGGTTCCTCTCTTATGTTTTTTGCCACTGTATTTCTAGTATATTCATGTCTATTGTCTCCATAAAACATTTTTTCTCTTTCATATCTGTTGGGCAGGCATGGATTCCACACATGGTTCTCCCGGCCTGCTTTCTATTTTGCAACTTCACTTCTTTAGACCTCCAGACAAGAAATCTCCTTCAAGACTACACAGATTGACACATTCTTTTCTTCGGTAATTAAACAGAATACATTGTTTAGTTTTCCTTAAATTCAGAATCCTTGTCTTTAAAGCATAGGTAGAAGTCAAACTGCTGCCTATGAAGATTTCTTAGATGCTAAAATGCAGAATTTGACTTAAAAAACTAACAATGTCCAGTGAAAAGTGTCAATTTTATTACTATTAAGTCCCTCTAAAAGAGCTAAATACATTATAATACTCAATTGATTGCTGTGATGATCAAAAATTTCTCTATTTTGAATCCAGACAGTTTCAGGATGTTTTTGAACCTAACATGTAGAAAAAGGAAGCATCTCTCAAAAGCAAAACAGTACATTATATTTTTACTTTTTTTTCTCCCCTATTTTGCATATTCTTTTTACCAGTGATAATAACTGTTTCCTCTGTCAATACAGCATCAAATACCAGCATAGTTAGAATATTTAATAGCTATTTTCCTTTTTTTCATTATTCTCAGACTAATTATCTTTTTTTCAGGATTGCATGCACCAAATCATTTATGCTGCATGTCATTTTTCACTCTTTTATATATATGAAGTAGAAAGAGAAAAATGTAAGCAATACATCCCCAGATATAAGAGTTTCTGAAAATAGGAAATCATTAAGGCAAAATTGATATTTGTGTCAGAGTCCCCAGAAATTCCCAAAAGCCTTGATGAGAAGTGTGAATTACCTTGCTCAGCAACACTTAAGTAAAGTGCAGAAGTAGCAGTTTCTTGTATTTATCTTCTGTTCTATAGTGTCTGCTTTCAGTTAAAATCAGTTGAGGTGAAAAAGGTGTGTTTTACATTGGAGATCTACATTACACAGCACTAGTTCTTTTTTCCTTGGCTATATGTTATATATGTATGAGAGGACTTTTCTGACTTGATTCTTGAACATCAAATAATATAAAGTGAATTTCTCCCACATATTCTTACTCTGCCCTTGTCTGGCTATAATTTCTTCTGTGCAATAACCATTTTTCATTCTTGAAGACATTGTTTAAGAGCTTCTTCCATTGTTTGATGGGCTCAACCTAGGCCAGCAGCAGTTCCATCTTGGAGTCAGCTGGCGCTGGTTCTGTCAGATATGGAGTAAAATCTGACAACCTTTCAGAGAAGCCACCCTTCTAGCCTTCTCTGATACCAAAATCCAATGCACAGTCCCAAAGCTGGATGCAGCACTCCAAGTGGAGTCTCACATAAACAGAGCAGAGAGGCAGAATCACCTCTCTTGACCTCCTGGCCACAATTTTTTTGATGCAGCTCAGGATGTGGTTGACTTTCTGGGCTGCAAGTGTACATTGACAGGTTGTGTTGAAGTTATTGTCAACCAAATCATCATAACTTTTCTTTTTTTCTGTGAAAATTTTGCCTACTATTAAGTTTAGGAATTTTACAGAGCAAACAGGGAAGTGATGGTGGCAATTAAATATTGTGAAAATTGTCACATCACCTGAGACCCTATCCTGTCTTAGAAATAGACACTGAAGGGCAGTATTTACTTTCAATTCTGCCTAATTTATTGGACTAGTTTTGCTATTTTGATAGAATTCTATTTAAATATCATGATGTCACAATGGATGTTTAAGCAAGTTTTGTTCATGTTCCTTCTAGCTTCTACTTTCTTTGTGGGCATCTAAGGCTGAAGCCACAAAGTTTTCATTCTACTTTCTCAAAATTCTTGCTGATATCTATTCTCTCCTTACATTGTTCCTTAGGAAGAAAAAATGATGTAATTGGGTTGCTTTTTTTCTTCAAGGTGCAGTCTAAGTGTTAATTCAGAGAATTTACCAAAAGGAAATGATTTATAAATAGTTTCATCTCCTCAGTTCATGAAGACTTTCAGTTTGGAAGAAGACTTCTGTGGAACATGGCTTTTTCCAATAACCTGATGTTTTTAAGACTTTATCGTGCCATGATTAATAATTAAAATGGAAAATATTTCTAATTTGTTACTGTTTTAGGTAGAATGAAATGATGTTCAAAGAGACAATTTTCCATATCCCATATCTATATTCTCATTTATTTCTCTTTTCTTTTGGAGGATATAAGAATATTCCAATGTACTGAAATGGGTTATCCTATTAAACTTGAATCCAAGGTAAGTATATTTCTACACTTATTTTGTCTTTTTGATCATCGTAAAATTCCAGATCAAAAACATATAAAATTTAATGACATTTAGCTATATAGAAAACGAACTTTTTGTTTAAGAAAGAAAAAAGAGACTGTGTTTTGGAGAAGTCAGGATCCTAACTATACAAGTGAAAAAGACCTAGGATCAACAAATGGGAATGCTTCATTCTTTTTTGCTGGACAATTCCAAGAGTTTTTCTGAACATAAATTCCCAGAAGATGATTATTTTCCAGAGAAAAACTACAGCTGCAAATATACAATACTTGAATTTAACATCACTGCTGTTCCTGCTTTAACATTCTGGAGAGAAGAGAGGCCCAGGGCAGGTGACCTAAAAAGGGATTACTCCTTTTGGTTGAATACATTTAGAGTATCTGTGACATTTGTTTTTTAAAAAATATTCAGAATATGACCTCTTCTTGTAAAATAAACAGAGAAAAGAATCTGTCTTGAAACATTTCATGAGGTATTTAATGAAAAATATTTTTTGTTGCAAATATTTTATAAATATTTAAATAAATCCTCCTACTCCACATCTCAAATGACATACACATAACACAAATCTATCAACTTTGTGGTTTTTGGTTTGTTTGTTTTTTCTGTGTGTTGAAACAGGAAGAAAGAACACATCTGAATTGCACTGGGGGGTGCAAAACTCATGTGTAAGAGGATTTTGCAGTATCTAAAAAATGCTTGGTTTTCCTCAGTATATGTTCAGGAAGGTATTTAAATGTTCAATCAATTTGAATCCAGTCTACAGTCTTACTTTTCAAATTGCATGTTGTTTGACTATGTAGAATTTTGGCTTTTGGGACAACTTTTAGGTCATCTAAGAAGATGGAAGCTTATCTTTGAAGTCTAAATGCAGCTGAACTAAACACAGTCTGAAACATTATACTGTTTGGCAAAAAAAAAATAGAAAACAAAAGTCGTATAATTATTTAGATGCCATTAAGTAAAATGTATCTGGCCTTTATTACTGAGATGTTGATTTTTACCTGCAGAGAATATTTTAAAGATAGTGTGCAGAATTACAGAAAGTTTTCCTCATGTTAGGGAACTAAATATCCCACTTGGGGTCAGATTGTTGAAATACTAATCTAATGAATCAAGAGTGAATCAAGAATATAAACTCCCAGTAATGGACTTAGACACAAAGCAGAGCAACCATTATATTTAAGAAGTGCAGATGATCCCCCTTAGTTACTAGTACAGCTTCATTTACTTATCTTCATTTTAATTTATTCATGAATCTTTAAATGCAGGAGTTTGAAAAAGCTGGCAGGACTAATTAGTCCATCCACATATCTATTATTTGATGGCAAATTAGTCACTAACTGACATCATATTACTTTTGTATATTTTTTCTCTTCCTGACACCAAAAATCATATCGTCTATGCAAAGTTAGTTTCAAGAGAAGTAGAGGAGGATGGACTTAATGACCTTCAAGATCTTTTCTAATCTTAATGAGCCTATGTCAGCTTTCTTCCTTCTCTCCTGTCCCTGCTCCTCATACATCAGTTTATTTTTTGATGACTTAGTACTCTTTTGGTATATGACATGTAATAGTTTACCACCATTGTTGTGTACTAGATTTTCTAAGATCATCCTACAGTGTAAAAGTCTATGGGAAATGAAGCACCCAGTTTCTAAAATCTGAAAAGCTCATTTGGTTTCATTTGTAAGGTAACAGACTAAGTTCACAGCTCTATAGTTATACAGAAAATCCAGTGAGAGCATCAGGATCCACAGTTTAAAACTAGGGTCCTGAGAGTTGTGCTCTTCAAATTATATGGCAGTGTGAGTATAAGAATCACTTTAAAGGGTTTCCATATAAGCATTGTTCTTGGTCTGAATTGACAGTCTTCAAAGCAAGGGTCAGCTCAGAGGAGAGCACAGGTAGAACTGAGAATATCTGACATAATGTCACTGAGACACAGGTAGAGCTTTAAGGCTATATTTTTAGTGACTGCTCTTTATTATACAGTAGACTGATTTTTCAGTTTTTTCCGTTTGTGCAGTGCGTTCATGTCCTTTCACTGAACTCCCTCTACTAAATCTATGTCTTTTTTCTGCTGGGAGTCCAGCCCTGGTCCCAGCACTCCAGACTTGTCTCCACAGGGCTGAACAAAGCAGGAGCTGCTCTTTGAGCTGCTGGCCACACTCTGCCAATGCTACCCTGGAGGCTGTTGGCAGCTTTTACTGCAAGGGCTCACTGCTGGTTAATGGGAAGGCTGGTGTTCACCAGGAACCCCAGATCCCTCCTCTCCATCTCTTTCTAGATGCCTCTGCTCCACCTCTAACATCTATTGGTGCATGATGTTGCTACTTAGTGGAACAGATAATCATAGAATGTAGCAACAGTAGAATAAATTCTCATTACATATTAAATTTATAATTTACCATGATAATGTGGAGTGTAATTGGTTTTATTTGTATGTGAAAGGGAGACCAGCATATCTACTGACAGATAAAGGATATTACTAAATTTGTACTTAAAGATGTGCAAAAAGACATTAAAATGGGGACAATTCACCCATAAAAATCGAGTAAGAAAAAGTTAGAGCGCAACTGCATTTAAGAAAATTTTATAAAGAGCAGTCCTAAAATATCCAAAAGAAATTGTACTTCCTTATACCAAAATACTGCCCCACTCTGAACATATGAGTTTTCCATTCTCTCTAAAGATCAGGTTATTATCTTGAAAATACTGAAATAAATGAGGTGACAAACAACAGAATTCATATTAATACAGTAAACAGAGAGCTCAACTGCAGCCTAAGGCATTATCAATGACAAGGCTGAAGAACTAAAACCACTGGTAGAAAATGTAATCATCCCACCACTTCCAATAAAAATGTATATTTAAATACAATCAGAAGAAGATAAAGAATTTTATATTTTTATATATGGATCTACAAATCTAAATAGCAATTAAAAATAAAATGACTTTTCAAAATGACATGCATAAGTCATAGGTAAAGAAGAAAATAAACTCTTAACCAGGCATTCTGTTTTCCTGTGATTCTGCAATCTGGCAGTGATGAAAAGATTAAAATATTTCGGAACGGAATTCAGGAGATAATCCTGCATGAGCTATAATCTCCTGTTTTCAATCTAGTAAAAGCAAATGGATCCAAATCCAGTGAAATGCTTGAAATATTTTCCATGATGCTATTTAAAGTGTCAACTAATAGAAGTTCAGAGTTTACATTTAAGAATTTGTACCATAATGTGTGAACAGTATTTTTCTGTTGCCTTGCACTTTAAACCTATCCTAGCAGAGGGCACTGATGTTATACACTACATAATGCATTCAAACAGAATGGTGAAAGAGGTCATATTTGATACCAGATGTCTAATCTATCTCAATTATCTAATTTTAAACCCTCTTGGCACAAAGCGAGAGAAAATAAATTTTCTATTTACCATTAATTTTCCCACTGAGCATAGCTTGTTGATAAAGAAAGCAAACACAAAAACAGTCTAAATGGATAATAACCTGGCACCATTGATCTAGTTTTGAAGGTTAATTAATCATACATTTGCCTTCAAAAAAGTCTTATATTACAATGAACCTTATTTCTTACTGACTTTATCAGCTGGGTACTTCCACCCTCAGCACAAACAGACAAGGCAAAGATTTGACTTTCAAAAGCTCCTTAGAAGCTCAGGTTGACAGAATACAAAATATCTACAGTTCAGTTCAAATATTTATCATTGCATACACTGAATTATTTATAACACTGACCAGAGTAGCTGGAGCAAACTGGAACATACATGTAAATTCTTTCCACAGTTTAGTGCTCTGGAAGGGAGTTGAAGGTCTGCTATAGAGCAGTTACTGTCATTTCAGTGGAAATAAGTCAGTGAAATGAGAGTTAATAATTTCAATCCACTATGATACCCCAGAAATTTATTCTGAAGTCATGAACAAGAAAAAGTTCATAGTGTATTGACTCAAATTACTTTTAAACATGCATTGGATTTTCTTCTCTCTAAAAAAATATGCTTACTAGTTAAAGCAGAAGGATGTATATTATTTCCTCACATAAGTGATGATAAAGATGACACTTTTCTTGATAGCTCAAGTATACTCATAGTCTCTGCCACAGTCAGATAAAGAACACAGGAGAGTATTTTGCCGCTTTATTAAAAGACATCTCAGACCTGGACTTAATTTAGAGATGTGAGAGTGGCACCCATCCTACAACTAATGCAAACATGCTGAAGGTTGCACTTCTCAGACCTTGTTCAGATCAGTTGAAAGCATGCCACATTTCAATACAACCTTCTTGATCAGGACTTTAAAAACCATATTTATTTAATATCAATTTACAAACCCATTTCTTCATCCTTCTTTCTTTCTTGATTTATTTCTCTCCAAGTATATAACATAGGGACACAGCTTAAAAAATCTTTATATCACAAAATCCTTTAATGATTTTTTTAATGTTACTCCACTGAAATGACTTTAGAGGATCATATGAACTAGTCTTTTACCGTCACATGCCCCCAAATTCACCCAGTGGGTTGCTTTGAATTACATTTATCACATGTTGCCTTTGCCCCCCTTTCTAGGAGAGTGTAGCTGATGTTTTTATTTACATGAAAAGACTTAATCATCCTTTTTGTTTTTTTTAACCATAGACTTCCTGGAAAAATCTCTTGAAAATTGCCTTTTCTGTTAATGCCATTTCACCTCAGCACCTTCTAATCCTTTCAGTATGATTTACACACATGGTGCATCACCAGTTGATCTAGAACATTCTTGTTCCTTCTACTGCATGACAATAAGGATCACTGACCCTACTAGATGGTGTTTATTCAGCTTGCAACCTCCTTCAGATTTAATAGGTAATCCTTCATCCAAAAGTAAACAGCACTTAAATGGCCCCAGATAGATCTGCAAAGTGTTTGTCAGCATTGCTGCATTCCATTTCATTTATGACCTTTTACAGTGAAAAACTGACTTCATATTCATCTAAATGCTTGAGCAATAATGGAAGGAGAAACCAGATACAAGATCTTGAGCAAGTATAAAGAGCATTTAAAATTAAGAAGTTAAAGAAAGTTTAACACTTATTTTTCCTGTGAAAATACACTTAAATAAAGAGAAAAAAGTTAAGCAAACTTCTGTGTTAAACTCATTTGTTTCTGATCAAATCTGGCATACGTCCAGAAAGACTTCTTTCTCATATTAGAAGCATGTTTACACATTCAATAATAATCTAGGTCTCTAAAATGGTAACAATAGAAGGAAAATAATTATATATGTACTTGCTACTTAATTAACACAGCATAAACTAATTTTCTCATCATCTTTGCAAATCAGATATCGCTTTGATATCTCTATTCTTGCCAATTGACTCAAGTAAGATGACCTTTTTTTTTTTTCTCTTGTCTCTACTGCTTTCAGATTTGCAGATGGTTGTAGCAAAGGGAAATATTTCAAAAATTCTTCTGTTGTACTCTGATTAATTTTTCAATATTAGTGACAATCTGGTCCAATGAACATATACATTTTTTAAAGCATGGGAAATTACAATAAAGCAAGAAATTTATTTTAATGCAGTATTTAATTAAAGTGAATAGTAATTTGTCAAATTTTGTATTGTTTCATCAGCTGATGTGAAAGTCACATGGAAGATCGTCACTGATTCCTTCATATTTATCTGTCTAATATATTATAGATATTACAAAGAGAGAGAGCAAATATTTTGTCATGATGTATGACTTGACCTTACTAATATATAACACAGAACATAAGCCTGTGTCCTTGTATTTAAATACAGCACAGGAGCAAAGTGCTGAACAATGCTTGAATCTGATAGTCATGGTTCTAAGCCATGTGCCATTTAAGAATTACAGAGGAACTCATCATCATGAGTAACTTGTTCTTTTTCTAGCCTAGATATTAATTTTTAAAATACATTTATTTTTAATTTTTTTTAATGAATTTTTTTGGAATGTACCAAATAGTAAGGTGCTTCAGTTCTGCTGTCTGCCTTACAGGCTGCGG
>JAWWMU010000001.1:92617560-92629679 GCA_035048155.1 Cinnycerthia olivascens
GTGGAGGGAGGTGCTAACATAAGAAATTCTTCTTGCAATTATATGTAAAATTATAATTATACTGTTCTTTGGTGCCAGCATTGTAGCAAATTATTTCAGGTGATAGATGCCTATTTAAGCAATAAATAAGGTTTTATTCCTCTCTGATCTTGTTAATTTTTCAGGTTAATTTTATCTGGAGAGTTTATTGAGGTATAATCTTGCTGAAAGATGTTCTTCTTTTTTCAATTTTTAAGAAAATTTGAAGCCAATGGAGTTAATCAAAACTGTTCCCACAGTTAAACTGTAAAAACTGCTTTGACCAAAAGGAGGAGATTTGCAGAAATATATTTATTGGTTCAAAATTTCTCATATCAGTACTTTTAAATAGAAGGTTACTTAAAAAAAAATTATAGAAGAAAAAATATATATCTATCTTAAATTATTCCGTTTCCAAGGTTCATTCATTTTATGATTTAGATTTATATTTTTCTTTGGGATTTTTCTTTTGGTAGGGTTTTTATTGGTTTTTTGTTTGCTTTTTCAAGAAGGATTCTTATTTTGGAGGTTTAATTGGTGCTTTAAGAGGAAGAATGAAAAATGTTCACAATTAATTGTTAAATTAATGCAAAGAAGAAACAATGCTAGAAACTGAAAAGAAAATATTTTAGGTTATTTTTTACAATTATTTTTCAACTTACATAACGGCATCAAGACCGTGGATTTGTCTAAATATTTCCAATGTTCCATTTACAACTGCTGAATCTAAAAAAGAAATCATCTTTTCCTTTTAAAAGCAAAACAGAAGCATTGTCTTAGTGAAACTATTTCAGTTTCAATTAAGTTTCTAGCACCAATTAATTCCAGTGGAAAGACGAGAGAGTCCAATATGAAGAAAGAACAATTTAAAGATACTTGGATAAATTTCTGATTTCTACATCAATATGTGCTTCACCCTATGGCTTACTTGGATTTAAAAAAAAAAATAAAATTAATCTATCATGGATTTTCCTTAAAAAAGAAACATTAATGTTCTAACTTCTGTGCTAGTCAGAACTGAGAAAAAAGACAATTGTCTAAACATACCTTAGCAATTTCTTGCACAAAGACAGTAGTTTCTGTCTTTCACTGCAGTAGTTTCTTGTGGTGAAGGACTTACAAACCATGTACAAAATTAGTAATTTTGTTATATACTTCATTTAAGATCTAAATATCTATGTATGCAAATGTGAGACTTAACTGAACTCCCATCATATTCAAGAGACTTTTAGTCAGTATCTATACTGGAATTTAGAGAATTGTGAAGAAAAAATATTCTGATTAGAGTAAATCTTTAGAGGGCTTTTTTTTAGCTGCCCACGTACAAGAATCTAAAGCCATGTGCAGTATGTGACATGAAGAAAAATAGAGAAAAGACAGGGTACCCAGGAGCATCTCAGATGGATCTAAATAGCTGTGAGCAAGTGAATCAGGTACAAAATTCCCACCTCTGCAGTCATCAAATATGAAACACTGTAATAGCATGGTTGTTTATTCCATAAGAATGTCTCAGAGAGAGATCCCAGTTTTCTGTCAAGCGTAAGCAAAGGAAATGGGTAGAAATGTTTGAATGTTATTTTTCTTTGTTTCATTGTTGCCTTTATGTGCTCCCTTGTTTTACTTCATTCTTTGTTGTGGCATGGAATTTTAATTGTATTGTCATTAATTCAAAGGCATAAAAGCCTCAAGAAAAATGTGCATGGCGTAATGCCCAGAGTGTAAATATTCTGTTTCTGGACAGGCTTGTAAGTATCCAGGAATGGAAGCAAAAGGGGAGAAAAAAAAGTGTTCAGTATTATTTCTAACATAATATCTGACTGCTTTTCTTTGATGTGAGAGATGACTAAATGTTTTATATTCTGATTAAATAATCTGGTCTAATTGCAGATCCTTAGAGCAGGATTTCACAAACTATTGTATGCCTCCCTGTACTGCAAAGTGAATTAGAAAAAATTAAGTATCTATTTTGATTAGCATAATGATCAAATTTCTGTATTATGAACCAGGGAAATAAACCCACTTCTTCCTATGCCACCCCTGACCATCTGGTAGTTTTTATGTCTCATCCAGAGAAGCATGACCCACAGTTTTTGGAAGCATAATCATAAACACATGTCTTTCTTTGATTAGAGTGTATTTTGGTTTTATTGATGGCAGCTTGTTTATTGACTGTACCAATGAAATCTTATTTTCCGAGAGATTTTTACTATTGAGGTTGATGTTGTTTGACTGGATGACCTTCAGCATCAGAAATCCATTTGACATATTGTTACTAAATTAAGCAGATGAAAATAACTGTTCAAGTAAGTGAGGATCAGTACAAAATCCAATGGAGGATCCTTTTTTTTTTTTTTTATAATTTGGACTTTTCTTATGCTTTTTTATAAGTTTTAAAATGACAAAGAAACTGTTTAGTTCATCATTTTACAAGTCAAAATCTGAAGGTCAAGCTGTTGTAATAGCATGTTTTAACTAACCCAGTTCATTTGGCTTTTATGATATGATGGAAATAAAATAATTTTATATGATTAAAAGCTTGATTTTTATATGGATAAGTGTTTAAGTGTTTGTAATGATGGGTTAATCTTATATTCATGGATGTTTAAAATGGCCAAGATGAGATTTCTCTCCATCATTGCAACAGTATTTAATTCATAAACCAAGACTATATGTATGTTTTAAAAACACAATCAAATCTGTTGCAATCAGATTACTTCCATTGTCTATGTCGCTAACCACAGTCTATATAATTCTAATATTTATGAAGAATTAATGAAATGTTTGCTATAGTATCCATCTACCTTAGGTTAATTTTCCTATTATTTAAAAACACTAAAAGAAGTTATATGAAGCTTACTAGGATTGCCCAATTTCTCTGCTCTCTTCCAACTTTTTTTTTCGACTGCATTCCAGTTTTTCATAATACATTAAATATTGCTTCTTGCACATGAATATTTCTTTATATATATATATATATATATATATAACTATTAGATCCCTCTAACCATATAGTCTGTTGCAGCACATACTAATACTCTGCAGTAAATGGATTTATCACCAGCAATCCTGAACCTGTTCTCCTGTTGTTTCAATAAACAAATCTGGATTGTGTAAGTCCTCATTGAATGCAATCAAACTCATTGTATTAAGTTTAAAAACTGCACTATTTGTTCAGCTGTTCTCATTATAATTCTAAATTGGCTATAATCAGAAATTAAACCCAGCTACGACTAGCCCCTCCAATCTCTGGATCTCAGGACCAGCTGGAACACAAAGGGAGATATTTTCTGCTAAATTCCTATACCATCAAGGTAACACCAATTGCTTTCTGTATTTTTCCTCTTTTTTCACGTTATGATAAAAAGTATCATCTTTTTATTTACTTTCTTCAAACCACTCACAATTTTATGGACCTTCATCTTCCATGGATTGCTTCTTTTTAAACTCAGAAATATTTTTTTCCACAGTGCCACTTTGTAGGAAAGTTGCTTCATGCTTCTGACCATCCTTTTCATCCTTCTCAGATCTTCATCTAAAGTTGATAATTTTTTTTTGTTTTTTTCTGAGATGGCTAATTAAAGTATTTTATTCAGCATGGAGTATGCAATCCATTTTCTGTGGTTTTTTTTACTTTGTTTATTTTTATTCTATACTCCTTCTCTTTTTTTTGACAAGATATTTGACTATTTAGAATTATGTCAAGGTGGGTTTTGAGAATGCTAATCACTCATTCAAATAACATCATTCTGTCTCTTAGGTTAGGGTGATGGTTACACGTGCGCTTTAAACTGAATTTATGAGCACTGAATTATCATTGATATTTTTTATCACTGAACACAATGAGTTCCTTTTGCAATATTTTGCATTCACCCTATTTTTCACTTTGAAAAATGTTTCTCAACTGTAATATTTGGCAGGTTATTATTCACTCTCTTATATAAATACAATGCATATCAAAGGTTACTGCATAGACCCTTCTGGGACCCCTAGGATTGACTCTTTCCAATGAAGAATAGAAATATTCATTTCTTTACTATTTTTTTGTTTGCTTATTTTGCTGTCTTTGCTATCTCTAAGCATATATAATCATCCACGGAAGAATTGTCCTTGGTTTTCTTGTCTTTATGAACCTTTCTGAAGAATTATATTTTTTCCTTTCCATATTTAGTTTGTTTCCATTTTGTATTTTTCCTTTCCATGTCCCTTTCTTGGTGAGCTTTATTTTACTTTCCAACCCAGTTTGTATTCTTTCTGAATATTTCCTATGCCCCTTTTTACTTTTTACAGACTTTATGAAATTTCTTTAAAAAATCATTTCTTTTATGTTTAAAGCTATATATCATTTTTTCATTATTTTCTATATTATCTATTTTTATTGTATTATTTTTCATCATACTTCTTTATAGATAATATTTTTGTTTGCTTCTTTTTGAAATCCATACATGTTCAAATCCTGGAATCATAAAATATCTCAAGATGGAAAGTATCCTAAGTTCAAACACAATACAATGTATGCACTTTGATATATGCATGTGGATTCATAATCTGTAAAACCTTTTCTTCTGTGTATTATCATCAAATGCCTTCTGCTTCATATTCCCTAATTTTCTTTGGAATCTCAGTCTTTACATATGTATGTGAAATAAACTGAAAAAAAAATCTTCTTAAGACTCATATTAAGCAAAATATATATTTGTGCTTAGAAATTACTATAAATTTATTCCTGATTGATGTCCTATATATTGAAATCCCCACAGGTCTATGTCTTTTCCTTATAAGGTCTACTCATTAAGCTCTTCTCCCTGCTGCAAACAGAAATGTGTACAACCAGCAACTTGGAAATGCCTTTCTTTCTGCGTTGTGCCATTAATTTGTGAATTTTGGTACTAAGTTCTCTTACTATAGTCTATCAATCTGAATATTACATTTATGTGCCTTTATTCTATGACTCGTGTCAGTTATCCACAATTTTTCAATAGATATTCCATATACATTGCTGCATTCTGCACCAGAAAATTACACAGAAGACACACTGAAAATTCAGTCTCTAATGTAGATTTAAGATGAGCTAGCTTTCCCAAAAACAATTATATTTCACCTGTGATGGTAATTGGAATATAATCCCTCTGTCTTTACCTAGAACAATGACTTTTCCACCTTATTTTCTATTTTGAGTGGAGGGAATGAAAGAACAGCAGGGTGGTCATCTGGCAGTTGTCTAAGATCAACACACCACAGCAGTCATGGCTTGATTATGGAGCTTACTGAACACAAGAGGAAAAATATGAAAGATAAAAAATCACTTTCTTTGGGGCCACCAGAGATTTTATTACTTAATGAACCCAAAAAAACAGCATACTTTACTACAGTACTTCTTCAGTACTTCCTTAAACTGGTTGAATTTTATTTTCATTTGACAACGTTGCTGTGGTGAAATAAAGACTATCAGTTTAATAATATGAAGCTGTATAGTGGAATTTTACTGCAGATCTGATTTTGTGCTGTGAAACTGGATATGAAACTTTGAGTTTCTAATTTCGGGCACAAAAAACAAAACTCATCTTCAGCTCTTTATTGGACTTCTTCACCTTCAAAATGTAGTGAATCATGTTAATACTTTTAAATTGCATTTTTAAAAATATTATGACATCTCTTTCTGACATATTTCTTATATTTACCTCTACTGTTCCTAAATTACAATAGTTATTTTTCATTTTTCTCTTTTGTATAAGTCAGTTTTTAGCTGATTTGTTATAACAAATTCTCTATAAAATATTAATACAAATAAACATTTTCCTAGAAAGTATTATTCAGATGGGGCAAAAGATGAAGCAATCACATTTGGTCATTGCTGTTAATTCGGATCCAATGAAACCTTGTGCTTCAAAAATGTTCTTCACCAAGTAGGTACCAAAGTGCTTTACAAAGCAGAAAAGGATCATTCAATCTTGTTTTACTGATATATTTATTGTGCCCATTTTTAAAAGATGGGAGGGAGCTGCACATACACATGAATTTACATATGTATCTCAGGTTTGCTTACACAATCATTTCCTTTGGCAGATAATTTTATTTCTTTTCAGTTTAGAATTAGTGATTTTTTTCCATTTTTTTTCCTTAATTTTAAGACAATGTCTTTGATAAATGGTCTAATTTGACTGTATACTTACATGTCTAGTCTTACCTTGAATATTATATATGTGTTAATACTTGGGAATGTAACGCATAACTAGGGTAAGCCTCTTTTTTTTCCTTTTTTGTTTCTTTCAGTTAATGTAGGGTTTCTATATAACTTCTCACTATAATATGGGATTCAGAAGAATGGGTGGAGCAGAAGAATGTATTAAAACCATAATTTAATCACTAAATGTATTATGAAATGTGATGACTCTGCTATTTCTATGACCTTTTCACATCTCTTCTCTCATGTATTTTCTTACCTCAAATTACATCCTTCCTTAGGTCACTCAAGCTCTACAAAATAAGATTATTTGTCTGAATATCAGATATACCATGAGACTGAAATAGATAATGAAGCACTTGAAAGTTAGTTAAATGTCCCACATAGGAGAAAAATAATAGTATCATGAGACAATAAATAATATTCATTAGGATCTTGTAATCCAAAACTTTGACTATCATGTAAAAAATGAAGAGCCCATGAATTCACATCTATTGTTGATCTCAGCTTCTTTAGATGGCCCAAACACTAAGTTTCATTGAATCTCTAAATTTCATTTTCTGCTTCATATGTCAGGCTTCAAAGGCCTTTATTAACTCCTTCTGTTTATGTCTAATCAATGTAGGACAGTTCTTACTGAGGCATTATTGCCAGTAAATACCCATAAGTGCTCTTCTGGTAGTGCCTAACTCTCAGAATATAATTCCTCTTGGCTTCTGAATTGGAAGAACATGAATAATCAAAGAGCTGGTTCTTGCTGGAATGAAAGGTCTGCAGCAAGCTGTGCTGTAATGCCATGTTGTGCTGTGGAGTTACCCACAGCTATGTGCATGTCTACAGCTCTGCCAGGGGAATGAGAGCAAAACAACTGACCTTTCTGTTTAAAACAGAAGTAAAAAAATTGCTAATTTGTATTCCTCTGATTCTATTTAAGCCTGGGGATTCATTTGATATTAGTTGTTTCTAAATGTTATTATTTTCCAAAAGAAAGAAGAGAACCCAACCAGCAAAACACATTAAGTAAAAGTATGATTTTTGAAAGTGCAAAATATGGCTCTTGCCTCCTCACATTGCATGAAACAGTGAACTTAAAAAAATCCTGAGACTTGAACGAATAAAAGTAATCTAAATTAACAGTTCAGGAAATTAGTTTCAGATCTATTCATGAGAAAAAAATATTTAAAGTGATTGGTGGATTTACAAAATTTCATTAGTATAATACATTTTTTTTTAATTTAGAATAAATAAGTTTCAGCCAGTCTTGACAGTTGAACAGGTGGCTTTGGAGAATGTGTTTTGATTATAAACTACTTATACATTATACAAAAAGTGAGCTCAGTGTTATACATGTGAGCTGATGATTTTACAGGAGGCACGGGGTGAATATCCTGCTGCAACACATATTCACATTCAGTACATGCACATAGCAGAAAAGAGTATCTAATAAAAAGCATTTTAAAGTGGAAATTTTGCTGCTAAGTAGATGTAAGACAACAGGCAAAATCTAGGAATTAGAACTGAGTGCAAATCTGAGGGAAGTATATCTTAAATGCAGTTAAAATAACCATAAAAAATGTTTAAAAAGAGCAAGCAAACCGAACAAAAACTTGATGGATCTCATTTAAAGCATAAGATGGCATGTAACTATTAGATTACTTACCTTATGCATCTCATAGCTAGCTAAGTTATTACTAAAAATGGAACTGACTGGGCATTAATTTTAAATTCTGATTTTTAAAAAATATACTGCAATCTGAATTTATTTTTTATTCTTCACATAAAATTTTCAATGCCATTTAAAGAAAAACCTTTGACAAAACAAAGCCATGTTTTTATTATATAATAACTAAAATATTTGTAAATTAATTTAAAATATTTACAGAAAATATTTTTTAAATTCCTGACCATTTTTAGCTTTTGAAAAAGCAGTAAGGTCACACTCATCAACCTTTCTCTTAAAAAAAGTTTACCTCCAATTATTTTTTATTTTAATGAAAACTCTGGCCATCTGTAGATAACACGTATTTTCTGTGGTAGATCACATCAAAACTCCCATTTACTGAAAGCAGAGTATCCATTCTATGTAAACCTTTTAAAAGAAAATCTTTTTGTATAAACTATATACATGTGAAACACCCAATCATTTCTGTTGAAGTCACATATTTTTCCTCTTCTGACTTGTACCTTACCAGCTGACAAAATTTGAAAAATAACACATTGTGGAAGGACATTTAGAGCCCTAAAGTAGGTTACTCTTATGTGCAGTATCCCCAGAGCTGCATCTTGTCTCCAGACCATCAAAGGTCAAATCATCAACAGACAAGCTGAATTTTAAGGGCAAATTTTAGGTTGTTGTTAACGCCTACCACTGATATAACCCAGCTGAAATAAACATTATGTATACAAGACTAGGAAGCACCAGCTCATTTGAAATAAAAAATAATATATAAAAGAAAAAAGAAAAAGACAATATTTTCTAGTTTAAAATATAATCAACTTTAAGACTCGTTCTGTTTTAAATATACTTTTTTCCTAGTAAAATTATTGAACATTTCCAGCCTCAAATATTGGCAGTTAGTCAAATGGCTATTTTGTGCCATGGTGCCTCATTCAGTGGCCTTAAATCCATAAATAAACTATAAATGGAACTGCATTTAAAACACTTCACTTACTCAGAGGTGAATTTTCAATGTCCCTCTGAGATAGAACAGTAAATTTGATTCATTAAGTTAATTATGTGTATATGTAAAGCATTTTCCAAAATGATTTCTAAAATCTACACAAGGTCATAACAGGTCTTTTTATTTAGGCATTAAGTTTAAAAACCCCAATGCCTTAAAAAAAAAAAAAAATCACTGCACCATATAAACATTCCCATAATATATAGTATATACTCACATACACTTTATTCACCTTTTACATTTCCATAATAACCCCAAGCATGCTATTCACCCATGCAGTTTATATATACCAATTCCATCTAGTGCATATTTTACTTTAGTAATAAAAAGCCTGTTTATGTCTTCATCATAACTTCTAAAGCCAATTACAACTACATTTCTTGAAAATTTACTCTAGTATGGTAATTAATCTGCTTCAGGTTCTAGCTTAAGAACAAGCCACCTTTCAACAATGCAGTTACAAAAAGAAGCTCAGTAACTTTCTTACCTCAAACAAGCCTATTTCTTTGAATATTTTAGCAGTATAGTATGTGCACACGCAATGACCATCAGGCAGAATTTAGTAATTTATAAAGATTACTATATAGACTATTTACTACGTCACTACACCCTTTTTGCAGGAATATTTCATACTCAATAATTGCATGATACTCTAACAGGATGGGATGTAGTTCTATTAATAAAACTGAAAAGCAAGTGTGAAATAAGATTTTAACACAAGGAAGGTAAATTTTTTAGTTTCAAGACTCAGGAGTCCAGTAAAGGGAGGAACAGCTGGAATATCTGACAAGATATTAGATATTGCCACACACAGATTGTTTCTGGGTAGCTTAGCCAGAATCTCCTGCATTATCCTGTTTATAAGGTAACATATCTGAATAGCGACAAAAAAGACAAAACATCTGGCTTTTACTTTTGTCTTTGTAGTTCGTAATATTCCACTCTTTCTGGGGAAAGAAAGTTTAAATATGTGTATGAGGAGGAATTTTTGCATACGGACAGGAAAATTAAGGATAGATTTCAGCCTGATATCAGCCTGGGAAGTTTTGCTTAATCTAGAAAGTCTTTAAATACTCCCATTAAACACAATGTATATCAGCAATAGACAATAGAAAGTGATGCAAATTTTAAAGTGAACTACAGACCATTTTTAATTTAAGACTGGATGTTTCAGGGTTTATTCAAAGGTTTAGGAGCTCCATATCATATCACAAAAATTTAACAGAAGTGCACAAAAGTGAATTCTAGTGTAAAAGGAGTTTGCATGCTATAAAACACTGGCTTTGGTCATTCAAGGTATCATGCAGAAATATGAAACAAGGTCGAAGAGAAGATGATTGTGTTTTCACAATAAACTCGATTTAAACCCCCAAGATACACTGATGTTCCTAAATGGAAAAGAAATTAAACAAAAAAAAAAGAGCAGAAAAGTAACAACAATAGGAAACCCTACACCCAAACCAAACAAACCAACCGATCTGAAAGGACCAGAAATACTCAGATGACACTGAAACAATGAAATAGACAACTGATACAACTTTTTATTAGCTCTATCTAGCAACTCTGTCTAGAATTTAGCTCTATACTCTCTCTGATCCCAAGAGGTGCTGTGCCCCTAAAATGCCTAATCTCTCTCTTTTGTGTGCATGTGGAGAGGGATGTTACATGAAGTGTCTGTAAGAATCCCATGATGTGTTACTGCCAACCAGACTGGTGTTTTCCGGGTATGACACTGAGCTGTTTTCTTTAAGTTTGAGGCAATATCAATCCATAGTATGTTTTTTTCATTATCTTTTTCATAGAATAAATATTTTTTAAAATATATTGATCATCATTCTATTTAAATAATTGACATCCATAACTGTTTTTTCTCATCCACTATGCCCCGCCACACTAAATTTTTTGCCAAAGAAATAAATTCATCAACTTCTCTCATGCAAATTTTCTTCTCTGTATGAGTGTCTGCCTTTGCCATTTTGAATTTGATTCTCAGCACCTGACCTAGGGCATCTGGAACAATGGCTTTAAAATCATTCTGAAATAGTTCCTGGAAAAGACATGTTGTTGTGGACTGAATCAATGTAAAATGATTGACCAGTAATCAAATCACTGCATCTGTGACTTTTCTCGCTAGAGAGTGTAAAATTATTGGTTACAGTAAATGAGTCTGCAGATTACAGTATAGGTTTGGCAGTAACACAATTTGCTGGGTTTTTTTTGTTTTGTTTTGTTTTTTGGGTTTTTTTTCAATGTTGGGGAAGAGGGGATTAAAGATAATTGTATCTAAAATCACTCAAATATATTATAGAAAGGTTTCTGGTCCACATATTACCACTGCAAAGGCAGTGGATAGTATATGAAATTTTGAACAATGCAGCAACTCCTCAAACCCTTCTGCAATTGTGTATAGGAAAATTTCATTTTCTGCCTCCAGTATTGGTTTATGACAGCTCATACAATCCGTGACAGGCAACAAGACCACTTTAGAGTTATAAAAGATAGAGTCTTGTGTAAGCTAGAGCAAAGCTGGCATAGCATAGTGTTCTGCAACACAGCTGGGATAGTGATGTTTCGCTACAGCAATATTTAGTTAGCTGCTCTATGATGAAATTATGCTCGAATTGTAAAAATAACAGTGTGGCAGTGTCTGAAAAAAGAAGCTTCTCTCATCTTCATATCACTCAAACCAGTTGCTTTCCACTGCATTTAATCACAAGTCAGGATCTTTCATGAACTGCACATCAGTCTCATACTATCTCAGAAACACTCTTCTGCATATAAGTTGGTATTAAATGTAAATTTCCACATGCAGAACCATTTAATAAGGAAATGCTTTTCTAGAAACACCATTGTTCTGTACAAATTTCTGAGGAGAGGAGGTGGAGAAGGAGGTACTGAACTCTTCCATTTGAGATCAAGGACTCATAGCAGTGACTCAAAAGTGCTTTGGGAGAGGTTCCGAGTTGACATTATGAAACATTTCCTTACTAAGAGGGTGGTCAAATAGTGTTTACAGACTTCCTAGAGTGGTAATGGATGTCTCAAACCTATCAGTGTCTGAGGCATTTGAACAAGGCCCTTAACAACATTAACTTATGGTCAGGCCTAAACTAGTCAAGCAGTTGAACTAGGTAATCATTATAACATCACTTCCAACTGAAATACTCTATTCTATTCTATTCTATTCTATTCTATTCTATTCTATTCTATTCTATTCTATTCTATTCTATTCTATTCTA
>JAWWMU010000001.1:92629779-92644705 GCA_035048155.1 Cinnycerthia olivascens
ATTCTATTCTATTCTATTCTATTCTATTCTATTCTATTCTATTCTATTCTATTCTATTCTATTCTATTCTATTCTGCTCCATTCCATTCTTTTGTTAATATAATACATCCTACAAATATAGTATCAAGTCAATGCAATTGAGCAAGCAACTTAAGTCAGAAACAAACTAGATGTAGAAGGGGAGTAAATACTATTTTTCTTAAATAAGAATTACCAATGAGAAATATCAATGTGGAGGCATTGTACAGCTGCACCATTTTAATGCAGATCATAGGTCATGTGTAGGAGCAGATTTTGTCCCTGTACCAGATAACAAGAGCTATGAAACTGAAATGAATAAAGGCCACCTTACCTGTTTGGTTCTGATGAAAGATGATTGCATTTCCCTTGTCAAAATTTCTGATGATAGTACGTACATCAAAATTTGCCTCATATGTATGAACAAGATTATATATCCTTTCTAAATTCCTTTTCCTGCCTTTCTTGAAGTCTCCTTCCTTTTTTTGGTCAGAATTTTTCTCCAAAACACCCTTGCCTTCTAATCTAAAGGTTTCAAGAAAGATTTCCTCTTTGTTTTCATTTTTACAAAATCACAGAATCGCAGAATAGACTAGGTTGAAAAGATCTTTGAGATGATTGAGTCCAACCTGTGACCTACCATTTCCTTATCAGTTAAACCATAGCAATTTTTCATGTCTTATGTCCCATTTATGACAAGCCCATCATCTTGAATAATCAACCCCTATGTCATCTATCAGAAAAAGTGAATTTCCATCTCCTCAATGATAATTTTAACTTGAAGAACTAATGTCTTCTTAGCAAGATGGTCTCTATCCCTAGAAGGGTTGTAGAGGTAGGACGTAAAAAAGGACAGCAGGAAGTTGGCCCAATGACTGTGCGAGGATCAGGTTCTCTCTGATGAAGTTTAAGAAATACGTTGACTTTTTGAATACTAACATATGTTCAGAAACCAAACAAAAAGGAAATAATTTCCTTTACCACAACACCTATAACAATATTGTTATAGCTTAGGATGACAAACGTTAGTTTCCACAGGTGGTCTTTTGTCCAAAGTATTAGCAAATAAACATCAGAACAGCTGTAAGTCTGTTGCAATTTTTTACTTGAAGATGAAAAGTTGACCTGACTGGTCAGGCTTAATTACCCCTGAAACAAGGTGTCATGAACAGTGAAATAAGCACTTTTGACACCCAGAAGAAAAAAAAAATCTGTTTCTTTTCTGGATAAATCTCAAATGCAGGTAGAAGGAAATTCTGAAGAAAATATGTCTAGTTGCTTGCTATTCTGCACTTGACCAAAATATAACTAGATATTTGACACCTGGCTACCACTACAAGGCCACAAATTTTGCAAAAGTTTGTTTCTAAGGACTGAGACACAGGACTTTGTGCTTACTGGCTTACTGTCAGTGAAAATTATGAAAGTATAGTATTTTGTTTTTTTTTCCCCACTGACTTTATAGCATGCAATTTGAATAGAGAAAACTGTGAGGAAGAGTAGAAATAAAAGAATCAGCAAGTAAATCTGTATAAATAAGCTAAATACTATCTCAAGTTGTAATGTCTCTTTAGACTCTTTCATTAATAAATACCTAGTTTAGTTTCAAATGCATTGAATCCTATTGATAAGATAAAGATTACAGGCTCACTTGTACTTGTCACAAAAATACATAAGTGCTTAGATCACCCACATCAACCAGGCCTTTTTTATCCCTTTAGTGAGAAGACATTCTATATTCCTCAAAGATAAAATTGCAAATCAATGGATAAAATGTAATTTTTGGGAAATAATGTATCTTAAATTAAGTAAAAATAGGTAGTATTTGCACAGATACTCTTCTATAACCCTCCAATGGACTCTGCTATAAACTCCTGTTTAATGTATATCAGTGTATGATACTGAAAACATAAACTGCAGTATGTTTGTGCTTCCTTGTGTCTGGCTTTGTGGTAATGACATAGGCTTCTTCAGCAGTTGTGAAATTTTAATGTAAGTTATATCTTCTTCCAAGATATTAATGTAGCCTATGCAGCTAAAGAGTCATTATACTGCTTATTATTATGTGCATGTTAATGTTGTTTTCTATCAAGTTATAGTTGCTTTTTATTAAACAACAGAAAAAGGTCACTCTAAAGGTTATATCAGCTTTGCTGTGACAGTATTTAAGCTGCAGTGCAAGTCCTGAGAGACTGCAAAATATATTGCTTTATTTTCATCTACTAATTGCTCGTTCAAGTGACCTGGTTGTAGAGAAAGTATCTCAGCTTTTATTACATATACAGACAGATATATTTCTCTGCATACTGCAGAGAATTACAAACATGCGATGAATAAAGAAGAAAACTGATAAACAGCAAACAACAAAAAGAAAACTGACAAACAGCAAATAACAAAAAAAACCCAAACAAAGGCACAGGTTGTCACAGGCAACCTTGGGACTATAAATAGCTCACAACTGCTCAGTTAGAAAAATGCAGCCTTGGGACCTGGGCAAGAAACAAAGAACAAATTTCTAATGTACATGAAAAATACATAGCAAATTAAGATGCAACATGGCATTGCAAGGGTGTACATAAACATGTATCCATAATGATTTTAACTGTTGTTATTATTGACAATTTATATTTTGCTTTTGACTTTTTCCATAACAGTATTTTGAATACAAAATTAAGAGATCTGACTTTCTTGACTATTACACAAATTGTGACGCAACAAAAATTGAATGAGAGGAGATATAAAAATTATTAACTAAGATGAAGCACCTAGGCAAGTAAAGAATATAATCACTACAGTTTCTTTATAAAGAGACAAGCATAATTTCTAGTAATGAACAAAAAAATAACCCATTAGATAGTCTTAGATAAAATGCAATTGTTTTTGTATCTTTGTTGACCAAAGCTTCTTATCACAAGAGGCAACATTTTACCAAGTTTACCTGTTGTCATTCTTGCTCTGATTTTGTCTTTTTATGGAATAATAACTTTGAAACTGAAACAAAATCTAAATAGGAAAGAAAATCTTAGCCTAAAACAGAAGGGGAAAAAAAAATCAGATTTACTTGATACAGACTGTTCTCTGGCTAGATGACTCAGATATGTTTTTCAGTACCTAAACCAAAAGACTACCATCCTCATTAGAATGCCTGAGTGCGTGCTTTGTTCTCAAATTTGCTTTGCAAGCATATCACAGTAATTATACTGAATAAAACACAAACACATCTATTTCTAGTGATAGCTTTTCTTGTTACTAAAATGTTCCTCTATTAAATTAAGATTTCTCCTAGAGACAGAAATGTATGTTAAAGGTCATTTCCACAGCAAGAAGTGCAGATTTCTACATAACGTTTTAGTAACAGTCTTTCATTGACCCAATTCCCTCAAGCAATGGGCAAGACAGAGCTAGCACATTTTTATTTTTTTTTTTTGCTTTCGGCATCAGTTTAGTGTCTGCAAACTTTAGATGCTCACTGGATGCAGCCCTCAGGATACTTTGTTTCCTTTAAAAACATTGATGGAAAATAATTTGATATCCTTTTCTTCATGACTTAAAGATTTCTGTTTCATCCTTAGCTCATTGTTAGAAAGAAAAATTCTGTAATGTTCCAGTAATTTTTTATTTCTTATTTATTCAATGTATTTAATTTACTTGAGTCTGCAAAATACAGAACAAAATCTGCCTTTTCTCCATTCTCATTTGAGTGAACTCATAATGAGTTCTCTCTGACTCTGATCTCTATTACTTCTGAATCAGGAGTTTTGCTGGTCATTTGTGCATGTGTACTGGCTCAAGAAAGGCCTTCACCCCTCCTATCCCCTCAATTGCAACCAATCAGCATTTTTACTCATTAACTCCACGAAATATCTGACACTGACTTCAAAGACCTTTATTGAAAGGGCTTAGTTTTCATATTTTATGTGTGTTTTACATGCAAGTAACACACTTCACTTCCTTTTGAGCTACTTTTCTGCTTTTCTGTGAAGCACAGACAAGAAGTTATCTCTTTCTGCAAACTGCTGTGAGACAATGTCATGTATTTTTTATTTCCTTGAGTATGTATATAAACAAGATTTAGTAGAACATCAAGATGGATCTTTAATTATTTATTACATGACTATTTTAGCAGTCTCTTACTTCAAAAAATTGTCCCTTTATGAGAAATTCATAAGTGTACAAGTGCATTACCATTTCACAATCAACTATGGGGTTCTGAAAAGTCACATTGGGACTGCATGTGCATCGTATATGCTACACAGACCAAGCAAAGAATGGATGCTGAAAATACCAGTTATCATCAACAGCTCTATAGCCAGAGCCAAATAATCACCTCTTCAGCTTCCAGATAATAGGAAATCTGATGAAAATTGGCAAAATGAAGGGCATGGACCTCCTGGTACATGTGAAAAATCTACTACCGCATAGGGGAAAAGGCCTCAGAATTTCATACTTCTCTGCGTGCATCATCACAGTCTAGACCTTCCCAAACCAGTTTAGTATTCAAACTGCAGATGTGTGGTAGCTGCCTGTTTTCCAAGAGACATTAGCAGTATGTAATATACAGTGCTGCTGTATATTATGTCTGGATTAGCAATAGCTCCCAAATGGTGGTGATGGTGGTGGAGGAGAATTTTTTTCCGGTAACTTATGATCTTCTTCCTGTAATACAACTCTAGTTGCATCTGCTTCCTCTTACTTAGAAAACCACACTTTCAGGTGTCTCTGGGCAATTAAACTTGTGTTAAGTATCTTGTTATGCACCTGTATCCCAGAACACAGAATGTCTGTCAGTCTATAATTTATGTATTTGCATGCATTCTGATGCCCACAAACCTATATCTGCATGAAGAGGTAATTTATACAGGTTACTTTCTTCACAGAAGTGTCCATAAAAGAAAATAAATTCATTTAGAAGATACCTAAAATGGTTTATGAATTCCATCATTAAGAAAAATCTCCATGTAGCCTGATTGTTTTAAAACTGTTATTGTGGTCTATTTTTGTTTCAGATTTGGAAGAATAACTAATCATTACTGTGAATTGTATTATTTTTTGATTCCTACATATTTCAGATTAGATCATGTAATATGGTTAGAGAAATTTTCTTGTAAAATTTATTTGCTCTGATAGAATGGCTAGCTATGCTGGAATTAATTGTTTGCATTCTAGTCATAGATTGACTCGTTTTACATTAAGTGACTTAATTACTCATATGTCTTTTTAAATTTTTTTTTTTTTTTTCCTTACTTGTTTGTTTGGGGTTTTTGTTTTGGGTTTTTTTGCCAAGTTGTTAATATTCCTACTGCCAAAAAATTCAATGGAAATCAACACATTTAAGTGTATGGAATTAGGTCGTACTAGTAACATTTCTGTGTACTACACACCACGTGGGATGCAAACAAATAGGGAAGAATTTTCTTGTGAAAAAAAGTCAAAATTTTAGTTAAAATTAAGTCATCAGGATATAATAACATAAATAGCCTTCACACTACAAAGAACAGGCATCTACTGTTTGGAGGTTTTCAGAGGTGGGGATGAGTGTAACAAAAAATAAAATAAATCAGATCAAATCATGACAAAACTCAAAATTTTTGTATCATATAAACCAGTCTTGTAATGTGTATAGTCTGCTCTATTCCTCTTCCTGCAGGGCAGCTTTCCACAGAATTTACTCCACTGAAAGACAGAACTAAGCTGATGTAGACAATCTAGACTCCTGTCTTATTCTCAGTAGTGGGAATATGTTGAGGTAGAACATTGACAATGAAGGGACCATCAATGTGTTCCAGTTTGTGAATGGCCAAGAATTAGAGACACCAACAGGTGGCATTTTTGGGCACTGTCCACCTGGGCTCAGATCCTGTACTGCATTTTCTAACTGGCACAGCATCACTCTGAATATTAATGGATTGACTGCGAGTTGCAGAGCTGGCCAAGTCTTTGGTGCCAAGACATTAATACTCCTTGTGAACAGGAAATTAAGCTGTATTCTGCACCAACAAAGTCAATGAAATCATTATTGCTTCTGTCCATTCAGAAAGTGAGTCTCAGGTAGGAGAACTGTTATTCTGAAAATGTAAAAAAAAAATCATATATGCAATATTTTTTAAAATAAAAATTTTGTCCAAAGAGGACAACCTGCTTTACACACACACACACACATACACATACATACACACTCTCCAATTATTCTAAATATCAGAATTAAATACAAGAAAGTAGATTAGAATACTGTCAAAAAGAAGACGAGCAAGATCAGGCCAGTAGCTTTTAAGAAACTGTGAAAATGGGAAATGGAAATACAGATATGGTTTAATCCAATCTGATGGAGCATAGCAAAATCCCAAACTCTAACAAAATCATAGAGAAAGATTCATGAGATGATAATTGAAAATATCATACTCTCTATGCCAAACAAATGCATCTTCTGACTTTATCAAAGTAGACTAATCCTCAGTAACCTCATGAGGAGACC
This sequence comes from Cinnycerthia olivascens, assembly GCA_035048155.1. Lineage (NCBI taxonomy): Eukaryota > Metazoa > Chordata > Aves > Passeriformes > Certhiidae > Cinnycerthia > Cinnycerthia olivascens. Next base: position 92,636,270 of record JAWWMU010000001.1, read on the forward strand.
ATTCCTGTAAGTAGACCTCGTACACCACAGCTGACAAACATGCCAACGGTATCACTCTTGTGTCAGGATCCAATACTTTCTGACCAGGCTCTTTCAGATACTCTGCACAAGGAAGGCTAAAAGTTTTAATATCAGATTTACTTATTTGAATATATTGGACATTACATGACACTTTGATTTAGCAGGGTATGCAGCAGCATACTGAGGTTCTAACATAAGCACAATACAGCAATTGCAATATTCACCTGGATCACATTGCAGAGTCCCCCCATCAATCCCTATACATGTGCTGTGACAGTGCTGAGCACCCTCAGTCATTGGAAAGAGTATGTGGGAGCTCAACCCTGTTTCTCTTTTCAAGGTCTACCCTGTTGGCTGCTCAGCTTTTATAGTCTGGGTTGGGCTGAGCCATAAACACACTTCCTCCACACTAGTCTGGCTGGCTCAGAAAGACATTAAAACCATTTAGGTCATTCACACACTGAGTTGACCAGCTCAAACATTTCACTAATAGGTTCTTTTTTGTTTTACATTCAGTTTTCCTTAAAACAGCTCTTGTCACTCCCTGTACTTTCCCCTGAGTATCACAAGCGCATTGTCTGAAATCATCTTCTCTGATCTTTCTTTCATTATTGGGTTTTGGTGATTGATAACACCATAAAATTTCTTCATGATAGCTAAGGGAATTTTCTGTTGATAAATCAAAATGTTTTTTACAGTGTGTATGGTTGGATGGTATATGTTGGAACCTATAGCAGTTTTATTAAGTTAGTCAAAAATAAAAAGTGTTCCTCATCTATACTGAACTTCTAGGGCAAAATATAGATGAACGGAAGAAATAATCAAATTTTGAACTTAATCAATAGTCAAATCAATTGGGAGTCATTTTGTTACCAGGAAATATTAGGTAGTGCATCCAGCAGTAGCTGGGCTCTCAAAGAAGTTTCCAATGAATATTATTCACAAAACACATGCAAATAAAAAAGATTAATTATGAATTTTCTTGGTTTTACAAAGTTCAACACAGCAGGCTCTCATATTACCTACATGAGTCAAGAAGAAAGCTGCCACCACAAGTGGGTGGGTAGTGGGGCCATAGCATGTCTATGGCACCCTGATGGTGTACAGCTACAGGTATGTTTTGGTGTGTACTGGGATATTAGGGAGCATGCCTTAATCCTGACAGTCCTAAGATATCTGCCACTTCAGCACAATCGTCAAAAAAAAAAATGTTTCAGTGTTAAAAGTCAGTTAAAAAGAAATGGCCTAAGAATTTACTCCAGACCACATGGTATCTCTAGCTATGACTTTCTGTTCTGATTAACAGAAATAACCTCCAGTAGGTGACCTCCTGATTCACATTAAACGGTCAAAAAACATCTTATCTGGAGTGATTTTACATTAACAAAACTTTGCTGAAAACTTATAGAAAACACGGACAATAATTAAGTCTGAATTTATTGTCTCACTTTATTATTTCCATTTGGTTTTCCTTCAGCTTTCAGTTGCCATTGCTATTCTGTAGGAATATAAAATACTATGACAAAGCTTATTTGTATTTGTTTTCAAATCTTCCTCAAAAGGCATAATCTAATATATAATAAATTAATATGGAGGCAAGTTAACGTCACACAGTTTTAAATCATAGCAGAATCATTTTTATTATAAACCAAAATTATAAGGTACAGAAAAATCAGTCCTAGAGATCTTAGCATGTTCCCAGATTGTAGGAGTTTAATACTCCTATATGTCTCTTCTCTGATAGGGGAGGTTTGTCTTTTAAGTTCTTGTTAACTAAAAAATGAATTGGATTTTCAGTTGATTTTGTTCTTTAGGTTGTTTATTTAACAGGAGGAGGAGATGTTGGAATTTAGAATGCAAAGAATATTTCTCTGCATGTTTTAAACTCCAACACCACATTACAAGTTTTAGGTGGTGTACAGCCAACAAATTTATAATTTTCTCCCTTTTTTTCAATAATGTATAAAACATTTCTAAGTTTTTTTTTTTATTACAACACTGCATCTAACCACCCGTTTTTGAGTTTTTTGCATCTCTGAAAGTTAGAGCTAATCAAATCTGTTTTGTGCAAGGAAAATCATTCACTTGGGGGTTTATCTTTTATTTTATATTTTATCCAATAATTTCCTTACCATAAGTAAATAGAATCTAATTTTCCTTCTAAAATTTTTTCTTGACTCATCAGTTTGTATCCAGATTGCTTGGAAATCCTTGGAAATATAGTATATGATATGACAGCTTATTTATGGCACATAATATTCTTACTTTGATTACATTCAATGCATTATACAAGCAGCAAGCTCAAATCAATACCAACACAGAGGGTCAGGAACATTTTTTTCTGCAAGTAAACTTGTTTATGTGCATCATGAAATTTATTTTCCTAGTATGAATTTTAGACACACAAGCAAGTAAAAAAAAAAAGCAACAAAAACAACAAACCTTCATAGACAAAATATTTTATAAGAATTTTATAGCTTGAAATATATGCAGTTAAATTGACTATCTTAGTACAGAAAGGTGTTAACTCTAAAAGCATTAAATAGTTTCTTTTTCATAAAGGGTGACAGATTATATTAAATTCCTTAATGTTCATGACTTATGTTGAAGTTGATGCTAGTTGTCATCCTTAAGTTGTGCATTAGTAATTTCCTGTGGTAATGGACCGTATTTTGCTATCCACTTCTTGTTCCCTATATTTCTCTGCTCATTGAAAGGACCAGGAAGCTCAGATGGACTCTGTGGATGAAAAAGGATGAAAAAGGAGACTGCCTCTTCCCTGAGGGAGCTGTCATGGGCACAGCCACCAAGGATGAGACATGTTAGTGCAGTTACGGCTGGCAGTGGAGGCAGGGAGGGGCTTTGAAGTGGGAGAAATTACTGCCCCCATAGGATACAGCTGTGCATAGGGCATTTTTCATTCTGATTATTTTCTGGTTTGCTTGGCCTTGAGATTTTTCTACATAAAGAGTCACGTTTCTCATTCTTATCCCAAAAAAACTTGGCTGTCCTTACTTTAAACTTCTTTTAGTGTCCTGTGAGGAGATGTCCCAGCACAGCCACCTCAAAGCTCTGAGCATACCAGGATCCTGTCATAAGCCCAAGCTACAGGGTGTAGAGGGGAAAACATCTGCATTACTGCAGTCTGGAGGACTGTGGTATGACTACCTGTAGGCAGCAGTCCTGGTGCATTTTATTCTCACCACAGTTATCTATAATTCTCTTCATTTATTTCCATGGTGTATACATTTTTTGGCACTAAGACTAACTCTGTCACTGTTAGTAATCTATCTTACCTATTTGCCACTTCACTCTACAGTGGCAAAACAATAATTTTCTTAATGCATTCAACATGTTTTTTTAGATAAGTAAGCTAAACAAGGTATGTGATAAAGCTTTTCTGTTTTTTTAATGACATAATATATTTGACTTTCCTAAAACACATCATCCTTTTTCTGTTAACTTGTGAGATGAAGTTTTAGACTGTTCTGCATGTTGTCACAGACTTCATCTGTAATTGCAAAGGAAATGCCCATTTCAGCAGGTGAATCTGTTTGTTCTAGTTAAAGAAATATTTGAATATATCAAAAAAGGAAAAAAAAATATTTAACTGTTGATTTATGTGCTTTCACTTTTATTTGCACTGCTGCAAGGATGCTCACCCTGTTCCAATAAAAATCTGTACTCTTTGAACTCCCATAGCCAAAGATATTCTTGTTCTTAAAGTTCACATATCCCATGAAGAAAGTTCTGCAACTAAAATGCTTTCATTCTTAGACCATGGAATGGTTAATTATAAAAACTATAGAATATTTTTTTCATGAAGCTCCAATCCAGAGCAATCTGAATTAAACTATACATCAAGGAAAACTAAAACATTATTTCTTAAATTTTGGTGAAATATTCCATTGCTTGAACTCCAAGAAAAGATAAACACAGAGGATGGAAAGGAAAAACTTGAGTTTACTAGAACTAAAAATAATCTAGAGCATCATTCTCTTTTTATTTTGTTGGCCAAATTACAGCTAAAGATATGACTAAGAATAACCAACACAAACTCCTGAAACTTCTCAACCCCCTACCCCTCACCTTGAATTTGTTACCTAGGGAAACTCATAAGCCATCTGAAATGCATAAAAGATAGAAGAAACAAAAAAAACCAATCAGTTATATAGAATCTTAATGAGGTTTTGTTTTGTCATTTTAGAACTTTGCCCATTGCCTCATTAAAGTTAACATTTCCCAGCTAAGGAATTTCTGTTTGTCTTTTTATAATAAAGCTGATTCTGAGTTACTGAACAATCACTGAACTTTCCCAAGAATGTTCTGTCTCTCTTTGTTTGGTTTTCCTCCAAAAAATATTGATCTATTGCCAGTATTTCTACCTGAAGGTTTAGGAAATGACTGATTCTGCCCAACCATTGCCACAAGCTGTCAATTTAGAGCTCTGTGCCTTTTGGCAAGTATTGGTCAGGAGCCTCTTCAAGAAGCTAAAGATAATGGGGAAAGCCTGACCTCAAGATTATTTGTGCTTGTTGTAACTTATAAACATCAGACTCTTCAACTCTTTCCATTTGTGCTTGAATATTAGTTTCAACCATGTGAATGTTTTAATTGTCTTGAAAAGTATTTGTCTGAGCACTTCTTATAAGCATATTCATAATTTGTTTTTTTTTCTTTTATGTATTTTCATGAACGCCTTAAGTTATACATCATCGCATTTCTTTATTAGAAATGGGATAAAAGCTTTTGCATTAAAAAAAGTTATTTATGGAGTTTTTTGTTCTGTACTTGAATATTTGGTGTTAGATGGAGACCAGACTTAAAGATTTGCACCAAATTAATGTAGTAGAGTGTATGTGACAAACACCAGTGTGTGGAGTAGACATAAATTCTCATTTGAAAATAATTTTCAGAAAGGAAAAGCAAAGGTATTTTGTTTATCTGACATGAAAAAGGGAATTTTCAACCTCACTGAATATCTTAGAATGTGGTGGGGAAAAGACAGCAAAGAAAATAGTATTTTTATGATTATGTATTAAATGAAACTTTGGTATTGATTGTTTGCATTAAATTATTCTCATGGTTTTCAGCAAGAAATGAAAATATGAAAAAAATACATTATTTTCTTGTCATTAATGAATAATGCTATAGTGGAATATGCAATTTTTTACATTTGTGGGGAATTACTTTGAAAAATTAAGATATTTTTGTGGGCCTTATATGATGTATAGTCTAGCTGCAGGTAGAGACTTCAAAAGATGGTTTATAGCATGTATAATACATTTTTTAGATTTTATTTAAATTTGTCAGTAGCTAACTTTTATTCATTTTAATTCATGCTATGAATTCAATGGTGATTACCATAATTTCAGTGAAGTTATAATAATGATGGACTATTTTCCACAAGCACTAGGGGTTGGGGTTTTTTTGGCTTTGTGACACTTGCACCTTGTACTATTAAGAGTCTTACACTTTACATGTGGAAATATTTCACCAGAAAAAAAATTCCAGGATATGAGGAAGATTTTGTTAGCTCATTCTCTTACACCACAGTGGATCTAAATCCTTCAGCTTAGACAAGATAACATTTCAGTTTTATATTAAACCATTTAGGCCACAAGCATATGATGCTCAGACCTTAGAGTCAAATGCTTTCCTTATTTTAGAAACATGAAGAGAGGAGACAAGACAATTGATTACTATTTAATTATTATAATTCATTATAGACTTGTACCAGTTGATACCCTGTAAATATATTATCATTAATATGCATGAAATTTAAGTAAACCAAGGGTTGTTTTACTAATTTTACAAAAATATTGATAAAGTACTGGGGTTGTCTGCCCAGAGAGGTGGTGGAGTCACCATCCCTGAATGTGTTTAAAATTAGATTGGATGTGGTACTCAGTGCCATGGTTTAGTTGAGGTGTTAGGGCGTAGGGTGGACTTGATCTAAAGCTCTCGTCCAATCTCGTGATTCTGTGATTCTGTGATTCTGTGATAGTCATTGTTCCAGAAGAAATGTCAAAATGCAAGCTGCTTAAATATGACCCTTTTTCATCTTATTTTCATCTTCAGGATGAGAAAGACTAGAAATGAAAGTCGTTTGGTGTAGATAAAGATCTATATGATGAGGTAACAAACACAAGGAATAAAAACTTTGACAGAAATGTGAAATAGATGTCTCACTGGCATACAGACTAAAAAAAATTCCTCTCATTACTTAATGTCCTTGCAAATAGGTTGCTAGCTATATCATATCAGAGAAATATATTTTTCTTCTGCAGTTTGTCTTTATAAAGCATTTGATAAGGTAGATAGCCTTTCCTCAATCCAAGTCATCTGGATTTCCTTGGTGGGGGTCCACACAGGAAAATATCAATATCTTTCAAAATACTTGTAGGCATTAGTTTTGGAGGTTACACTTTTAAGATACTGATGTGGGCAATTTGTAGTCTTCACAGACTGTTAAAAATATGAAGTTAATAACAAAATTGCATGCACAACAATATAATTATTGTAGTTTGAGCAGTTCTGTTTATCCCTTAGTAGTCTGGAAGTCTGATATAAAAGAAACACAGGGATTATAATATGTCTTGTTCTTTGCCTTTTTCCTGTTTTCCTAGGACATAGAAGCCTAGATCCTTCTTTTAAAAGAGAGCTATAAGTACAAATACAAGTGTATAAGCCTTTGCATTCTAAATGTATTTAAACCACACCATCAGCAATATTTAACAGATATTTCTTCTTCCCTTCTAAATGTATGTGTACTGAAGGAAGAGTTGTGTTTTACAATGCAGCAGAGAGGTAACATTCTTCAATTCATGGGTAATTACACTACAATTAACAACATTCTTACGTTTCATATTCTGTGAGCCTGTCTGCATTTAGCTGGAAAGAAGTGCTCTTCTAAAAATGTTCTTTAATTCTTCTGGTGGCCATTCTGAGTTAATGCTGCCTAATGCAATCCAAGTATTACCCATTTTAGGATTAAGAATCCCAAACATCAAAGTAAAATTGTATTGTCACCATAATTTCTGTACTAATAATTGAATATTCTTGTTGGCTCACAATTCTCCTGTTACACGGAGATATCTGGAGAAAATTAACAATGCATATGGTATTATTTTGTCAAGACATGGCATTCAAACTATTAGTGAAATAGAAATTGATTTCAGAGAATCTGAAAACATCATACATACCAAAGAAAGGTAAATTCAATAAATAAGTGCCAACAAATAAAAATTTTATGCCTGAGGCAAAAGCTGAGTATATAATGTGGAAACTGAGAGCTGTCATTAGAGACAAATCGGGAAGACAGAGCAGATGATTACTGCATCATAATTGTGGACAAATACCTACAATATTTCATCTCTTGTTCATCTTGATTTTGAATTTCTATCCTACCCTGAGGTTTATTTATTTCAGCAGCAGGTCTTCTGATCTGACAGGGTTTTTTGTCAACTGACAAAAAAAGTTAGATAATGAAATCACATCCTACATAATTTTATTTCTGCAAATGTCAACCTTTTCAGTTCCCACTTTGTTTTGCCACTTTGTCTTAGCATCATTATATTTCTTCATTATTTGTCTTATTTTCCTTCTTTTCTAATATATCTTATATTACCAGTTCTTTCCACTAATCCACACACAATTTTCATACTCAGTTCCCATCTCTTCTAATTAGAAATTAATTCAGTCAAGGGCTCCAGGTGTACAGAATAAACAAAAGTCTATGTTTTTGTAATTTAACTGCTGGAATATACATTTTAGGTACTACCTAAATAATACTACCTATAATACCACTTGGTATTAATGATTCTTTTGATTTTCTATTAAAAGACCAAATTTTCATTCTTTATACTGTAGTTATCTTTAAAAATTTGAATAATTGCTAGTATTAAGAATCAGTCATAAGTTGAACTGCTCTAATGTTCACTTTTTCTAAGTTTTTCTTTGGATTTGTGTGGCCAGGTTTGGGTAACGGGGCAGATGCAGGGGTATCTTTTGTGAAAGGGGCTTTTGTGAGAAGCTACCAGAAGCTTCCTCCATGTCTGGCAGAGCCAATGCCAGCTGGCTCCAAGCAAATCAGCTAGGCTTCTGTGATAGCACATGTAAGAAGGCAAAAGAGTTATTGTGCAGATGTAATTGTGGCCAGAGGAGAGGGGAGTGAGAACATGAGAGGAACAGCTCTGCAGACACGAAGGTCATGGAGAAGGAGGGGCAGAGTGTGCTCCAAGTGCTGGAGCTGAGATTCCTCTGCAGCCCATGGTGAGACAGCTGGGCCCCTGCAGCACATGAAGAACCACACAGGTGCAGAAATGCTCCTGAAGCTTACAGAGGACAGCTCCATGCTGGAGGAGGAGGAAGAGGATGCCTGAAAGAGCCCGTGAACTTACGGGAAACCTGTGC
>JAWWMU010000001.1:92644805-92670991 GCA_035048155.1 Cinnycerthia olivascens
TACAGAGGACAGCTCCATGCTGGAGGAGGAGGAAGAGGATGCCTGAAAGAGCCCGTGAACTTACGGGAAACCTGTGCTGGATGAGGCTCTTGGAAGGCACCTGCAGACCCGTGGAGAGAGGAGCCCACACTGGAGCAGATTTGTTGTCAGGACTTGTGACCCTGTGAGGGAACCACTTTGGAGCAGGTGGTGCCTGAAGGGCTGGATCCTGTGAAAAAAAGTGACCCATGTTGGAGCAGGTTTGTCGATAATTGTCTCCCTTGGGATAGATTCACATTGGAGAAATTCACAGAGTGCTGTCTTCCATGGGAGGTACCCCATGCTGGAACAGGGGAAGGATTTTTCTTCCTGAGCAGGGGCAGAAATAATGTGTGATGAATTTACCATAAACCCCATTCTTAGTCTCCCTGCACCACTGTGAGGGGAGAAGATAGAGCCTCAGAAGGCTTAAATTTTTAAGATTTATTTTACTTCTCATTATCCTGATCCGATTTTGTTGATTTCCTTAACTTCAGTCTGTTTTGCGTGTGTTTGTATTTGATGAGTGATCTCTCCCAGTCCTTAACTCATGAACCCTTTGTAATTGTTTCTCTCCCCTGTTCAGTTGTGGAGGGGAGAGATAGAGTGGCTTTGGTGGGTGTCTGGCATTCATCCAGGTTCAACTCACTACACTATTCTGCAACATCCATTTTATTGCAATAATGCAGCCTGACATTGTGGAAAGTAAATGGTTAGTATATTTGAAAAAATTTCCAATTTCAACACCAGAAAAATTTATTGGTTTTAATTGATTAACGTATGGTCAAGGTAGCCTGACATAATTTTACTATTCTTCAGGAATTCTACACTCATTTAAACAAAGTCATGAAACTTAATAAAATCTCAGTATTCAGAACTGCAGAAGAAATTTTACTACATTCTTGGAGTTGAATTATTTACACAAACTTCATCATGAATGTTTCAGTATAGAGCTGAACAGACTTTGCATGAAGTATGTATATCTAACAAGTAAGAGATCATCAGGATGGTTACCAGAATTGAAACAGAGGACATTGCTGCTCTCTTATTCTCAATATTATTGAGAATACAAAAGAATACATTGAGGAAAACAGATGGATACAGTATAAGGTCTTGTTTCTGGGACACTGAATAAAAGAAGCTGACTGAATGTGAAAGACGCTGTGAAAATGATTAACTGCTGAAGTAGGTGTTGGGTGAGGGGAAGACAGGTTATGAGTCTGTAGTAAGGGCTGATTGATGCTGATGACAGACTAAGGATTATTCTTCCCTATGCTACTTTTTAATTTTCTTTCCTTAGTTAGTAATTACAGTTGTTACAAAAATTACTATGAAATTATTTACTCAGTTTTCTTATTTTATTTTTTTGTCACATTTATACACAGATACAAATAAAACTTATGAGTTAGATTTCCAATTGTTTTTAAACACTATTTTTGTCAAACACAAAAGAATTTACTGATTTTCATGTTAACTTCTTTGGTAATAATATATGTCCCTAAGATGTCTCAAAGGCCTTGACATCAGAAAATTGAAGTGGGTAATCATCAGCCTCTCTCAGATACACTTAAGCTATCATCACCTTTTCCCTATCTTATTGCTAATTTCAGGATTTTCACTTCTGATGTTTTAAAATGTTTAAGTGTTGCCAGGATACTTCAACATATATGAAATTAACTGAGCATCCTAATGTGGAAAGTATATATGGTCTGGTCATCGCAAAGAAAAAGGCAGAGGTCTGATAATTTGTGGTGTCAATTTTATGTCCTTTCTCCTTGGCTTTCAGGAAGCTGTAATTTATTTTATCAGCTATAAGTACATAGTGTGACAATATATTTTCTATATGAATGCAGCCATTGCATACACTGTAAATGGTGACAATACTTTGTCCATCTGAACTGCTACGTGATCCTAACCTTTTCTAAAAGCTAGAATAAAATGCAAAATTTTCATAACATCGAGAAGGTTTGTCATAAATCAGAATTTCGTCCCACTGTTTTCTACGTACTACCTACTCTAGCCCACTTTTCTTACTTAAAGCATCTTATGCCACATATGCGGAAAAATATTTTCTTTTGAAGTTACAATGTTCTTTTTTGATTAATTTATTCAGTTATTCAGTTTATGCATTTCTCTTCGTCAGAAATTTTCTTTTGAATCAGACTTATACCTAAACTCCTCAAACAGAAATCAGGGAAGCAATCAGACATAAAAAAGTAAGTTTTTTGGGTTCTAGAGATTAATCATTTTATTACGTGATCACAGTTTTCTTGCTACCTGGTTTTTAAAAATAATTAATGATCAGTAGGAAAAATTAGATTGATAGGTGTTCTAGGATTATTAGGAAGTAAAGGAAGGAAAAGAATGCTCCTCTGTTATCAATAATAATTGCTATTAATAGTTGTTTAGAAGATACAAAAAGCTAGGTCATAAAAAGGTGACTTTATATTTGAAGTTATTTCCTCAGTACTGATAAAAATTTCCCAATTAATAAAATATTTCCAGAGTAAACACATCTCCTGTCCTCTGATCTCTCTCAAGCCTAAACATACATACACATGTTAAAGTAAATATCCATGAAACACACACCTGCACTTTATTTTGGTGTACTTCTCAGCATGTTATGTAGGCTTGAGATGCTGCTTGTCCCCAGTGACTTGCACTGAAACCTTCTAGTGCTTTACAGCAGTAGTCAGTGTTGGTAGGATGCTAAATGCTGTGCATTTTCCCGTTTCCAAAGGAAAGAAAAAGATGGAAGACAGAAATCAATTAAAGTGTTCAGGAGCAGGGGTTGGTAGGCCTTCTTCCTTTAATATTTCATAAGTAAAAACATTTCCTAGCAAAAAAAAAAAAATAAAAACATTCTCTAGGGTAGAGTCAAGGGTTTCAAAATGGTTGTGAACCTCAGCCTAGTATGTTGAAAAATGCAGTAGGTCTCCAGTTGGTAATGAAAACTGATACTGAGTGATTTGCTGAGGATTTCAAAATTATTTATGAGGTTCAGTGAGAATTACATCTCTTCAATTCTTCTATTTTGTTTTTTTTTAACTTAGACTTTGTCAGGGCCAGGAAAAAAAAAAAAGCACAATATGAAATATCTTTCTCTCTTGAAATAAGAAAATGATAGAAAAATTGTCTATAATATTTTAAGATTTATGTATACTTTTTTTTTTTGTGAGTGAGGGAAACCTTTAAGAGACAGGTGCACTGCAATGGACCTAGTATATAAATGCAAGATTTAAAATAAAGTAAAATGTGTGAAAGTATTTAATTTTAATTTTACATGTGGAAGCCCATGTACTTCAAATGGAACACTACCATTATTTGATTATCTTTTTCAATAGGTAGTGAATTTTGGGCCACGGTATAGAAAACAGGTGTTTTTTTACATACACATGCAACACTTATAGTAAAGTTTTCTGAAATTATATAGTTAAATTCAAAAGAAAACTTAGTGGGAATATGAAAACATGGGAATGAGACAGAACAGAGTTTCATCATACTTTCTCTTGAAATAGCATATTAAATTGCCTTAGATAGAGGTATTTCTCCTCCAATTACCAACCTTGACTGCTCAAGCAATTTAATCATATATTCAATTCTCAATAACTTTTAGAACTAAAATTAGGTTGGTGCACTATTCTAAAAATCATATTCTTCCTTTAATAAAGTCAATTGACTTGATTATATCACAGCAAAAGAAAAAAAGTAGATACCATTATATAACCTATTATAGATAAAATTCATCTAGATATTTAGATATATTTTTGACAAATAAATATATCTGCTCATAATACATGTAGAGATCTGAATTTAGAATCTTAATTCTGAAAAATCAGTGCTAACTTAGCAGTTCCATTCCACATCATACTAAAGATGTGCCAAAATGAGTGAAATAATCCCAAATTGACTGGAACGATCGGTAAAAATATTTTACTGGGAGAGTTCATAAACTTTAGCCTATTGCCTGGAAGTGTCAAGAAAACCAGTAGCAGAGATATTTGTCTACTGTGCAATCAGTCTATGTTTTCTTTATGATCCTCAGTAGCAGTGTATTCATAAGGTAATATTAGAGGGGAAGCAAATGTATTTGGGAAATAATCAGTGATTTAGAGCTATGTCATTTCAGGAGCTTTCTCATCTGCTACTAATGCTTTTGGAACAGGGCAAAAAGCAAAGCCAGCTCATCCACTGCAACCCCAAGTGTGAGGGAGGTGTGCTGATAACTCGCTGTCCAACAAACATATTCACAGAGAGATGGGTGCATGCATCTGCTCTCTTCCCATTTTCCCCTCCAGTTTGCATGCTCTAGAATGCTGTTATAAAGTGCAGCATTCATATCAGTTCTGGGATGCAGCCAGCTTCATTTGACTATAATTCAAAGGGGTTTTAGACATTTATGTAAATATTAGAGACATGAACCCTTGATGTAGGCAGGTTTGTACAGATCAGACACGTGAAATTTTGCCCTCCTGAGAACTTTTCAATTAAGAGGTGCCTTAGGTAGGAAAAAAAAAAAAATCTTTCTGATGTTAGGTTGAGATGTGACCCAGTTAATTCTTTTTCTCAGAAGACCAGTTTGAGAGAATCTGCACAAAAATTTATTCAGTGTAACAATTTCCATGTAACTTTTCTAAGTCCACAGCTGTATGCTTCCAAATAGTCCTTTATACATATAAAACATAGTATAAGATTATAGTTTTTAAGTTCATTGTGACATTTCTGTGTAACATTTGAGTCTCCCTCTGTTTTAATATCTCCTAAATTATGCCATGAGGAAAATTCAAATCTTGTCGTTAAACTTAAATCAGAAAGAAAATATTAAGTAAGATGTGTCCCGAAATAGATACATGAAAACTTCCAGTAGATATTTTCTCCTGGTCTGGTACTGTTCCAACAGAAATCACAGTCATTTCCAGTTCCTCAATTTTGATAGTGTTATACATTCTGGTGTCAATATCCCTATTCACACACTTCATCTAAAATTTGTCAAGACGAGATTAAATATTTGACTAATGCTATTCATTCTTCTCTACAAAATGAACTAACTTTTAAAAATTAGTATGAACTTTTCCTTGGAAACCCACATAGAAATTTATTGGGTTCAGAGGCTATTTTCCCACTTACCTTTGCCTGTGTCATTTTCTTTCAAAATTAGCTTCAAAGTACCTTGGAATATTTCATCTGGACTAACAGACCTTTCTTTATATGACTCCTTCCCATACACACTCACTCTTCTTTGCTCATACATTTTTCATATGACCCATGCAAGTTCTAAAATATCTTATTAATATATTCTTCAATTATATCATCCTGTTATAATGTCATCTTGTTTGACAGGCTTACTAAGATTAGTTGTTACAGATCTTATGTGTCATGTGTCACATCTTTCAGAAGAGACATTATCTGATTACATCTTCCACTACCAAATAACATTTTCTGTTTTGATGCTGTTATGATATTGTAACTCCCATACAACTTCCATTACTATTTTTTCCATTCACTTTGTCAGTCTTGTCCACTTAAAAGCACTTTTCAGGCCTCACACATCTTAAATTTCACCTACATATTACAAAAACATTTTAGTTAACATATGTTTGTCCTTAGAATACAATATGGTTTTTTTGCAGAATATTTATGTACCAAGCTGGCAGTAGGATGGAATAACTTCAACAGAACTAAGTATACTACACTACACATTGGTGCCACAGTGCATAGGGTGTGTAAATACTTGTGGACTTAGTTAATGATTGAGAATGTTTTGGGGAGAAAATTTGGTATATAGATTTTTAAGTCATGTCCAAGTTTCAATTTAGTTTTTACTGCACTACTGGAATCAGACATCTCATACTGGTTGTTCTTACATCGTTACTCCTTTCCCAGTGATAATGAGAAAATGGTGATTTTTATTTGGTTCAATTTTATAAAAAAATGGAATATGTATCCCATTGGTGACATATGAAAAAACATCCTGAAAAATAAATCTGTGTTATCTTGTTTCTTCTTACCTTAAAAGAAAAATATCTTGTTAACGTAACAGCAACGCACTGTCATGATTTTCCAGCTGGAAATAAAGAACCATAGAGCCACTCATGTATCCCCCTTTTCTCCCTCTCACCCTGGTGGAACAAGGAGGGGAATCAGAAGTAAAACTTGTAGGTTTAAATAAGAACAGTTTATTAATTAAAAATAAAGTTATATACAATAATAATAATAATAATAACAATAATTAATAGTGAAAGGGAAAAAAACAAACAAACAAATAAGTGATTCACAACAGAGTTTTTTACCACCTGCTGACCTATACCAGACCCTTTTCCTGAACCCAGATGGGCCTTCCTTCTGGGTAATTCCTCCAGTTTACATACTGAGCAAGATGTTCTATGGTTTTAGAACACCTCTTTGGCCAGTTGGATTACTTGCACCAGCTATGCTCTCTCCCACTTCTTTTTTGTGTGCTTCATAACTGGCAGAGTGTGAGACAAAAAAAAAACCAAACAAAATCAAACAAAAAAAAAAAAAAAAAAAAACAAACAAAAAATCCCAACATGCAAACAAAAAAGTCCTTGACTTAGAATAAAACCAACTTAGCAATAAACAGAATCATCATTGCGTTATCAGAGTTATTATCATTATGAATCCAAAACATAACAATTTACTGGCTACTGAGAAAAAATTTAATTTATCTCATCTGAAATCAAGACACACATACACTTAAAAATCCCTTCACTGTGTCTACTTATAAAACCATCTTGGTAGTTTACTATGATAAACATCTGGAGATATGTTTACTTAGATATGACCTATTGCATGATGTTTTATCAGATCTTTGCCTGCTTTCAAGAACCACTTGTTACAAAACTTGTCAGCTATGAAATTATACATTTTTTGTCATGTGAGTGATAGGTTTGGAAGAGTTTCAGGTTGAAAACACCACCTGCTCATGAAGACATAATTCAGACTTCTTACAAATATATAAATCTACTGATGTAGCTGTAAGATGTATCTTGTTGTGACTGTCACATCATTCACTTTTTAAATGTCAAACCTGTCATGTTTCTTGATTGAAGTACTCTTAATGTAAAATACCTGATTTTTTTTTCTGTTCAATCAAGACAAGGCCATGCTAGTGAATATCTAGCTTTTTAAAATATCAGCTAGAGAAAACAGTAACAGGTACATCTTGTACGATTATCTCCATGTATTGTCTCTTTATAGTTTTATCCCTCAGAGGAGTCACATTTCTACTATGTATTTTAAATCTGCCTACATGTTGTAGAAATGACACAACACAGTAGTTTTTCAACTAGCTGCAAAACAGACTTGAATTGAGGACATTTTAGTCAAGATACAGAAAACCATACTGCATGTGAATTTGTGCTGGAGTTCTACCAATATTTTTTACATTTCAACACAATTCAAATAGGAATATATGAAAAATTGAAAGCAAAAGTATGACTTTTATGACTTTCTAAGGAAGATGTGTGGTCCCTGTTAGGCTGCCAGCTGGCATAAAAAAAAAAAAAAGAAAAAAGAAGTACAAAAGAAGGTAAAATTTACTGAAGTACTGCAGACACCACATAAGCCACAACAGGTAAAGACAAGCTCTGTAGAAGTGTAGAAGAGTGTGGTAATTTCTGGGGGAAATTGAAGGTAGAAATTAATCCGAGGAAATTTATGGATACAAGGCAGTAATGAAGGACCAAGTAGGTGATTAGAGGAATGGAGCGTCTCTACTACAAGGAAAGGCTGACGTAGTTGTGCTGTTCAGACTGGAGAAGAGGAGACTCCAAGGTGACTTTGTTGTGGCCTTTCAGTATCTAAAAGAGCCTACAAAAAAAGCTGAAGAGTGGCTTTTTACTAGGCTGGGTGGTAATAGTACAAGATGTGACAGTTTTAACTTGAAGGAGAGTAGCTTTAGATTAGATATTAGGAAGAAATTCTCTGTTGTGAAGGTGGTGAGAGACTGAGAGAGGTTGTCCAGAGAACTTGTGGATCCCCATCCCTGGAAGTGTTAAAGACCAGGTGGGATCAGGCCCTAAGCAATCTGATCTAGCAGAAGGTATCCCTGCCCATTGCAGAGGGATTGGAACTAAATAATCTTTAAGACCACTTTCAACATAAACTATTCTCTGATTCCATAATTCAATGATGGTGTTGTCTCTCAGACAGGTGTTAAATGAGGGGTAAATGAGAATTACAACAATAGGGGTCTGGTGTTCACATTATCATTCATTAACTCCTTCACTTATCAGATAATTTGTACAACTTTCTTGCTGAAATTCTTCAAAGAATAGAAAAAAAAAATGTAACAAGTATTTTTTTGTTGTTTTCTTTGTTCTAAGGAATGTTGTAAGCTGACACTGTGTCCAGGAATTCCAAGTCTGGGATTTCATCATGCTCAGGAAGCTAGGGTCCCTGCCTAGGCTGGGAGGTGTTTGCAGATTCGGTTGGTAGAAAAGCTGAGCATATATCCCAAGGACATACACACAGACACATATGTACACCCACAGACACCCAGGTGTGATTGCACATACTGCCTCAGACAAGGTATTGCTGCCAGCAGCTTCCAGGTCATACAAAGACAAGAGCAGACAGTCAACTGTGTCTTGGTCAAGATTGAAGGTCCCTAGTGTAAGTAAGTGCATGTGCACACACACATGCACACACACACCCCTCAACACCCACAGCCACATCCACACACATATCTGCCACTCTCCAGTCATATGTGCATTCGTGAATCCCTTGAGATATTGCACCTCTGTCCACCTGGTACCTGTTCATGGACCCTGAGACCCCTTATCTGCCCCACCTGATTCACATTCAGGTGCTTAGCCCTGCTGTCTGACTGGTGCCCCTGCCTAGTACCAAGGTTGGGGGAGATTCTTGTCTCCAATCCCAGCAGCCAGAACCAGGCACCTGGCAGTCATTCCCTCACTCACCTCACTCACCTGGTCTGCTGTAGTTGATGTTCCTGAAACACACCATGTAAAAACGCAGCTAAGGCCAAGTCCCCTGCCTGCCTCCATCTGGTGTGTCTGAGACTCCACTGGTTCCAGCTGCAGGCATCACTATCCCAGGAATCCTGTACACCCATCTCACAGTAATGTCTGATCCCAGTCCACTCTCACACACAGCAGCCAGCTTCTCATAGAGTCATAGAATGGGTAAATTTAGAAGACACCACTGGAGCTCGTCTGGTTCAACCCTCCTGCTGCAGCAGTCTCCTAGAGCACATTGCTCAGAATTGTGTCCAGATAGCTTTTGAATACCTCTAAAGAAGGAGACTTTACAAGTTCTCTGGACAACCTGCTCCAGTGCTCATCGTTTGTGCAGTAAAGTTCTTTAGCATCTTCAGATGAAATTTCCTGTGTTCCAGTTTTTGTCCATTGCCTCTCATCCTATTGCTTAGCACCAATGACAGGACCTTGGCTCCATCCTCTTGACACCCTCCCTTCAGATATTTACACAAATGGATAAAACCACCTAAACCCTCTTACACTCATACAAGATAACAGGCACAGGGAGATCTGCCACAGGATTTAAGGAGAACACAGCTACAGGACTGGGAGATAAACCCTGCTGATGGGCCATGTCCTGCCCCCAGTTGGACCATTCTATATAAAGCCTTGTTTGTCCCTTACATGCTTTCTCCTTCCCACCTCCATTCCCCACATGCTCCCTCCTGTCATGTGTGGTCGCATTGACACAGCCCTTGAATATCACAGATCCCCAGGTGCTTTTTTCCTTCTTATGACTGAAAAAGTCCAGACTGTTCCTCTCCAAAGCTGTGCCTACAGTTTTAATGGGCCTTTGGCTTGTAATTGAAGACTTTTTGTCCTTGGTAATGACTCTGCTGTCTTGTGTCTGTTGTGTTTGTGTCCCTGTGTCTTCTTATTTACCACTACCACATTAATTTGTTATCCTCTTTGCACTGAAGAGGTCCTTGTTGGGAACACTTCCATGAAGCAGATGTTCCCATATTCCACATATTTTTACAGTCTGCCCTTCTAAATTTCTTTTCTTTCTTGAGTAATGAAAGATAGAGATATCCTTTCTAGTGTTGTTCAGAAAAAAAGGATTAACAAATAATAATTAAAATAATAATAATAATAGTAATAATAAATGAAAAAAAAGTAATTCAGAACTTCTAGGGGAGTCACTAGTGAAACCCTGTCTCTTACAAAGCTGCTGACAGCTTTGTCATGGATTTTATTAGTGGTATGACTTCAAACAGGGTCTTTTGCAAGGGGTGTTAATTAAATGCTTCTGAGCTTGGAGAAAACAGAAGAAAAATGCAATATTAACAGTTATGCCTTGATGAGATGGCAGGTTGCTTCAGACTACTTCAAGTGTTCATCTTCTTTCCTCACGCTTTATGACGTTCAAAGTATTCATGCATGTTCAAACAGTATTACACTTTGTAATGATTAACTCAGTTTTATTTCTGAGCCATTTAAACAAAAGTGTTCATTTGCATATATCTAGTTATTTTGTTACACAGACATACTATCAGAAGATTAATTCAAAATATTTATGTGGAAGAGTAATCTTCCTGCCTTCCTTCCTTCCTTCCTTCTGCGTCTTCCTTCCGCGCCTTCCTTCCTTCCTTCTGCGCCTTCCTTCCTTCCGTGCCTTCCGCGCCTTCCTTCCCTCCTTCCTTCTGCACCTTCCGCACCTTCGGCACCTTCCACACCTTCCTTCCACGCCTTCCTTCCTTCCACGCCTTCATTCCGCACCTTCCTTCCGCGCCTTCCTTCTGTGCCTTCCTTCCACGCCTTCTGTGCGTTCTGCGCCTTCTGCGCCTTCCTTCCTCCCTCCCTCCCTCCCTCCTATGTGGGGAGACCTAGAAGGCAAATTGCCCTTCTGCAGTCTCTGTGCCTCAGGAGCTACAGTGCATCTACACAGGAGGCTGGTCTCTCTCGGTGCTCTTTGATGTTGAGAAAACCAATCTTCATTGGGAAGGTAGATATCAGGGTGTCCTGCACTCTTAAACTTATGCTGAGCAACATGATGCCGGTGGTATCACCTTCATACAAGGTAAAGATATTGCTGTTCAGCCACAGGAAATATGGGTGAAAGCAGTGTAGATATCAAAGGGGATCCTTCCTAGTTAGGTGATTAGGGTAACATGCACAAAGGATTCTCTGCTGCATTTAAGTTGTTAGAGATAATGATGGACAGTGCTGTTCTCTTTGGATTTTGGCCCACAAAGAATTCTTTGGTCTTTGTCACCATTTCTGAGTGAGGTTGTAATTTATGCTTTTGTCATTGAAAGACTGGGGCTTACTTTCCCACTGCATTACATCTTTTGTGTTCAGTTCTTTGATATGAAGAAGTTAGAAGAGAAAGGAGACAGATCTTGATTCCTGTGGTGCAGTTTACTTGCTCAGAAATAGATAAAAGAAGTGCAACTTTTTTCTAAATGCATAATTAAGCAGCAGTTCCTATTGCCAGAATGTTGCAGTGAGGCAAGGAAATTAGAAGAATTAAAAATATTTGAACTATTTTCAAAACTAAAGTAATATTTTTAAAGGTTTTTTTAAGAAATTTTTAGAAATTTGAAGCTGTTTTTTAAAGCATAAATCAGACATTTGATCGGTCAAAGAGGAAACTCCTTATGACATTAAATTCCAATTTACCTGCATGTAAAAGGGCTTTTTAAACTTGATATGGTTTATATCACACTGATTACAATTTAAATAGTTCTTTTTTTTTTTTTAAGATATGACTTCAGACAGACATCTAGTCAAATATAGCATTTGTTTAGTTCTTAAGAAAGTTTTCCAGAAAATGCATTTAAGACTAGATCAGTGGAGGCTGAATGAAATACCTCTAATTCATATGCCAGTGGAATTACTAAAGTTCCAGTTGTTCTAATTAAATTCTAGCCCAAGCTTTTAAAATTAAAACTACAAAGAGAAATTAAGTTGTACAAAGAGACAATTCTGTCTTTGTTTTTATGGAAAGGTAAGTCACAGTGGATACTGGTATTTAACACACAGAGGTCCTCAGGTTTTTCATTTTTGAAGATATGTTGAGGTGGAGTGGAGGATAGATTTTCCTCTGATACCAGTTTTGCTGTGGAATATGCATTATGTTCTTGCCTTGGCTAGATAACTGTGGAGGTGGAAGACAGGTATATTTGTATATGTGCAGTCTGGAATAAATGAGGACTCGGTGGCTTACGTCCTAATATTCTATTTACCTCTTGTCCACAGTACTGTGATCCCTTCTCCTCTGCCTTACAGAGTAAGTCCTGGTTGGGTGATAGATGAATAAGTGGGAATGAAATTTTGAAAGTGTGAGGTCAGCAAAAATACAAAAACATTTTTCTTGTAGTGTTAACTGCATAATACAGTTAGCTCAGTGATGAAAATAAAACTGAATGCTACATAGGAAATTTTATTTAACATTTAATTCTTCTTCATTAAAGGTAATATAAACACATGAAATAAAGACAGACCTCTCTGAAAAATGTTAGAGTGCTGATGTTAAGATTTAGAATATCATACAAATCATATTGTATACATTTTATTCAAATTATATTGTCCACTGAATATTGTGTTGGGAATCACATATATGTTACATATTTTGTATGCTGTGGTGTAACTTCTACATATATTTCTGTCACTCCTTTGCTTTCATAAAACACAATGACAGGAAAAATTATTCTGACTACATAAAGTGAACACTTCTCCAACAAAGATAGTATCACAGAATCATCTGAGTTGAAAGGGACACAGAAGCATAACCAAGTCCAGCTCTTAAGAGAATGGCCCATAATTGGATCAAATTCACAATATTATTAACATTGTGCTCTGACTAACTGAGCTAACTTCAGGGTCATCATTTTCCTTGTTTACTTTTGAAATATCTAATAGTTGATGCATCCATGTAAAATCAGAGATAAAAGTAATAGTATCATAGTGACACTGACTTGTATCATTTGTGGCACAGTGGAAATGAGGCTGAGAGACCTTGAATTCAGTTATGCTAGGGAGGGTCTCTCAATACTGTTGTCTCATCCTCTTATGCCCCATTGCAGAAAGTAGTTCCTTGCTGAAACTCTAACATACATTAGGATCACAAGAAAGTTAATACTTGGCTTCAAAAAAACAACAGTGTTTGCAAGATCTTCTTTTAGAAACACAATATTACAGTGACACACAAAGTGACAAAATATTTTTCAAAATGAAACAAACTTGTGGCCTAATTTCACTGGATGATATTTTTGTCATTTTCTTTTCTCAGATTCTGCTGCTCCAAACATCTGTTCCCCTCAACTGGTGTTGCCAGCCTTTAGAACCTTAGCATAATGAGGCTGTTGCTTACAATTTTAATATGCTGTCATTTTATTCTGCTCAGAGCAGATCTAATTAATGCCTAATTAAGGATCCGTCCAAGGTCACTGATGTCAATAAAGCCTAACAAATGTTAGGAAGGATAACAGTTTGGGGAATCAATCTGTCCAAGTACTAAGCCTGATGTAAGGCTCTGAACTCTCTGCGTGTATCTTAAGGAAGATGCCAACTTCATTTTAAACACACAGCTTCAGCCATTTCCTGTTGACCGATTGCTTGCCTTTTGGATTAAAACTGTAGCACAAAACCTGCAGGAATTAGAGGAGACTCCAATATCTGGTATACAAAATTAGCTGTATCTTTTCAATATAATTTATTCTGTAGTAAAGCATACCTTAGCAACAAATATATCTGCAGAAGTTTCCTATTGTAGGGATCATCCTTGAGTCACTGGATTATAAAGTGATAAAATGGCATTTGTTTCTTTGTCACTTCCATTAATTCAGACTGAAAATTTACTGCCAGGAGCTGTAGGAAGCAAGGAAAGCTTACTATTTGAAATGTAAATTGATCCCTTTTGACAGGCAAGGAAATATTGCTCTGGAGGTATAGAAAATGTATTTAGCTTTTTATTACTGCGCATAGGTATTTGCTCACACTTGCTCTTGAAGGTATACAAATTATGCAAAGTTTAAGTGCTTATTCCAATGTATAATACAAATCCTGAAAAAAATCTTGTAGAAAGGATGACTAGTACTTATGTGGAAAAGCGTTTATTACCCTTCTGGAGTCACACTAGGAAAACTTGTATATCATACTTATTTGAGTTACTAAACAAATTTCCTACTGGGAAAGAGCATGTATAGAGATCCTAAATCAAGGGTAGTTTCTGTATTCTGCTCTGAAGCAGCAGGTTTCATTTGGCACATGAATACAAATCAGTAAGTGATCTAGTTAATCTCTTGCAGAGTGGTGACTGCCCAGTAGTTTGACCTTTCTTAGATTTCTTTTCATCAAAAGAAATTTTTGAAGGAAATTCCTTCCTCTTGGTAAAAGATAGAGCACTTAAAAAAAAATAAAAAGTTTGACTAATTGAACTTATTTTGACGAAAAAGAAGGAAAAAATATTGAGGTCGCTTACATTTCACACAAAACCTGTGGAACTCATAGTCGATTCACATGGAATATTTGGTTCTTGTATAAATAAAACAGATAAACCTTATTTTCCTTTGGATACTAATACTAGAGTCTCAAATTGTTGTTTTTATATAGAGGGGATTTTAACATGATACTGATTTTGATCATAAGTCATTTTATTGTTGAGGAAAACAGTGAGTTCCATGAGAGAATGAAAAAGGCACTGACTGAGAGATTAAGGGTCAGGACAACAGGGAGGGCAAAATCAGGTGAGATTATACTGGGGGTGTGCTTCAGGCCCCATGGCCCAGGAAACTGATCAGATGAAGTCCTCCATAGGAAGACAAGAGCAGCCCCAGGTTTGTAAGTCCTCTTGCTCATGGGCGACTTCAACCACTCAAATATCTGTTGGAGTCTCAACACAGCAGGACACAAGCAATCCAGGAGGATCCTGGAACACGATGATGGCAACTTGTTTCTCCAAGAGATAAAGGAGCCAAGGAGAAGAGGTGCTATGGTGGACCTTGTTCTCACCATCAAGATCATGAGGAATGATGAGGAATATGAAGATCAAGAGCAGCCTTGACTGCAGTGACCATGAAATGGTGGAGTTCAAGTGCCTTAGGGAGCAAGGAGGCCACAGAGCAGGCTCAATAACCTGGGCTTCAGGAGAGAAGATTTTGGCCTCAGAAGGATCTTCTTCGTAGTTACTTAGCATAAAGCCATGAAAGGAAGCTGATTAATATGCAAAGATTAGGAGGAATAAATTGCAACATAGAGGAATTCAGGTGAAAATGCCAGGACATCTTCATAGATGAATAAGAAGTTCCCAGAAAATACAATGCATCTATATCATCTCAGTAATGGCTAGCTGGGTGCTGCATTAGCAAGAGCATGGGTCAAGAGAAGAGATTATTTATCTCTACTTAAGACTTCTTAGACCACATCTTGGACACTGTATTCACTTTTGGACCCTAAATTGAAAGAGAAAGATTGACAGACTGGAGACTTTGCAGGGGGTAAACATGAAGTAAGAGAAACTGGACTATGTAAGAGTTGCAAAAAAGTACAATCAAGTGACAGTGTTAAGGTAACAGATGAAAAACAATTAATAGACATTATTTCCTTTGAGATAACACACAGGCAAAATTGCAGGAAACCATAATGATCAGTTCTGCTTATTCTGTCTTGAAGCAGCAAAGACCAGACCATTACTGGTTTATGTCAGAATCTCATATAAGCAATCTAATGACAATTTGATCTATGCTACCAGATTTGGAAAATCAAAAGTTTATACACTTATAATAATATGCTTTACAATCAATATGTTGTACAATAAATAATATTTTTAATTATTATGACTGATGTTCAATTGTTATATACTTTATCTTGTTGATAAATACCAGTACAATGGTAGAGAGATTTTCCCAAAGTAGGTTTCTCTTTTTATTCTGTACTCTTCAAGATATGGTTCTCTGGTATTATTTCTGTATATTTAACCTTTACTTTAGAATCCAGGAAGATTTAATTCCTTGATAGCACATTCAAATTTCTCAAATGTGTCTTAACATTTCTTTTTAAAGAGCTATACTAGGATCGGCTTTCAGGCACCCCCAGGGTATTCCAGTATCTTCTTTTTCAATGATCAGATCATGCATGCATTCTTGTTTTATGGTAATTGAAAATTCATTCTACTGAAGGAAATCTTACTGTACTTTTTGTTTTCCTAATAGTTGGTTCTAAAAAATACAGTGCCAGATTTTACTCAAAGGTGCACAGTAAAGGACAGATGACAATGGACACAATTTGCACAAAGGAATATTTTGATTTGATATAAGAAGAAAATTCTTCAAGGTAGAAGTAGATAAGGACAGGACTTTCCCAGAGATGTCAACAGTCAAACCTAACTTAATAAAGTAATACAATAAAGACTGGATATGGGGATATATAGTTTTAGTAGATGGAGTAATATTCTAAAATATTAAAAGCAAAGGATACACTTGAATACACTAAAAATTACCAAATACAGAACAGATATATGTTTGTCATGTGAAAAATCAGATTACAGAATTCATTTTCATGGGAAGCATTAAATCAAGAGTTTTGAATTCAGAAGGATTCTTAATGTTACAACAAAGATTCTGTTTAAGTCAAATGGAAAATAACAGACTTCATAACACAAAGTTTTTAATCAAAGTCTGTCAGTGATGATATAAGACCTACCAGGGGAAGACTGTCTTCTTTTTATTATTCCCCACACACACTCCACCCTAAACTGACTTTAGTTAAAAGGAAAAGGAGTGAATAATGAATAAAGAGAGACAGCACATTCATTTCAGGGTAATATCAGCAGTGGGCTGCTCGTACTCCTCAAGAATGTGAGGAGTGTTTCTTATGCTAAATCTTCCATCTCTGCAACTGAGCCACATGCTTTGTTGCAGAATGAATGGCTGCCACATTATCTGATGGCCTTGAATTGTTCTCAGAGAAGACAAAGGATATTTAAAGTTCGGCAAGTCACAACAGTTCAAGTAATGCTTCAGTAAGAAGAGAGAAACTCAAATTGTATCAATCCAGCCTCAAAAGTATGCGAGATAGCTGCATGTGAGATAGCTGAAGATTTCACTAACAAAACAGACTACTAAAAATGCATCGAGTAGCATGCTTGTATCCACAGTCAAAGATTAGAGATGTTCAGGCTCAAGATAAAACTACTTTAATTAAGCAGTACATTCTATTACAATTTGCATTAAAATAATCAGTTTTATCATATTCACATGGTTTTGTAGCAGAACACAAACCTTACACAAAGAATGCTTTCCAACATTTGCAACATGTGAGGGATGAAGAGTGTTACTAAAATAATCTTGCAGGTAAAATCAGTTATTCCAGATTCTCAGACAAGGACCTGAGTAAGAGGATAAATTCACTCAGGTCTGTGCATCGCTAACTTCCTCAAGTTCAGTCTCAGAGGGTACATAAATCTGTTGCCAAATAGAGTGAATCTCAACCAAGCAGATTAAGTGACTTGATTTTGTAACAGAGGGAGGACTACAGCATACTTCTTTTTCAGTCTAAATGTTATCAGAAGATTATTTTATCCAAAAATGATATTGCACCTCTTCAGGAGTTATACTTTTTGTCACCCCTGTTCCAGAGACAGAAGGTCAAATTTTGAAGTGTAAATCAGCTCACCTGAACTGATTTTAAAAATATAGTGCTCTATACAATTGACCACATCCAATGTTGTCTTTATAATTTAAACTTTACAATATTTATCCTTTCAGGTCATAAGCAAACTATAATTTCTGATGAGCAGTCTTTTTTGAAATTCTATAGACAGAAATAGCCCACCATTTATTAACAGAAGACACAGCTAGCATGAAATATTTTTAGTTCTCCTTTCCTTCCAAGAGGATGATCCTTGAAATCTATCCAAAGACAAGGAAACCTATACATCTTGTACCTACACATAATAATGATTTATATCTCCCTGATATTTTGATGCTTCTAAAAGTAACTATATGTCCTTGGTGACACACAAACAGCTTTCGTCCCAGCTCTTTAATTTTGTACTTGTGTTATAGAGATTCACAGTAGTGAACTGCATCTGTTCTTTGCAAACTGTGGTAAGTGGTCATCTAGCAAATACATATTCAAGTTGTCTATATTTTTGTAATGACATTTTATTTCAGAATTATGATAAGAATAGCTGTGTCCCTTTCTGTAATTCTGTTGCT
Organism: Cinnycerthia olivascens; assembly: GCA_035048155.1. Classification (NCBI taxonomy): domain Eukaryota; kingdom Metazoa; phylum Chordata; class Aves; order Passeriformes; family Certhiidae; genus Cinnycerthia; species Cinnycerthia olivascens. Next base: position 92,663,005 of record JAWWMU010000001.1, read on the forward strand.
AAATTGGTTATCCATTCCTCACGTCTGATAAAAGCCAGATTTCAAAAGTGACAATGCTGTTTAACTTGGTGGTTGATTGTATTGGATTTTTACTTTGCATGCAAAATTATGTCATCCAATCGCCTTGCTAGTTTTCTTCAAAAATAAAGCTCTATTTTATACTTTTCTAGCAGCCTTCTCAGCTGCTATTATTTGTTGTCATTTTAAGCCCCTGCCTAGACTATGAAGTTCATCACAGGTACTGGCAGCAGAATCTGATCACTGGCTGATTGAGATGGAAAAGGGGAGCATAGGATTTACAAATGCCTGAAGAAGTTATTATATTATACATCCCTAGCTGAAACTGGGAGAAGACCTGCTTTTTGTTATTGTGTGTCTACCCATGAATTGTAGAATCTAGTAGTGTACTCTCAATTCTTTCTGCTTCCTTTCCCAATTACACATCAGCTGTATGAGACTGCTCATTTTCCTCTGGGGAGAATTGCAGAGGGTATGTTCACAGTACACTGTAGCAATGTGAACAATATTCTATTCATCTCTATATGAAGAACAGGAGCAGTCAGGTAGTTCTTTTACCTATTATAGAATTTATATGTTGACTGTTGTATGTACTCATTACTGAGCCTGCTTTTTCAAAAGTTTGTTTGAGGTAAATGGGACAAAAAATTCTCTATTTCAAGAAGTTGAGCAATAGCTCAGGATTAACATAAGGAATATTTTTTTTCACTAGCTTTAGGGGGAAAAAAGGAATCTTTTCATACTCCTCAGTATATTTTCCATAATTTTTTTTTTTTTTAATCTATACTACAGAAGATAGTAAGGTCTTATCATATAGCTGATATATCTATTTCTTTGTCTAATCAAATATTTTAATTCTCTGTCATTTTTTTTACATAAAGGCATTTCTTAAAGATGGTTTCAAAACTTTTTTGGAATGCTAAAAATTTGCCTGAAAAAAGAAATAAAATTGAACAAACCACCTTCGGTCACTTTGAAGGCCTATATCAACACATATGTGTGTATTTTTTTTTATATATATATCAATTGATAATATACTACTGGACAAATCTAATCTCAAATTTTAGATATCACTGAGCTACTGACAAATGCTGGTCAACTGCTGCCTACCACATTAAGCAAATAAATCTCATGTTTCTAAGTTCCTTGCAGTCAGCATAGGGAAAAACTAAACCCTTCTGGAAATTACCATTATTATTCATAAGATATCTTTCATCTTTCTCTTTGCTCCAAATCAAAGAGCAGAAAAGGTCTGCATTTGTTATGAACTCAGGAAAATCTCAGTTACACTTCTGCTCATGAAACTGAATTTATGAAACCCTAAACAAGGGTTTCCATCTTAGAATGGAAAAAGTTTGTTTTCTTGGCTAGGTTTTCAAGTTCAGGGACCTATGGTCTTTTTTTCTTCGCAGGGTGCCTTAAATGTCTTAAACTGTGTAATGTTCAGGGTTTTCCACGTGTAGTCTGTAGTCTGTCTTTCCTCCAAACTTTGTAACCTTGCACACAATTTGAAAGGCTTTCCAAAGCCTCTGTAATCTTCCAGTTTTGCCGTGCTCCTGGTCTTGTGCTAATATTGCTATTGGCCTGCAAACCCTGATATTGTTATGTCAGTTTACCATTAGTGAAAAGATTACCACTGGCTTGAGTATTGTCAACTTCCCTTTGACTTTTTCATATCCTTTGTTTTGCAGTTTTATCAAAAAATATGCAGGAATAACATTTATTGACCATTCAGTATGACAAAACCTCATGAACTTTAACAAAATCAATTCCTGCACCTGGGTTCGGGGCATACCAAAGCACAGGTACAGGCTGAGAGGAGGATGGATCAAGACTAACCCTGGGAACAAGCTAAGTATTACTTAGCAATGTGTACTTGCAGCCCAAAAAGCCAACAACATCCTAGGCTGCATAAAAAGAGGTGTGGCCAAAGGTAAATGGAGGTGATTCTGCCCCTCTGCTCTGCTCTTGTGAAACCCATCTGGAGTGCTGTGCCCATCTCTGGGGCCACCAGCATGAGAAATGCGTGTATCTGTTGCAATGATTCCTGATGAGGACATGAAGTTGATCAGAGGGCTGGAGCCTCTCTCCCATGAAGAGCAGCTGAGAAAACTGAGTTTATTCAGCCTGGGGAACAGAAGGCTCCAAACAGACATTGTATCAGCCTTCAGGTACCTAAAGGAGACCTAGAAAAAGACTGGAGAAGGACATTTCACAAGGTAACATACATATAGTGATAGGACAAGGGGAGTGCCCTGAAACTGAAGGCGGTTAGTTTAGATTAGATATTGGGAAGAAATTCTTTACTGTGAGGTTGGTGAGACATTGGAATAGGTTGCCCAGGGAGGTTGTGGACTCCTCATCCCTGGAAATGTTCAAGACTGGGCTTGATGAGGCTCTGAGTAACCTGGACTAATGGAAGGTGTCTTGGCCCACAACAGAGCAAGGGTTTGGAGACAGATGTTTTTAAGATCCCTTCGAACCCTAGCCATCCTACAAAAACCTTGTCCCTTCAAACATGTGTTATACCATGCTCCAGTAATCAGTAATGATCAGAAATGGTCATGAGGGATTGCAGGCAGATCCTGAAAAAACTTTAAAGTTGTTACAGAAAAAGCTTCATGAGTGACCTCTTCTTAGAGTGTAGAGTGGTCTAACAGCAAAGCTTGCCTGTTGCATCTCTTCTTCATTGGCCACTGGGGTGACCTTTATTTTCCCCTTTGAATTTTGTCTATTCTTTTCTTTAATGTCATTTTTTCCCTATCTCCTTCTAACTCTCTCTTTATCCAATCTGTATTTTTATTTTTCCCCTAAAGTAGTCTATGGATCCAATGAAGAAATATTTGTGCACAAAAGCCTCTCTCAATATTTTCTGTGCATAAACTTGTAAAGACACTTCCATACCAAACACTTTTTGAGATCTCCTTAGACTGCTAATTCCCTCACATACTTCAAAGGGCATCTTGAGCACTTAATTTGGGACTGAGAACTCAATCAACTACAGCATACATAGGTCAACTTAACATTTATAACTTTTTAGACATCTTGCATGAGCTAATTACAGAAAAAAAATTACTAGACTTCAATCTTTACCATGTTTTAAGTGTTACTTCATTACTTTTTCATTGAAGATTGAATTAATCTGTTTCAAGAAAATATACGATTATTTCAGGCTTTTAAAAAATTGTTTCTACTTGCTCAAAATGAATGCCTCATGATAGCAGAACAGTGTTTTGTTTTCCTTTTTCAGAAGAAAAAAGGTTTACGCAAGAAGAAAATGAGATGTCGAATTGGGTAGCAGTGGTAGCATATCCCTTGCTATTTTGTACCTTCACACATGAAAAAGTGAAGAAAGATAACTAATGTGTTTAAAGAAATGAAATTAAGGTAGGTCAAAGCAGGATCTGGAGTACCAATGAATTCCAAAGCATTTTTATGTCACTAGTTGCCACTTCTGAGAAAACAATAAAACTAAAGTAGGAAATTCATCTAGTTTTGAGCTGTGAAAATGAAAATTCTTATAAAAAACAGCTTTATACTTTTCCATTCTCAATTAAAAACTTATTTTGTTAACTGCTTCTCTTGTATCGCTTTTTTTAAAATTTTATATTCACAAGATTATTTATTTTAAAAGTAATGAACAGTTAATTGTGTTCCCTTGTCAAGGTCTGTCAAACCATGGCTTGAAAGAGAGACTGAAAGAAGTCATAAGAATAAGAAATTAATGAGGAAGTGAGATAATTGACTGAGAAGTAATTTCAAGAAATTAAAAAAAATTACAATATTTGAAACATAAACAAGAGGAAGTAATGCATATTTTTCCTAGTCTTATATTCTTCCCTGGTATTTTTGTGACATCCCTGGAGGTAGGATTTTGGGTTACACAAGTTTATGAGAACACCCTGATGGTATTTTTATACCCTTTTCCTGCATGTTGCTGTGCCTAGTGGTTTGAGAAAAAAATAAAGGAACATTCCTTTTGTAGTTTCACTCCTTTCATAGAAATTGACAGAATGTGTAGCTTCATATTCTGAACTATTTCAGTGGTATCACTTACTGTAACTATAACTAAAAGCTGGAGTGAGAGTCCCTGTTAGAGAACAATCCACATCATCCTAAAATGGAACAATTTACGTAATCTTAGATGCTCCCAGAGGTGTCTGCTTCTTTTTGTCAGTAATGAGAGAAGCTATCTCAAATTAAGCCTAATTTTGGACATCTGAAGCCAGGGAAAATATAGCAAAAAATCACAAAATTGTTAAGGTTGGAAAAAATCTCTAAGACCACCAAGTCAAACTGCTAGCTCAACATTACTAAGTCCACCAATAAACTCTAAATGCCACAGCTGCAAGTTTTTAAATGCCTTTAGGGATAGTGATGAATCCACCATTTCCCTGGGAAGTTTATTCTTAAGTTTGATAATTCTTTCAGTGAAGAAACTTTTCCTAATATCCAGTCTAAACACCTGGTAAAACCTGAGGCCATTTGCTCATGTCCTCTCACTTGTTACCTGGGAGAAGGGGCCAATCTCCACCATTGCACAGAGCAACGATTTTCCCTGAGCCACCTTCTGTCCAGACAAAACCATACCACCTCCCTCACCCTCTCCTCATAAGACTTCTACTCCAGACCCTTCACCAGCTCTGCTACCCTTTGCTGGACATGCTCTAGCACATCAATGTCTTTCTTGTACTGAGGGTCTCAAAACCAAACACAGAATTCAAGGTGTGGCCTCACCAGCAAGATGGGCAATTACTGCCCTGGTCAGCTGGCCACGCTATTGCTGATACAAACCAGGATGCCATTGGCCTTCTTGGCCTTCTGGGCACACGCTGGCTCATGTTCAGTTGGATGTTGACCAGCAGCTCCAGGTCCTTTTCAACTGGGCCACTTTCCAGCCACTCTTCCTCCTGCTTGGAGCACTGCATGGAGTCATAGCAACCAAAGTGCAGTACCTTGCACCTGACTTTGTAGAACCACATGTCATTGGTCTCAGCCCATCAATCCTGCTTGTCCAGATCCTTCTGCAGACTCTTCTATCCTCCTGCAAATCAACACTCTCACATAACTTCATGGCATCTGACTGAGGGGGCACATAATCTCCCTGAATCTGAATGAGGGGGTATCCGATCCTCTCAATTACATCACTGATAAAGGGACAGGTACATGAAATAAGTCCATTACAGTAGAAGAGCTACTTTGCTTAAAGCTGCCCAAAATGGACATATTTTATGCCATAATCTCACAGAATGTGTAAGGCTGGAAGGCATCACTAGGATTGATAAACCCAAACTCCTACTTAGAGCAGGGTCAGCTAGAGTACATTGCTCAGGACTTCATTCAGATTTGTTCTGAACATTTCCACAATGGATACTCCACAATTTCATTGTGAAACCTGTTCCTGCATTTGACCACTCCCACAATAAAGGAGAGACATTTTAATGTTCAGCTAGAATTTCCTTCATTTCAGTTTGTGCCTATGGCTTCTCATCCTGTCACTGGGCACTACTAAGAAAAGTTTGTCTCTGTTTGAAATAAAATAAAAGTAGTGAATTGAATATTTACATGACACTGCAGACTTGACCAGGCACATCTGTGTAGCTCTTTCAAGAAAAATCTGAAGAAATTGTTCAGATAAGCTACTGTGAAATGCCTGGCCAGCTTCATTTCAACAGCACTAAAATGAGCTCTCCCTTTTCTCTGTTTTGGTATAAACATTGGTCTTCATACAAAGCATTGTAAGAAATAGAAATAATTTTCTTAGGAATTTCATACTGGGAAATAATGTTTGTATATTAGATGCATTAGTGAGGTAGAAAAAAAAGTTTACACCCAAGTTACAAGGAGTTAATGTTTTTTATAAAAACTCACAAACATTAATTTTTTAGTAGTCAGAAAAAATCAATCAAGAAGGGTGCACTTCATGCTTTAAATCAAAAAATAATTAAATATTCTACAAGTTAAAAACTTTCTGCTAATAAGGACTTGAAGTCAGCAAGCACACTATTATTTATTTTTCCTATTATTTATGCTAATTATTTATTTATGCTATTTATGCTATTATTTACAGGAGAATTTCTGAAAATCTGCTCATACAGTTTTTTTTTGTGAGTATTTGATTATAGGAATGGTTCTAAAATTAAAATAGACAATAGGAAAAATGCTTCTTTTGTTTTTTTTTAATATACATATCTACACATATAGGTTTGCTTTTTATCCATTATGCTTTCAAAGTTAAAAATTCTATTCTTAAGAATTATTTATTTATTTTAATGATGCATGGCCATTTGTGCAAAATGCAACAAGCAGAATTTAGACTCTAGTGTATTTGTACATAATATTCTGTGATCTAGTACACTGCCATGTCCAAAATCTCTAGCTATTATTTAAGTCTAAAAAAAGAAATTAGAAATATAACTCATCTTGAGAAAAGGGAAGAAAAATGGAGAGAATATTCTCTCAAGTCTCAGGAACAACTTTACTGAAGTGTCTCCTCATTTTTTCCCTAGCAAATGAATAAAAAATTATCTCCATGTGTACACACATTAAATATTAGTGTGTAATTTCCACTATGTATCGAGGAAAGAAGGAACCAATGGGTGAAGTGTCTAAGTCAATATCCATCATATTTCTCATGTTTTGGCAGTCTAGTAAAGGTATCACTGACTTGAAAAGCGAAAATATAATCCTCATTTTTAAAAACGGTAAAAAGGAACACTTGGGGAACTACAGGCCAGTCAGTCTCACCTGGTGAGATGATGGAGAAGATTCTCCTGGATGTATGCTAAGGCATATGGAAAAATGAGGAGGCGATGGGCAGCAGGCAGCACAGCATCACTACGAGCCTTCTACAATGTAGTTACAGCATTGGTGAACAGGGGAAGAGTAACTGACATATCCTGCCTGGATTTTTGCAGGGCATTTGACACTGTCCCATATCATATGCTAGTTTCTGTATTGGACAGACATGGATTTGATGGACGGATCACTCTGTGAACAAGGAAATGGCTGAAAGGTCACACTCAATGGTTTGTGATAGATGGGTTGGCATCCAAGTGGAGACCTGTGACAAGTGGTGTTCCTCCTGAGTTGGCATTGGGACCAGCACTGTTTACCACCTTAGTCAGAGATATGCAGAGTGGGATTGTCTGCACCCTCGGCAGATCTACTGAGAGCATCAGTTTGTGTGGTGAGGTTCACACACTGGTGGGAAGAGATGGAATCTAGAGGGACCTTGATAGGCTTGAGGGGTGGGCCCATGTGAACCTCATGAAGTTCAATGAAGCCAAGTGCAAGGTTCTGCACATGGGTTAGGGCAGTCTCAAGGAAAAATACAGGCTGGAGAGAGAATGGAATGAGAGCAGCATTGAGGAGATAGGCTTGGGAATCTTGGTGGATAAGAAACTTGACTCAATTTGACAATGTGATCTCTCAGCTGGGAAGGCCAACCATATCCTGGAATCCATCAAAAGAAGCATGGTCCACAGGTTGAGGAAGATGATTCTCCCTCATTACTACATTCTCATAAGACCCCACCCAGGACACTGCAGCTGACTCTTTGGTTTCTGCATAAGAAGGACAAAGACCTGTTGGAGTGAGTCCAGAGGAATGCCACAAACATAATAAAGATGGAGCACATCTTCTATGAGAGAGTTGGATTGTTCAGCTTGGAGAAGAAAAAACTAATGTGAGAACTTATAGCACTATCCAGTACCTGAAGGGAGCTACAAGGGCTGGAGAGGGATTTTTTACAAGGGCATGTAGTAAAAAGACAGGTAGTAAGAGCTTTAAACGGAGAGAGGGTAGGCTTGGGTTAGATCTAATCATACAATTCTTTACCATGATGTTGGGGAGACATTGGAACAAGTCACCCAGAGAAGTTGTGGATGCCTCGTCCTTGGCAATGTTCAAGACCAGGCTGGATGGGATTGACAAACGGGCCTAGTGGGTGTTATCCTTCCTTATGAAG
>JAWWMU010000001.1:92671516-92683164 GCA_035048155.1 Cinnycerthia olivascens
CGTCCTTGGCAATGTTCAAGACCAGGCTGGATGGGATTGACAAACGGGCCTAGTGGGTGTTATCCTTCCTTATGAAGGGGGGATTCTAACTACATTATATTTAAGGTCCCTTCCAACCAAAGCTGTTCTATCATTCTATGACTCTATTATTTCTTAGTAGTCTTCAATAATTTGTGTTATTTGCTTTGTTCTGACATTGAAAACTATAATTTTGACTAATAATGATATTTTATTAGAAAGAATTATTCTGGTTGTGAAAATTCATTATTATTAAATGAAGTAGCAGAAAAAGGTTGGATATTTAGCATTTTCAGTCACAGTGTAAAAAGTACCTATCTTTAGTTAGTCAAATCAGTAAGTAATAAAGCATATAATTGCCCCAATTTAGTAGCTATCTAATTTTAACTGTTCCTTTGATGGCTGTTACTGAAAAAATTATTCTTCTAGAGTATCTTGTAAAAAAACCCCATCACACTACAAAAAAAATAGCAGACCAGTGAAGAGGGAAAGGAACAAAATATATCTATATTAAAAAAAACCAAACCTCATACAACTGATTCAAGGCAATTTGTTGTTTTTTAGTTTTAAAATAACTACTTTTTTGTAGTGTAAAACACTTGACGGAATAAATAATTTTACTTCACATTAAGAAACCTTTTTTAAGTATGTACTTAAGAGCAAAATTACAAAGATACAAGAAAGTAAGGAGATCCTTAAGGTAGATAAACATCTATAAGTGCCTACAATCCCCACTTTTAACAGAGAGGTTTCTTCATCTAGCGGTCCTTTCTTTTTCAGTGGCATTACCATGTGTCTTCCATCCCAGGATTTTGCTTTGCCATTAGCAGTGATACACTGGCAGATGGATGGCATTCCAAAAGTCGCACAGAATGGTATGTGACTAGAAGCCACACCAGAACTCACTTCTAAAAAGGGCTTTAGCCCAACTCATTTCCCAGAGTAGAAGCAGTTTATTGTGTTTGTGCATCAAGTTTTTGGGAGTGGGGTAACTACAGAGGTGTCTACTGCAAGAAGGTGATGGAAACTTCCCCTATGTGTGACAGTCAACACCATAATTCAAACAACCTTGCCTTAAAAAGGTAACTAACTTTTGTGTTGTAGTCTTTGCATTCTAAAATTACTGATGTTCAAGTCTACTCATTGACATGCTTCTAGTTCTATATATTATAGGTGTAAGTCTTGAGCCACATATTTTTATTAGTTTCTGAGTGGACTGTACTGTAAGCTAAATTGTGAGCGATGAGCTGAGATCATCTTTTCAGGCTGTTAATTCTAAGGTGTCCCGTGTAAAGTAAATCCAAAATGACAAGTAATACCAAAAGATGACAATTAAGCCTGTAGATTGATCATTCATGTCTTCCTAACTGATAGACCAGAGATCCCAACTTCTCACAAAGACCTCACCACACTGACAAGCTTTTGCATGTGAAAATGTCTCAATATTGAGTTATTTCACTACTGTGATGTTTTATTTCTTAATTCCTTGTCTCATTCTCTCTTCTCTCTCCACTCTCACCATTATTAAGTAAGAAGTGTTAAGATAATTTATTATCTGATAACTATTTTTTTTATGGATCCAATTAGATTTGCAATCTGGACAAAATATAAAGATTAATCTGGACTTGATGGTTAATGATTTAATGGTTTAATGGTATTGTGGTATTTATGGTACTTTTTCAAATGCATTGGAAGCTTTTGTAATCATCAATCATGATGTTTCACTGTTTGCTGTGAAGGCTCTATGGTGAAACTGTCAGAACTGTAATTTCTTCCTTTTAGTTCCCCACAGAGAAATGTTATGTGAAAAGATATATGAAATCATACCTATTTTTTTCATTTCACAGGTTTCCAGGAAATCTGCTTTCTACTTTTCTAACTGATATGTAAAGCTGTTGTTAAAACAGTAAGCAGGAGACAGCTGATGCTTTCTCTTTCTGTATTTCAATGGGCTGGCCATTCTGCAACTATGCAGGGACATGGTACTTTTTTTGAGAAAAATTGCTCAACATTTTTCAGTAGCAGGTTCATTTTTTTCAGTTCATCCTGGCATAACAGTTACATATTTCTGCTTGGATGCAGGCTTTATTATATGGTGTCATCTGCCTGCTCAATCACTATAATTTGCTGAGCATCAACCAATCTTAAAATGATCTTGAAAGATGGTTCAGATATAAAAAGTAATGAAGGACAGCTAAGAAAATATATTGTATAAGTCATTTAAAACCAGAACTTGTTGTTCAGAAAATCTCAGTATGATATGGAGTGATTGTGGAAACCATATACACATTTCTGGCTTTTATGAAAATCAAAAATCACTGTTAATGTTTTAATTAATATGCCATTTAATTAATATGGCATTTAAAACCTCTGGGATTATTTAATATATAAAGTTTCTTTAGGAAATTCCTGACTGGGATTTAACAATACAACATTAAAGCAACAAATGTACCTTATTTTTGTGACTGGAGTGGTGTAGGAGTATAATTTGAGTGTAGTCAAGCCTAAGTCATGCTAGGATTTACCTTATTAAATATATAGTCTACTAGGACCCATTTTACATTGTACTTTGTATATTTATTTTTTTTACTTTTTGACATTTAGTGTTTGGAAAGTCTCTTGTTTTCTAAATACCAGATGTCTTCATTCTGTTGTTAATCCATTTTAAGGACTTCTTGGTGTCATGGTACTAGGATGGTTGTTGTCTTAAGGGATGGGGTGAGAAAATTATTTGTCATTAAGGGAATTAGAAAATCATCACAGAATTTTGTTCAACACCAAAAGCCAGTTCCAATGGAAAATGGGACTCTGGATGCTGTAACATTAGGTGATCCTCATCAGATCTTGGGCTGCAAGTAAATTTTGCATAAAAGTTTAATGTTATTACCTTTCACAAAGTATTTCAAAATAAACATATATGTTTTCTCACACTGTTTATACTTAAATATTTAGATTTTTCTGCTTCTGATATAGAGAAAATGCATGAAAAATGTGGAAGACATGTCAGTAATACGTGTCTTTAGTACATGTAAATTTTACTCAGAGTAATAAAATATTTCCTTTTGATTTATTAATGTTTTATATCTAGTACTTGAAATAACAAGCTCTTCTTTCTACTTTTGGTTGAACTGTAATATTACAGGATGAATTGCTTTCAAGAAGAATTTTGCTAATATATTTGAAATAAAAGTAGTTAATTTTATAAATTTAAAAATATATTCAACGGTAGCCCAGAATGAATAATTATATACTCAGATTGGTTTACCTGTTGTTCCAGCTTTTTATAAAATTTTGAAGGTGGGGATTTTAAAAGATTTTTTTCTATAAGTTTTTGTGCATTTCTTTGATTTTTTTTAAAATCCCAGATACAGTTTCAAAATCTTTTCTTTGTATTCAGAACTCTACCAGTTAAGCTAAAATTAAAAAACCCAAACCTTAGACATTCAGTACTATAAAAAATGTTATTTTAAATTCAAGATTTACAAACTTTTAAGAGTGAGAAAACTTAAATAACAATCTTAGCCATTTCCTACTCTTATCTAATAAAATTAGATTTTTGTCTTTTACAAGAATAAAACTTTGATGACTGTTTATTTTACTCTTAACATTGTCTCACCATCTGTTTGCCAAAATAAGAATTCTCAATTCTTTGGTGAAGCAATAGCAGCTAAAGTAGAGAGGAGAGGAAATAAAAGAATCAATTATATCTAATCATGCCTTTAATAAGACCCTGATCCTGCAATGAGAATAATGTGAAGAGATTCCTGACTCCACATGCCTGGAGTGTTTCTGTGTAAATGAAGATTTCAGGCCTTGTAATTTTCAAAGCTGGACTGTAATTCAACCCCAGTTTCATTTGTGCACAGATGGTTCCTTCCCAGCATCAGGAGATGTCTAAGATTTTAGAGGCTGAATAAATATGATTAGGAGCAGTAATAAACACATGATGCGTTGTAGATTAAATTGCTGTGATAAAGTAAAATCTCTACAGATTTTTTTTTATTCTTAATTTTTTAAGAGGTTTCTCACAGTTGTGGCTACAATCTATAGGGAAAAGGTCTCTGGGACAGATACTTTTGCTTTTATTTAATTATATAAAACTTACTGTATTACAGCTCAGATCTGAAACTGGGACCCAGAGATGCCAAATGTAGTATAAATAGCATTTCTACCTCCAAGTTTTCATTTATGGTTTTTGTATTTAAACTTTTTCCACTGATAGAAAATTGTTGTGGGCTGGATTGTCTTAGTTAAGAACAGTAAATAATATTTAACATTTAATCACTTTATATTTTTATAGATGCTAGCAAGGACAGGGCTAAAAGCATGATTTCAGACTTTAATAGTGTAAGTTAATCTAATTAAGTGTAGTCAAAAAATGCTCTTGACTTTTTTTCATTCTTCAGACAGTTCCTTGCTTTTTTTAACTGAAGAATATCTGAGAATGTAAACTACTGGCTAACAAAGCTCTATTTAATCTTTGTTCTTCGATTCTATTGGAAATGCTAGAAATTTATCAGACATCATGCATCCTACTTTTAAACTGGAGGGTGTTTTGCTAATAGCCTAAATTTGATTGAGAATAGATTTATGATGACAAAGATTAAGTAAATGCAGCAGCATGTTCAGACACAAAGTACGTGGGAATAGAAGAAATTTAATAAATCAAGGCTAAAGCAATAAAACTAGATGGTAGAAGAGAGGTAAGTGCATGTACAACAACCAGAACCTCTTGATGCTTTTTAGAGTCTCTTTGAAGACATTTTCTGATTATTTTTATATTATTTTTACTTATCAAAGTGATGAGAGCTTTTTAGCCTCTGGCAGTTTTTCTGGATTAAAATTGAAAAGTTTTAAGCAACCTATTACAGTGTCTGTCTGTAGCTAATGGTTATAGTTGCCGCACTTTTTAAAAGTATTTTATTAAAAACTGATTGGAGTTTCTATAGAATAATAACATCAGAAGAGAAAGACTCCTATGTTTTCAATTTATGTCACAATACATCACTAGCATTGACTAGTCAGTGTTTTTTCTCTATCTTAAATCATAAGTCATGGCTCGTATGTGTAAGAGAAGATTGGCTTCAGAGTGAAAAGTATCATTAATTCTAGCCTGACACAGATTTTGTCTTGACTAGCCATTTGGGCAGATAGTTAAGTGACCAGTATGAACAGCAAATTATTTGCTTAGCAATTGCCAAGCCAGGCGTCTAATTTATTTTCCCTGAATGCACCTTGTTAGTAAAGAATATCATGTTTTACATTGCTTAGGAGCTCATAACTCTCAGTAGAACAGGTAAAATACAAACAACAGTATGCATAAAATCATCCAGTTGCTCATTCTCAAATACTAAAAGAAGCAGCTACAAGGATAAAAGAATAAATTTTAGTTTTCTTGTGCAGTCACTGTGTATCTTCCCTGAGAGCAGATTAGGAACGCTTCACCAACTCCCTGAAAACCTATTTGCGTAAATCACATCTAAATGTAACATTGTGATACAATTCAGACACTGCCTGAGAACAGAGGAACTCCAAATCTCTTCAAGGCTGCAGTTTGAAGTGTGAGGGTAACAGTGGGAATACAAAATCCATAATTACAGAGGGAACAGAACAGCCACCTCAAGCAATTAGGTCTGGTTTGATTCTTGAGTCGCCTTTCATGTTGTCATGTATTTCAGTTTTGAGCATTTATTCCATAGATTCCTGGAGCTGTTTTCTGTACCCTCCCTGCATCCATCCAGTGTGAATTCCCAGAGCTTGCCAAACACATCCATAAAACTTGTCATAGGATATGCAACCAGTGGCTGCCTTCTTGTGACAGAATTGCTGCTCCATTTGACATAATTCACCATACTGATCTGTGCTGAACAGGCACACTTTACACCTTTTTTTTATTTTGCTTTGAAGCCCACCACCCAATTCAGAAGGAAAATCTGATTTTTTTTAACATATGCAATCTTAACAATGAGTCTAGATTAGCTGACTTCTTGCACTAAAATAAATGGGGATTTCTCTTTCATATTCAGCATTTTTCTTAACATTTCTGTAGCCCAAACAACTTATCCTCTTCCAAACAATTCCCAGGAATGATTTGAAGGGAAGTACATGTCAGCAGTATAGATGAGACCATGCTATAATGTAAGAAGCAGGTTTAGCCTTGCAGACACAGGTCATAATGTGGTAGTTGGACTGAAGACAGGAGAATAGTTCAGGCTGATTTTATTTAAAAGTGTGAGTTTAGACAAGTTGATTAATAGTTAAGTGTTTAGGTCAGCACTTCACTATCTACACTCCTATTAAGATTTGGAAGATTAAAAATAAGACCCTGTCTTTGGAACGTAGCCATCAGGTTAAACCTTCTGAAAAATTAACACAGTGACTTTACTACTTGTGAACATCTTTGTCCCCTTCCTATATAGCTACCAGCCTGTTCATGTTGAAGCATTTAATCTATTTATTAATTTATTTAGACATTGAACATAGTACACTAATGTATGCATAGAAATCAGCATCGTAATATGTTCAGGTTTATTCAGTTAGTAAATACCATAGAAATAACTTCTTGCTCAGTTTTTGATTTTACCTGTTGAACTGACACTTCCATCTCAATATTTCCTGTATTAAAACTTATCTTTACAACCATGGATTCCAATGCCTAAATTCTGTGTAGTGAAAGTGTGATGGTCTTGAGGGGACTCAATAGTGACTATTAGTGGCTCTGGAACATAGAACTCACTTCACCTGTCAGACAGGCTTCTCCTGTTCAGAGGGGGCTGTGGACACTTTGGGATAATTGTGGTGGTGATACACTAAATTCAATGTTATATCAGTGCAGTATTCCATGCAGTCTGGAAAATTTTACAAAGCCATTTTTTTAATCCTCAGTTGACACCAGATGTAATTTTATTTCCAAAACCTGTATTTAATTGAGAATAAAGCAGAAATTACTGTCCTTGCTTGCATCACTGCTCATCTATATACTAGGGATGAATGTTCTTCTCCAAGTGTTGTCTTTCCATTTCTGCCCCTAATGCAAACTTCATTAACAGCAATTCATTGCCCCAAAAATATTTTGCTTACATTTCCAAAAAACTTCTACACTCCCCCAATTTCAAGATTACTGTTTAGACCCTGCAGTATGTTGCACCCTTGCTCAAAAACTCTCAGCTTAAAGTCTTGCTCTTAGAATCTGTTGTTGCCAAAATCTAATTTCTGAATCCTCCCTTAGTCCTAAATTTAACATCATACTAAAGGAAATTGTAGACTTTTAATTGTGGCAAGAAAATTGTTCATTCAAACTAGATGGGTCACTATATTACCAGATGTCCACTTAGCAATTTGATTGCAGTTCTATCCAAACAATGTATCATTTTTATTGAACAGTTGTTATATATTGGCAAAAGATTGGTTCATTCCTGTATTTTATTTAAAAACTCCTTAAAGACAAAGAGAAAAAAAACCCAACAACACAACAACAAAAAAAAACCTGAAAAAGCCTAATCTTTACTGTTAGGACTTAGTGTTGCTATCATGACGTCAAAGGATTCAGCCATGACAAATTTGAAAACAGAATGGAACATCAAAACTGAGACTACCTATCATTTGAAAGTTGTTGATTAGAGATCATTTGAAGATGTTGATCAGAGATTTACAGTCATCAGGGCAAACTTGCTTTCAGTTCTTAGAGCTTTTAATAACTTTGTAATTCTGACATTTGATAACAATAACTAAAAGTTCCTGGATCACTACAGGAAATTAATGTCTATAAGGAAGAAAAAACCACTTTTAGGAACCCCCAATTAGTGCAGATTCAAGGCATACATCTCTACAGCCAGAAGCAGACATATGCCTCTCCACATCCACTGGTAGTTCATCAGTCTCTGTCTCTGTCTTTCTGTAGTATTTAACATCAAATGTAAGAAATATGGATCATTGTTCAAAATATAATGATAACTTATTAAAAATAAACAGATAAATTTCAAGTTGAATTGTGTTCTAATGTATAATGCACCTTAAGCCTTGAGCTCTTATTTGTCCTTAATTTACCCCTCCATAACATACAGATGCTTGTTTACAGATTGCATACAGTGCAGTGAATTGAATTTTTTATTAGATATTACTTGAAAGAAATACAAAAAAGGAATGGATATTATTATTTATAAATCCCCAGCTGGAAAACTTCCAAGAAAGTATGTACAGCTTCTAAGTATCTCATAGGATTTGTGTAGTTAGCAGCTTCAGATGAGCTAATTCTCCTACAGTGATTTTTAAACTCCCTACAGTTTTCTTTTAAGGTATATGCCGATTTTGCTTTCATTCTTCTGTGTTGTTATTCACACTACCTATTCTTTTGATTATTATTCAATTTTTTCTATGTGAGTAATTTGCTGTGAAGAATGTCCAAGTTTTAACAGACATTTTTCTACCAGTCTTAAGGGAAATCTGACAATCGGAGCATGAAAACAGGCACATTGGTGTTGTGGAGAGAAATTGTGTTACACTAATCTTACACCCACTGGGCATCTCAAAACTGAAGCTTTAATGAAATAGAAGCAACAGATCTTAGCAATATTCTCTGTAAAAGAGATGACAGTTCAATAACTTGCATGTTTCTTGCATGAAGTCCACTGACTTCTTTTGTAATCCAACAGAAACCAGTTTTGATTCTAGTTTTTGGTTAATGGAGAAAGATTATGGTATTTTGTTCAGAACTGTGATGGTGTTTTAAGGTGCTACCAACCTCTTCCTCCTTTTCCATAGCCATTTATTGCAACTCCTTGACAGAGGGTCAATGACGTGGAAAACTGACCCAATAGAACAAAGCAGGCCATGTAAGCACACATGTAATTCTTCTTTAGTATAAACTGAGTAAGTTTATTTTGAAATTGTAAAATTGTTATGGAATTGACTAATATTTTAATCTATTCTGTTTTCTTTGATATCAATCTTTCTTACACAGCCTGCATGTGGACACATGACAAAGGGCAGATCAATATGATCTAATAGTGTGTTCTAGAAACATATGATCTATTATGCTGGCTCAATCATATAGTTCCTTATTCCAAAATCTTTTCAGGAAGCTTTATTCACAAAGGTATCTTCTATTGTACCCAGTTATATAGCCAAATCTTAGGGAATTTTAAGACTAATGAACTATACATAAAAAAAACTTCCATATAACAAATTTGTCTATATATGTCTCCAGAACCATATAGATTATACCAAAATAATTTCCATGTATGTCTTTCTAATGAGAGAAACGTTATATGATGAGCAAAAAGGGCCAGTGACCCGACTTCTCATCCACAAAAAAATTGCAGTAGTTTGATATTTTCTTTGTCTCATATTTGCACAAAAATAATAAATATACATTATTTTTAAGCAACAAACTTCTAAAAAGATATGTGAATAAAGTTGTGATTTTGACATTTCATATCAAATTTTAATATGTGAACACCATTATAGTAAAATTTCTGGTTAAGTTATGATGTTATTCTTTAGCTATATCCAAACAATCTGCCTCACAACCCTCTCTGGAATTACAGCTCTCTTGCCCATAGTTGCCCTTCTTTGGTGCTGATCTGGACCTGCACTTCAAACATATTGGCTCAATGTCCTGATGACATATGGTTGCAAGATCAATATTCAGGTTTTCCAAGTCCAGAGGACAGATGTGTGTGTCTGGCCAGTCTTAAGAAAAAACAAACCATGCCAACAGATGTGAAGTTTCCACTGGCTATCTCAAGAAATGTTAACGAAAATTTTTATCAATTCTGCCACATAATTGTCAAGTTGACTACAGCTTAAAAAATATCATACTGCTTGGTGAATTCTGAATTATTTTCCTCTCCTAATAAACAAAATGTTATTTTTATTATGAATATGAAACAACTATCATGTCTTTTTTTATACTTTTAAATTTTTAAGTATGAGAGTATTTTTATCTTTAATGAGCACTTAATTTATGTGATCTAAAGCATGGGAGAGAGAAGGCTCTGAGTAGTATTCTTTTGGGCTGTGGAGTTTTGAATCTGAATCTCTTTTAGATCTTGCCTAACATTTTTATTTTCAAGATTAAAAGTGCTTTGCTTGCTCTTTTGGCAACACCTGAGACATATCACAAGATGTTTTATTGCATGGTTTTCTCTGAAGTAACAGGAACAGAAAGGATCAAAGAGTAAATTCTCATTATTAATGGATCAAATGGATTCTTTTCCTATCAGTGATCATTCTTTAAGGTCCAAATATTTGTCTGTTGCCATCTTGCACTGGACATTTATTTTATGTGCTTAATTATTTGTGCGGTATTTTCATGTAAATTAGCACAACTATAAAGATTTGCCATAAAATAGAGGAAAAAATACTCCATGTCAAAGAAGTGTTAACATCTACCTCAGGTTCCAGCATCTGTTCATTTCAGAGTCCAGGATGGCTGCCAGAAGTTTATTGGTCTTCATGTGCTGATATTGACAAAATGAATGGGAAGAAGAGACTTAGTGATGCCTAGAAATAGATGGTAAAAAGACACTTACCAGACAGTCTTCCTAGTTCATCATTTTAAAACCATTCTTAATGTTTAAACACATGCCTGTAAGGCAAAACATTAGTTGAAAGGACGTCAGAAAGATCAGATCTGTAAAAGGTAATGCATCACCCAATAAAAAATAAAAAAAGCATAAAGTTCAGAATATAATTATGCTTTTACACTTACAGCTGAAATTCAGGCACATAGTCCCCATTTGAATATGAAATAAGACTTCACAATTTAAATTTGTAAATCAGTGGATAATTTTGCACATTATGGGTAGAAATTTATACAACATAAGTTATGAGATTAAACTGTAAGGAAATTCTGCTGTGGAAGAGATTGATACTCCTTTGACACTTGCTACCATCTTTTAAACATTTTGATTTTAAGAAGCAAATCTTTAGACGAGTAAATCTTTCCAAGTGCTGCAACAAAGTTGTACTCTATTGTCTCACAAAGTACTTTGGCAGGGTACAAATAAAATAAAAGCTAGCACCTTTGAACTAACACTACTTTTTTTATAAAATTTTATTTAATTTTGTTAAACACAAATCCATAACACTGAAAAATTTGAGAGTTGCTACAAGGACAAATTAATGTTTTAGTGGAGGGACTTAATTTTTTTTTCTAATTGAAATTTCTCGTCAGAAATTTAAAAGAGTTGGTATCCACCAAAGTAGATTTTAACTACTTTCATTTTCATTAATTTTATAAACTGTTATATTATAAAGAAAAATAATTTTCTCAGGACTTATTGTCTACAGAGTTAAATATATATTTTAAATTAAAAAGTAATTCTGACTTATGGGGTTTCTACAATCCATGAAGACAATCTGCTCTAATGTTTGATTATCCTTTTAGTAAAAAGTGGGGTTTTTTCTGGTATGCTTAACCTGGACCACTCTTGTTTCAACTTGAACCTGTCGACATGTGCCCTCTCATCCTGCACCACTGTGAGGAGCTTCTATCCATCTCTTTGATGACCCTTCAAAGAGGCTAGGGAGGGGTTAGGCCCCCAAAACCATCCTTTCTCCATGCTGATCCAACTCAGCTTCCTTACTGGGAAATGTGACTCAGTACACCCTGGGAGCTGGTGGATACC
>JAWWMU010000001.1:92688845-92744154 GCA_035048155.1 Cinnycerthia olivascens
GGCTTTTTGTTCCTGACCCCTTCGGCGACATTAAACCTGCTGGAACTTCATGGCAAAAAGCCTCCTCTCCTTCTTTTACTCAAACTAGTCGGCTGGTGAAGCTGCGTTTCTCAGAGCCTTTGGCTCTAGCGATTTTGCTTGCGGGCATCTCTGATCGTCCTGAGAGACTCCCTGGGCAGGTTGAGGCTCTGGGAAGCCAGGCTTGAGCCAGCGTCACAAAACTAATTTCTGAGCTAAACAGACGAATGGGGATACAATTTAGCATCAACCAAGGACATTCCATTAATTGCTTTTCAGCAAATTTAAGCCCCTTCATTAAGGGTGCAATTCTGTGTCCCAGAAGATGGTGTCCCTTCCAGCTGCTCAGTTATGCCTTACTTACAGCTTCTTCATCAAGATTACAGCTTTCTCTCATTTCTTTTTCATATTATAAATTCTATATGATATTTTTTAAAGCTGAATCATATTTATTCCTACAGCCATTTTTTATTTAGACATGCATAAATTGTGTAAATAAAATACGATGGAGTAATGTCAATGTTTTAGCCTATGTACCAGCAAAAAATACCTAAACCATACTCTAATTCAGTCTTTCTCAAAGAGTTTCTTTGCTCTTCTAATGACAGGTCTATCTAAGCACAGTGAGCTTTCACAGACTGTAACAGAGTATTTCATAGTAAAACAAAGCTTCCAGAAACAATTACTTTGCAACATTTTTCTGCTTCTGCTTAATAAACACTAGCTAATGAATGAAATTATTAAAAGATGAAGCTGATTTCAACATATTAACATATATTTTAAAATTTAGCTTTTGGTGCAGCCTTGTGAGACCCTCTATAGATGTGGTGTATGTTGTCTTTAACTATTTGTAAACAATATTTTTTTATATATTGCAAATGCAGCTATAGTGTAGTGAATAGGACTATTTGGCTCTTCCAAATGGGATTTCTGGCAGTCTAACACAGAGGCTGAACAGTACTTTAGATATGCAGTAGATCATAAGGCACTTTGCATGACATTCAAAGAAGTTGTTTCAGTGGGTTCCCAAAAGTCATAAATTTAAAAAAGTTGAAGAAATCTTCTCTTCATCCTTTACTTTCTTTGGATTACAAATGATAGTTGTTATTTTTTTGGGACAGAAAAGAGAGATGGCTTGCAAGGCATTGGGGAGAATGCTTGAAGGATATAGATGTTACAAGAATATGGATTCTGTACTCCTTGCTCAGACTAAAAAGACCTCTAAGCTTCATTAAAACAAAACAAACACACAAAAGAGTGTATTTGAGAAAAGATAAAAGTAGGAAAAAATCCATTCTGAAATGGTAAGTTTCACTCCGTGCTGTGGTTTTTAGAATTTCAAGACAAACAATTAGGCTATATGCTATATTCAACCCTTTTAATGACACATGATTAAGTACATGTAGTTGACCTTAAAAGTTCTGTTTCCTTGTTTCTACAGTTCCTTCTGTCAATGTGTATAAACAGGCTTTGAAATCTTTCTTCTTTGAGGATTCCATCATGTTTAATCTCAGGAATAATAACAGCTGCACCTAAAAATAAAAGCATTACAATAATGGTCTAAAGAATAGCAAAAAGAGCTGTAGAGAACACTGAAACAAGAAAAATATAATTACAGAGAACACTGCACCATGGTTGTGAACAGGAAGACAGCAACATCTTTTAAAAATGTACTATAGCATGGTGAAAATTCTTGTTTTGATACCCCACTGAATATAGAAAGAAAATAATTTTTAAAAAGTGTAGAAAACATTGGCATTTGCAGTGACAATTATTATTCTTCTGTAGAGGGGATTCAGCCTGAATCTCTTAGACTTCAGTATAACCCAAAAAAGTGTTTCCCTGTTTGGACAATTACACAGAATTCTTACATTGTGGGAACATTTCTTAACTTCCTGGACAACATCAGGGATTAGTCTGATACAGAATACTGAACAAAATAGATTAATGACACAGTACAATGTGGCTGTCTCTCTAATATATACACAGCTGGAGTATTTGATCTTACGCTCACTTTACAGCACTGTATAAATCATTATAACTCACTATTAGTGAAGACTCACTAAAGGCATCAGATCCAGATACTCCAATGACCTCAAAGAAAGAAGATTTAAGGGTGATTAATACCAGTGTTAACAATTGCCATTATTTGCTCCCTTGATGGAACAACTGCATTCCATACTTCAAAAGCCCATCATTTAAAAAATAAAACCTGAACTTTATAAAATGTATTAAATAATTACCTAATATCAACAAATTGGAATTGCCATTAATCTATTTAAAACAGAACTCAAGATGTCTTTCCTGTTAATATAAGAATTTTTGGGTTTGTTTTAAAACAAAAATACTGTTTCTTTTAATTAATCACAGAGGGTATCACTTCAGAACTCAGAAATTTCAGTCTCAAATAAAACTGCAATGTTCCATCATTTTGTTCTGATAATACAACCTATTTGCAAAGGATTTTTCTATAGTGAAAATATGAAAAAAATATCTGACTCCTAAAATTATACAGAATAATATTTTTGTTTGTTTATATATATTTAAAACAGTTCAGATTAATGAATGCTGATTTGTTCAGTGCTGAGAAACTGCTGTTCCTGTTTCATCCTGTAATTGTCATGGATCTTTCTTATATCTAACATACAACTCCCTGGATAATTTACCAAAATATAATAGGTAAAAATCTCATCAGGGATAAAAGCAAAAAGCACAGTTTCACTGAAGTAAGACTGCATAGTTTCCTAATCACTGACAGTAGCAAACATTACTCTCAATTGATAATGCAGCTGTTAAGACCAGCTTCCTATCTAAATAAATGAAATTTTATTCTGTACTCTTTTACTATTCACCTTCAAATCTCTTCTGATCTCACTGAATTAGAATAGGTAGCCAACTCATATGCAGCCACTTTTGTAACAAAACACAGAGAATAAGAAAAATACTGTGTAATTTCAAATCAAAAAGCTTTTAAGGAAAGAATACAGACCATGCTTCATTAATATATTTTTTAAAAACTTTAGGAAGTAGTTGACTTCCTTGATAAATACGTACACCATAATAATATCTAAATTTTACAGGGTAAGGCACTTGTTAAAATTATGTATGTTCATTTTCTGTACCTCTGATACAGAATAAATAACAGCATCAGATTTGGGAAAAATTAAATGCAGTTTTCAATTTATCTTCTGCATTTTCTTCATCTACCCTGTATTTCCCAAAGCAACATAAATCTACATTTTTCTTTTTTTCTCTTTTTTATCTTTGTCCTTATTTTATTAGCTTGAAAGTTGGAAGCTAAAGGATAAAAAAATGGATGTAATTAAAATTATCCCCATTTTGGCTAATAATATTTACTTTTCTTTCTTCTTAGTCCTCTTAGTTTCTTCCCAGGAACAATAAGGTAGGAATAGGAAACTATCTTATCTGAAGTTACTTGGTGGTGTCCTGACAACAACAGTTCCCTCCAGAATCAGAGAAAAATTAGACCAAAGGACTGCACAGACCGCTAAAAGGTCATTGCCTCTCTCTTGCTCAGCCTTTATCAACAGAAGCAACAGCCTTGAAGAAAGTCCATCCAACCACATGGTTCAAGGTGGGGTAGAAGAGGATGAGGTTGCTGCGTTTGGGCCAGTTGGAGTTGGAGGGAAGGGAGGAGCAAGGTGCTGATGCCCAAGGAACAGGTGATGTTTATGGCCAGGGTAGAATTTGGTCTATGACACTTTTCCCCCACAGATTCTCCCTCTCCCACCATAGGAAACTCTTAAACATAATTACCTCCCAATACAGGATTAGCAACTATCTGAACCGTAGCTCTCAAAATCACTAGTAAGCTGAGAAATCTCTCCTGATAGTTTGTTTAGTTTTATTCTATCTGAAAAAATCAATAAAATGAAACATTCCATCTTAAAAATAATTTTAAAATGTCACTTGCCTGAACAATCTTTAGATTAGAGAAACATACTTCAAGTTACCTCATTTCATAACAAGCTATTCTTTGGATGACCTTTACTATATATTTTAGATTCTTTAAATGTAGAACACTTTGATGACAGAATATCTAGTTTGAATTTTTAACAGTTTTTGACCCTATTCCTCATTTGAATTACAGTGGGCTTCTTTTTTAGTATGAATTGAAGGCAGTTTTGTAATGAAAGGACTGATTTTTTTCTGTTGCCATTAGTAATTTCTAAATTATTATTGGTTTTTCTCTTCTTCTTCTTTTTAGGTTTGTAATAAGGCATAACAAAAGTATAAGTAAAAATTATGAGCTTTTTTGCTTTCATATAAAACTTAAGTTCTAAAAGATAAATCAGAACATGTACCAATATATGCTAAATAAATCCTCACAATCTCAATTATATTTCTTTAAGGGAGAGCGCCTAGGCTCAGTCTGTGATAGATTTCAATTTATTAGTTTATCAAATCTCTTATTTTAAGCAACTTCAATTATAATATCCAATATTTTTTGTCAAAAATATAGGTTGTAATTTTTTTTATTGCTTCTTTTAATAAAAATAAATACTGAGTAAATTTTCTGTACTTCATATTTTTCCATATTAGTCCTTCAAATATATTTAGCAGAAATATATTGTATGGGATCCATCTCATCAACTATTGTCTTCTACATTTTAAATGACCACTTTCCATTTTCTTTACACTTAGAGAAGATATATTATTAGGAAAAACTAAAGTCCTTCATAATTGAACAACAAAAATGTCCATTATTTCCAAATCCTACATATTAGAGTCTCACTTTGAAAAATATGGTGGCTACACGTTATGATTTTGCACTGCTCAAAGTAGAAATCTTAACCTTGGTTGCCAGATTGTTATTTAAAAACACTACTATTCTTCTCTCCTGTATCTTTGCCAATATATCTCTGGTAATGTTATCACCAGCCACAACATATTCCACTTTAACAAACTTATCAATTTCATCTAAATCCTCATGAAAAGCTGAGTTTGTTGGAGGCATAGAATTGCACGCACAAAGTATGTGCAGATCATAGGATAAGAATCTCAAAAGCAACACAGCAACAAAAGTAAAAGTTCAAGACAGGGAAAATTACAAAACAAGTGCATGTAAGATAGAAAGACTGTGAAAGAATGAAATTCTCCTTATAATACTCCCACATCAATTACTGTAGTGATTTACAGTTTATCAGAAACAAAGATATCTCATTATATACGTGGACTGTGAAAGAAGAGAGAAAAGAAATTGTGGAGACTGCTCTTCCATAAGACAATTGTAAGGAAAAAATTGATTAAATTTGATAACTGGAGCATATTAGGAACTATACTACTAATGCTAGATAACTCTCAAGCTGGCATGTTATTATTTCTGTCTCTCTCTGTTGGTATTAGATTGATTGTTAAGAAAAGACTAAGAATTAGCCATTTTATGTAACGACTTACAAACTTTGAGATCAAGAATTTCTTTTTTGCGCAATTCTTCCAAATTAACATTTTCCTAAAAGTTATTTCTTGTACTATTAATGGAATTAAGTATAATTAAATTTGAAATATCCAAACCTTTCAATAGTTAAGGAATTAATCATCAAGAAAGATGTAAAAAATGAGGCTGAAATTTCTGAAAGGATGTTAACCCACTAGCTACTATTTTCCTGTAATAGTAATTAAAGAATTACATATTTCAGATGCCTTGTGTATAATAATCAGACTCCACAGTTCACTACTGTGACTGTTTATTTAATCTGAAGTTATTTCCCTTCATTACAGTCAAATTTTACCTATGGAATCAAATCCTTTATTTTAAAAAGTGTGGATTATATTAACTGAAATGACAATACCTTTATAAGTAATTTTATCTGAAAAATTCTTAGATCTAAAGGAGTTCAAATGTAAAACCCTTAGAAATGAATAAAGGAGTTCAAAATGTAATCTCTAGTAACATTTAAGTTCTTAGAGTTTTGTGATTATTATTGGGTTTTGATACAGTTTTGAGGGTATCTTTATTCCTTACCTGTAGTTGTATTATCTTCCCATGATTCCAAGAATAGTGGAGGTCATAAGGGATGCCTGAAGAATATCTTATCCAATCCTCTTCATGGCATACAAAAATCTTCTTTGTTGAGTGTCATGCTCTTTGGAGATTCAGTGAATCCAGCCCAATTGACTGGTAGTTTTGCAAATGGAATATGTGTGAATAATATGGCTAAGATAAACACAGAAGAAAAAAGACTAAAATATGGAAATGCAATCTAAATGTGAAACTCCACTATATTAGATAAACATCTTCATAAATATAGACTCATAGAATATCAATGTTGTTAATGAAGATATTAAATAACTGTGTTTCTGTGGGATTCCTGAGGGACAACATTTGTCAATGATGTCCATTGGGAAAATGAGCCATTGACCAATAGTCTCCTTACCCTCTAGACAACCCACCCATGAAATCCCTTTTTTCTCTCATTTTGAGAGAAGCATGTTGTGGGAACTGTGTCAAAGGCCTTACAGAAGCCCAGATAAATGGCATCTGTAGCCCATCACTTGTACACTTGTAATAGGCACTCCATGGTTGGAGGGCATTAGGTCAGTGAGGCAGACTTCACCCCTGGTGAAGCCATGCTGGCTGTCTCAAATCACCTCCCTGTCCTCCATGTGTCTTAGCAAAGCTTCTAGGACACAGAGATGAGTCTTACAGGTTGTTAGTTCCCAGGGTTCTTCTTTCTTCCTTTTTATAGATAGCATAATGTTAATTATCTGGTTATTGGGAACTTCACCTGAATGCCTTGACCTTTTAAATAGTATGGAGAATGGCTTGGCATATATTTCAGAGGGGTATGTTTTCTTTGACCTTCCTCTTCTGACTGACATACTTACAGAAATCCTTGTTATTCTTTGCATCTCTTGCCCTGTTTAACTCCTACTTCTCCTTAGTCTTCCTTCCTTCCTTGAGAACACCCTGGGAACCACAGAGAGGTAAGTCTTACCTCTGCCTGGGAAGATCACAGAGCAGATCCTCCTAAAAGATATGCTATTACACATAAAACACAAGGAAGTGTTCTGAGGTAGTCAGCACAGCTCTGCTGAGGACAAGCTGTTTCTGACCAATCTGGTGGCCTTCCATGATGGAGTGACTGCAGCAGTTACCAAGGTAAGACTGACTGATGTCACCTAACTCAATTTCTGTAAGGCCTTCAACATGAGCCCATATTGCACCCTTACCTCCAAATTGGAGACACATGGATTTGAAGTGTGGGCAAGCTGTTCAAGAAGGAATTGGCTGGCTGGATGCAGCTAGAGACTGGTGGTTAGGTGGTCTCAACCTATGTCCAGGTGGAGACTGGTAAAAAGTGGTGTTCCTCAGGGCTTTGTCTTGAGACTCTGTTATTGAATATCTTTATCAATGACATAGAGAGGTCAGATGCCACCTCAGTAAGTCTGCAGCTAACCAAGAGCTGAGAGGTAGAGTTGACACAACTGAAGGAAAGGATGCCATTGAGAGCTCCAGAGAAATCTGGACAAGCTTGAGATGTGGGCTCGCAAGAATTGCCGTGTTTTTTTGGTTTTCTGTTCTTCGTTGTTTGATTGTCTGTTTTTCTTTAAGCCATATGCTAATTTTAATAAATCTAAATAATAATAAGTAAACATATATACAAATTATGTTTTGGCTAATCATTGGCTTTAGTGCCATTTTTTATATCTTTTAATTTTAATTTATTTAAATCTTAATGCCAGCTGTAATTGTCATAATTAGATTGAATTTTGAAATGTCATTACCTTCACAGTCAATTTTCAAAACCCTTACTCCATAGATCAATTCACAAGAAGCACAGAGGGTAGCACAAGAAAAACCCTAGTTTGCTTCAAAAGAAGCCAATTAACCAATCTCATTTAGTGTTAATTGCAATAGCAGTTCTCATCACAGTTTAATCAACACCTTGCTAAAGCAGTCTAGGAGAAAGCAAAAGACAGACATTGATTTCATGCACAGTCAGAACTGTATTGACACATTTCAAACACTAAACATCTCACAGATGGGAAGTCATTCCCAACAGACTGGAATGGTTACTGTCCATACCAATTGTTCTACAAAACTCAGAGGCTTTAGCCTTAAGAAAAAAAAAGACATATTTGATATATATTCTCTCAAGACTTTAAGGAACAAAGCTGTATCTTGTATTGAATTCCTTCCAAAGGCACATTTTTAGAACCAATTCCACTGTCCTAGCTATAAATCTCGATCTTATGTTCAGGTTCATTCTGTCTCTCTAAGTAATGTCGGGTGATCACATATTTCTGCATGTTAACATTGGCCTCTACAACCTGTAAACAGGAAAAAATCTAAGCAAAAAGTTCATTATATATGAGTGCATCCCTGTTTAAAAAGTGGTGTGAGTTTGGAACTGGCTGCCATTCAGACTAAAGAAGTTGTAGTTGACAAGACATTTGAGTTGCTCCAAAGTAGAAGTTTTCATGTTTCACAAATGCATTAGTGATCCCACAAAGCTCTGAAACACAGCTTTGAGTGATGGGCTTTAAACTGAAAGACTGCTTTTTTTATTTTTGTGCCCTTAAAGGCTGGAAATAGTCAATGATGGTAAAACACATATGGGAAAACAGTATTGTGTACTAACAATCTGTAAAGAAAGCTGATACAACTTTTCCACCTCTTAAAATGCCTTCCTTCAGAAGAGCATAGATGACATTTTTCAAGTAGCACCTGCATTAAAACATTAAAATTTTTAACAGTGTATGTTTAACTGAGTTTAAATTCCTGTCCCTCTGAAGTGTGCGAGTCTTTGTGACCATTAGAAAAGTCAAGAAAACTGAGAAATACTTGATATAGTTTAGATAAACATCCATTTCAAAAATTTTCAAGCAGAACAACTTCATTCTATCATATTTTCCATTCAATCTAATCTCATTTTAATTCTGATTGGACTTTAAACAAGAACATATAAAATTTGCCATTAAAATTCACTTCAGAATGGAAAAATTCAAGATGTACAGTAATTAAAAGTTTGATGTAACATTTACAGCTTTAAGATATTTCCATGAATTAAATCATACTACATCATGCAGGATAGATCAAACCTAAAATCTAGTTTACCAATGCAGCTCACAGCTGAGCCAGAGAGTGGTTTTTAACTTCCCCTCCAATATGCTCTTTCTTAAAATAGCCCAGTTCTTCTAAAATACACAGTACAAAAATAATTTCTGTTCAGTGGCTATTTTTCAACATTTAAATTTTGTGAGCTATCTGCAATTTTAATCATTTTAAGTATCTGAGGGTGGGGAGGTAAGAGGTTTTATGTTTGTTTATTTGTTCGTGGTTTGGTTGTTGGTTTGGTTTTGTTTCCTTCACATTCTGGATATTTTAAATGCTGCATTTGTCTCTTTATTTTAGATCACTTAGTGAAAACCAACAGACCAATGTAGTTTCTTGTGGAAGAATAATGTACCAGAAAAGGCAAATAAGTCTGTCGTGTCATAGTTAACATGAAATGGATCAGAATGATGTGGTAGACTAATGAAAAGCTGTATTTGGTTAAAAAAGCCAGTCACATGAATACACAAATGTGACCTTTACATTCAGATTCAGATTCAACCCCACAGAGCCCTGCTTTTTTGCTTCTGAGAAATCCAAAACTTCTGCAACACGCCTTTACCTGCTTGATCTGCTCAGTTCAGCAACCCTTTATTTCATACAGAGAATCTTTATTATTATAGGGTATTCCATCCTTTTATTCAGCTCCACCTAGAAAAAAAGTTGCCAGGCTTTGTACTGAGGACCCCCTGTTGAGCCTCTCTAGGGAATACTTTTGCCTTTCAGAACCTGAAATCAACAAAATTTGAATACTTGAAATATTCTTCAGTGGCGGCCTTTTCCTTTATCTCTCTACCATCACTACCTACCAGGTGTTGGGTAAGTTTGGTTTGCTGTTGGGGCTTTTTCCAACTATGAGCTCTAATTAAAAATATATGTACAATTAAACATATTGTATTTCTTTCTAGATCAAATCAGTGGCTAATTAATTCAAGCTCATTTCACTCTTTATGTCTGTGTATTTCTTTCCTAGTCGTTTTATTATGTATTGAAGCTGGCTGCAAGATCTTGTAGGATAAAAAGAATTTTTTCCCCTTTCTCTTGCAGTAACCATAGCTACATCCCCAAAATCTTAGTACCACAATCAGCACACAGTACCAGGCTAACCTGCCCTTGTGATCATAATGTATACACTTCGAGGTGGAATAGTGCCTAGAAAATAATGACAATCTAGAGAATAAAAAAAGTTAAAGATTTTTTTTGTGAATAGATACTAAATTCTTATGTGAGCCTTAAAATAAAAAAAAAACCAACCAAAGGCAGCATTTGGCCAGTTTCCTGTTTCTCCTTTCCAATGTGAAATCTTTGAATGGATCTCTGTTTGAACAGATCTGTGGAACATACTCCTATAATTGTCTCTAGAAAGATTATGCAAAACCAAAATTCAGAGACTTAACAATAGTTTATGCTGATCAGCAGAATTATTTCCTGACATTGTGGAAAGTAACATGGCATCTCAGCACTTTTAAAGAAATGCTGAAGACCATATTTTGTTTATCAAACTCCATAATTAACAATTTGTGTCCATTGGTGCATCACTGTGAAGAAAATCTCAAATTACATGGACATGCCACTGTGAATAGATATAAAAAGACTTCATGAAATTGTTTGTGGATTCTTTTAATAGATGTACTCTAGAATACGGATACAGGTAATTTAGAAAATATGAGCATAGTGTGGTGCTAAAGTATTTTCTGGTCATCTGATATGTAAAATTACCTTGTTCATAAATTTCATCACAACAAAATCATTACCTTGAAGAAATTTTCCAATAGATCAGTGAATATTTGAAAAATGAAACTGATACCTTGGTTTTAATACAACTCAGTCAAGTAATATTTTATAGGAGGCCAGCCAGTAATATGAAAAACTAACAAGGTGTTTATCTTGTAGCCCAAAGGGAAAATGATGCAGAGATTCAAACAGAGAAACCAACAAAGCTTGAGACTCCTAACTGAAATTTGGAAATAACTTGGATCAATTAATATATTTTTTCTTAGAACACAACCTGTAGAAGCAGAGATAATTGCATTTATCAAGTGTTCAAACTCTAATGATGCTTATACCAATATAATTTTAATGTTTTTCTACATTCCATATGAATGGTTATTGTTTAAATTAGTAAATTTATTCCATGGGGTGAGGGAGATCCTAGCAACTACTCCCTTCCTGCTCTGTATGACTTATTTTGAAGTGAAGTTTGTAGCTCGTGGGCCCATTGTCCAATTCTTCTGATCCCTGGGTTTTTTTGGGTTCCCCTTTAGGTCTTTTCCATATTGTCCCCATGCACATATTCTTCTGAAGCTGGCATTTTGTTCTAATTTTTCACTTTTGCAGACAAGTTTTCCTGAGTCTTGCAGCCCCATGCAAAGCCAAAACTCTACTCCAGTAATCCTGCCATCTTTTTGGACTGGCCTTGGGTAAAAGGAGCCTCTGAGGTTGGCTCTCAGGGTTTGACTCTACTGGCTCTGCTTTGCACATGACAGGATTTATACTGAAGACCCCCTGTTGGACCTCTCTAGGGAATACCTTTGCCTTTCAGAACCTGAAACCAACAAAATTTGAATAATTGAACACTCCTTAGTGGTGGCTTTTTCCTCTATCTCTCAACCACTAATACCTACTGGGTGTTGGGTTTGCTTTGCCTTTGGGGCTTTTTTCAGTTAAGAGCTATAAATAAAATCTTATGTACAACTAAAGGTGAGTGTATAACTGAACAAAAACCATCAATTTAACAATTTTGTAAAGCTACTTCAATAGAAAATAATTTGATAGGATTTGATGGCAATTTATAAGGTTGACTGAAAATGTATTACTAAGAAGCCAACGAAGCGGCAAATTATTAGTACACTTGAAAAAAAATTCAAATAATAGTCCATCTATGTTATCAATATTTCTTCAGTTGAAGGGTATGTGATAGCATATGAAAACAGAAGAGTCCTGATGATCCTTAATCTATGAAAAATATACACGTTTGAGTTCAATGTGTCATAGTATATTTTGAATGTTATAGCACAACACAAAGGACCAGCTTCTACTCTTGCTGTGCTCTACATGTTGAGTAATCACTGGAAATTACCATTCTGCTCTCTGTAGGAACTGAGATAAACATTCAGATTCAAAGGCATTTAGAAATATTAAAAGATTCTTGTGTTTGTCCTAAGTAATCCTATGAAGATGCAGGTACAAGGATAATGACATATTTATAACTCAGTATCTAGACCAAGGCTGTCAACTGTTCTGAAGCAAAATGTGTTACTATTCCTCAGTGGTGGTTTACTAATTTTAATTTTTTCGTGAAAAATTAGAACCACTGAGCTGTAGGATATGCTGAAAAACTATTTAAGGTTTTTACCACGGTTAGAACTACAGTTGTAGAAATTCAGGACTTTTACCTGATAAGGGTCTGTTATACCTAAAAGAGAAGTTATCTGGAATTTTGAGGCTTTTGTTTAAAATTTCACAGGAAATAATACGTATATTAAAACCCTTAAACCAATTCTTTAATTTCTGAATTTAAACTACATTGTTTCACTTCAAAATTCTGATGACTCCTGTAGGCTTCAAGAACTTAGTCTCAAGAAATCCAAATGTAATTTTTAATATATTAGAAGTTATGTTACATACTACATGAAGAGTGGGGAAACTGGCACAATTTCTCCAATAAGAAATTTAGATGGACACCTCAAGCTTTTCTTTTAATAAATTGAAGCAAATAAGTAATTTTAGGGTATAAGTCAACTCATCCTCAGTTAGAAATAAAATTCACCAGGTCTGATAAACTACATCTCAAAATGTCGCTTTCCTCTGTTAACTATAAAGTCATTTGAGAAGTTCAACTATAGACAACTAAATCCAAGTTCTATTATTAAGTAAAATCACCTCCACAAAAGTGTACTTCTGCTTAAGGCACATGCTGAGCACATTGACTGAGTTCTGGAGTGAAAATATTTGTAAGTGCTATTTTTTATTAAGCTAAATGTAGATAAATTGCCTTTGTGTCCCATTTGTTTGGCAGTAGGTCAGTAGGGGAAAGTGATTCAATTCACTTTGCAGCTTATGGTCATACCCATTTTTTTCCTGCTCACTGGGTGATAGGGTAGTCAAGTTATTCAGGAGCTAAGCATACTTTAGGCAAAAAAGAAAAACAGTTATAAGAAATATGATGCTGTAGTTTAAGTGGGCATTCTTTTAGCAGGCAGATGCTTAGCCAAATGTTCTTATAAATTTTTAGTATTAAGGAGTTAGCACTGTTGTGCTTTGTTTGGATGTTCTGTAAAAGTAGAACTAGACAGTGCCAAAATCCAGGTGTGAGAACTAGACATATAAAAAATATATATTTATTTTTTAGGAAGACACATACATGTGTGAAAAAGTGATTCAACTCTGTTGAAGTCAGGTTATTCTTAACCTATCCTAAACAAGTAATTAGAAAGACTTAAACATACTATCAAATATTCCTAAGCACTACAGAAATAATCAAGTCATACATAAGCGAAACAAATTTTAGAATTGGCTCCAAGAATTGCTCCCATATCTGATTCTTGGCACTAGTCAGATGGACATAGTAGAAGTACATTGTGGACACTACCTGTTATGTAACCCAGAAAGATAATTAAGGAAGTGAATATTTAAGCTAGAACACTGCATTAAAACATGATAATGACTTTCTCAAGTTTTTGGACTGACAGGTCAGATATCCAGGTGTACACTCTTTAAATTTTTATGAATAGAAACCCAAGCAGATTTTTCAAAGGTACACAAATTAAGATAGACTGGAGGAAAAAGGAAGGAATCTAAGAAATGTTGATCTTCAAACACAAAGCAAATAATTCTCTTTTATTTATATAATTTATTTAAATAGGCAAGTATATGGGAATACTGATAAAATATTATGGAGTATATGTGAAATAAATTACTATTTTTGAAGTAAAATGGTGCTTATGAGAAGCAAACCATTCTGACCTGTTAGGAAGTATCTTTAAGTGAATATGTGGACTGCACACCTTGCAGATATAGTTTTTTTTGTAATAGAATTTTAAAAATGCTAAAGAATTGCTAAAATAGTTTTTCAATACATCTGTATGATGATATGGAACAGAATTCATGGACAGTAGAGTTCTCAGAAATCTGAACCAGCCAATTTCTGAGGTGTGGTCCATGTCCTATATGGACTAGCAAGGTCTGCCTGGGAAACACTAGTTCAACTAAACAGCAGATGGGATTGTACAGTCAGTAGTTTTCACTTTTTCCTAGAAACAGTGGACATGAATGTGAATCATGGTTAGTGTCCTGGGTTGTCCTGGGTTACTCTACATTTTCAAACCAAGCATATCAAAGCTCAGACAGGGAGACAGAAAACCCATAATCCTTCCTTTTACGACTCCATCACAGAAAGATATGAGTATGATATCACCTGAAATGAATACCTTAGTTGCTGAGGCACTCTGCAAGTTAGAGTTCTGTGACCATTCACTCTTAAAATGAGAACATAAAACTCAAGCTTTCAAAACCCAGAGCAAGTCTTATAAGCCTACTGCATAAAGATCTTCTATAGGGCCATAATAGCAAGCAGGTGACATTATTTATGGTCAGAGTTACTAAGTCTTGAAATAGTTTAGACAGTGCTGCTGGTTGTTGGGATACAATGTGAGAAGCAAACCTATCTATCCAGGATATATTATTACAGCTATGTTGGATGGAAAATTTGGGAGTTGGCACAAATACAGATTAGTAAGTGAAGGAAAGTTACTGTTCTGGATTTTTTGGGGAGAAAAAAAGGTCTTTTGGGGAGGGATTTATGTAGAATGCATCTAACTTCTTTTTAAGAAACTTATAGTAAAAAAAAAAAAAAAGATTGTAGAGAATTACCAGTGCTGTAACTCAGTTTTAGGTTCCCAGGATTACAAGTGCAAAAACTGTTAACTGAAGATGCATCCTGCATTGTAATCAGGAAGTTTAACACTTTTCAGTAGTATTGACCCTGTCATATAATTAAAATTTTAAAGGTCTGTGTGATTACAGTTACATGTCTGATCATACTCACCAAAAGTGTCAGACTTCAGGCTTATTAGATACTTTAACTAATAGTGGACATGGAATGTCACACACATACAAAAAGTACTTTAAGAAAATCAATGACATTAAAAGCTTATTTAAAAAAAAAATAGTTTCATGAACATATTATTCAGAGTTAAAGTCAAAACATACAGAGAGCTGTGAAAGAAAAAATTAACTATGTATGCTAATTTTTACATTTATTTGTCCTTGTCCATGGTGGCAGGATTGGGAGTGGGGTCAGGGAAGAGCAGAGATTCTAAACACACCCACTATCTTAATCCAATTGCTGCTATGATGATAATTTCCCTACTGCAAAAGTGGCATCTGTCTGTCCCTTATGGTTATGTGCCATGTATCCCTCCTACTCAAGTTCTTACATTTTGTCAGATTTTACTTCAAAATCAAGTTTGGTGTTACACAAGCTGCATCAATTTCTGTTTTTCTTAACTCTTCATTTTGTACTTGAATCTGAAAAACTTCCAGTTTAATTGGGTGGAAAAAAGTTCCAGATCCTTGATGCTGGCAAGATTTAGAAGTAAATAGCACAGGTTCAAAGGTAGGCAATGCGCAGCATGGAAACGTTTCATGAAATCTATTTCAAGAGAATCAAATCCTGGTAGGTATCCTTATGTCTCATCTGCTCGTTACCCCAAAGATTTCACAGAAATAAAGTGAGAAATATACTGTGATACATTTTGAGGAAAGAAAGGTCCATTTTATGAAATATTGCTGTAAACTTTCAGATTAAATCTTAACCTACTGCTGTTTTCCTCTCTGAAGAAATGACAGCCTAAAGTAGTTGTTGAAGTATGTTTTTCCCATTTCCCTCTTCTATTTCCCATTGCAGTTCCCATTTTTACAGTTCTTCAAAATAAGCACAGCATGTCATCCCTTCATAGATTAGAAAAGACATGCTGCATGTTTACTGCTGTTACACTTTACATGTCCTGACTCTTATGTTCTTCACTATTCTCTTTCCCTAAAAAACAGCAATTAAGAGCCCTAAAAACTGTTATCAGTGAGGAAGGTTACCAATATTAGCAGTGAAATTTCAATGCACTGACTTGACAGCTAGTCTCTAACTGGAAACTGCCACAGGACATTCTTAATGTATTCTAGCAACAGGAAATCTTTCACTGATTTCAGAAATGTATTTTTAAAGAGAGAATACCAAAAGCAACATTTTAAGATGATTTTTAGTAGATCTTCATTTAAAAAATAACTAGAATAATTCTAAGTTGATATGCCTAAAATATGAACAAAAACTAAAGAATTTATCTTGCATGCATTTTTTTTACAATTTAAGTATTTATTATGAATGAGAAAAAATAAGAAGAAATTTATAAAATACTACATGACCTCTTAAACAGAGTTCAGATAAATTAAACTAGATTTTTAGCATTCAATAACACAAAACTACTGCTTCTAAGGTACACTTTATGTTTTCAATACTAAGTATTAAAAATAATAGGTGATATTTTGGGTATTTTAATATAATTAATATATAGTATAAATGTGAAAAATCCAATTGGTGATAAATCTGTACATTTTAACTATATTATGGCTCCAATGGAAAACAAGCAAAATTTTGTACACAGGTATTGCCAGATAAATAAAAATCTGGACTGTATTTCTAACATTATGTAAATCATAACTTTTTTTTAATTTTTATTAAGAAAGGTGTATTTACCATGTGGCAAATTTTACAGGAAGGGATTTGTAAATTTTGAAGCTATTAAAAAAAACTTTCTCAATTTCTTTTTTTTAAAATTTTAATAGTTCATCTTTCCATATTGAAATATCCTCATCCTACCTTCCTTTAACTAAGAAATTAGAAGGATGGGAACAAATACAAGAACTGAACAAATTAAGAAAAATAATGAGCCCAAATCAGATTGCAAAGAGGCTCAGGACAATATGATTAGCAGAAAAAAATTCTGTTAGAGGGAATAGACGAATAGTAAGGAAGAAATGAGGGAAAGTAGATAAGAAAGATTCAAGTTTCTGAAAAGTGCAGAGAAATAAATGAAAACAGACAAAACCCTTTAAAATTAAGTATCTTATAATGAAATTAAAAAGAAAAGCATTTTTAAATACATATAGGTACTATGAAATACTGATACAAGATTTAAAAATGGAGCACAAATAGAATATATCAGTATGTCAGGAAGAAGCAAGATTTAAGGAAGGCAAGCTAGTGATATGGTAATGCTATGCAAAGGATACGATGACATCTTTCTGTGCTACAAGAGATCAAAAAGATCTAGTGGAGTTTTTACCCAGCATCTATAGGAGACTGTAGCATATACATTTAAAATTCAGTTTTAAACCTGAAATGAGGGTTCTGAAATTGTAGATTCATGCAGATTTCTTGTGTATTACAAGGAAAGGGATAAATTCAGTGTAGCTTATGCTTTATGAAACAGAATTATATGTTTTTAAATCAAACCCCACTTTCCCCTCCCTCTTCAATCATATTTTTCATTATTCAGTCAGTACTACTTTTACTATAGTCATCTTCAATTGTTCAAGGCTGCAACTTTTCCCCAATATGCTTTTACAGCCCTTTCCACTACCACACAGAACACATTTGCAAGGCAAAGACCTATATTTCCTTCAGATGGGGAAAAAAGAAAATTTACAAGTCCACTCTTCCAGCGTAGACCCAGAAGTACCAGGCAAGAGAATATTCTCAGTATGAGTGTTCTCCATCTCCTCACCCACAGGACTGGGTTATGGTATATTCAGGATTGCAATAGTCTGTGTCATGTCAGGGTAACTGGTACTGCAATTGTTGCCATCAGACCTTTTTAGCTTCTGAAGCCTTTTGGGACATACACTCTCATAGTTTCTGCTTGGTTCAAATTACATGATCTATACTATGACCAGAAACTTGGTTTTAAACAGACAATGCCCCAGTAATGTCAGTATCTGGCCTTCTACCCAAGTCTTTTTTTGTCAGTATTATAAAAAATGAAGGAGGGGGGAAGCTTTATATAGTCTCACCAGGGAGATTGAGGTTAACACACCACAGTTTCTGTACACCCAGGACATTCACAAGAGGGTGATCAACCAAGACAGAAGGCACTAGAGCATACATGCAAGATGGTAACAGGGTAAATAGTAGATTGGGGACCAAAATGTGCTCAGACTTCAAAGATGCATTGCCAATATATCCAGAGCACAAAATTGTATTCTAGTTCTGGATGGGAGTACATGAGACATTTTACTTTTTAGCCATAAATTTAGTAGTTTCATTTTTCTCCTTAAAAGAAACTGAATAATAGTAAAAGATAAGCCAAAAAACCCACATCCAAAATTCTTCCCAAAACCCCCAAATAAACAAGCCAATCAGAAAACATAAATCCAAGCAATCATCATGACTAATTTTTACTGTCTATGGAAAAGCAGTAAGATTTTTTCAAATATTTTTTCTACCATTAAACCTGAATGCTATTGGTTTTTGTAGAAATGTTGTGTACTATATGTTAGAATTATAGAAATGCTCTGTTTGCTGATTTTACCAACAATCTTGAAAATAAATACCAGCACTGAAGATTATGTGTTCAGACTCTAGTCCACTCTCACCTGTGATAGACTGCTAATTTGTTTATCATAGATCATCACCTTCAAGCAGTAACAGATTCTTGTTTGCAGTTAAATTTATTCTGTGCAGATAGGAGAGGTAAGGGAGAATACTTTTGTGGTAAAAATGTATTAGTGGCATGGCTAATCAAAGACAGAAGATACAAACTGTTGTTTTAGGGCTCTTGCCTGTCAGTTTTATGAGACTGAATTACTTATCTTCGTTTATATGACCTAGATTATATTTTGCATTTCAAGAGTAACCCAATTTTATGCATTCCAGCTACCATAATATGAGCATTTCCAGCTGGGCTCTGTCAGCCTCTGTTACACCATAAATCATATCTGCCTTCTCATTCAAAGATGATAACCGATGAGGCAGAAATAACCCAATCTCAGCTGGCTTTGTGGCCTACTTACATCACAGCTACAGCAGGAATGCAGATTGCCTCTCTGATCTTTTGGATAAAGCCATAAAAAAAGTTACATCCCTTTCAACTTACTGTTTTGGAACTCCTCCAACTCCTATGACTATTCTCTGCACTGAGTACAGAAAAAGTGCTTATGCTGCAAATGGCCAATAAGTTCTTAGCAATACTGGAAATTGGAAAATGGAAATTGGCCCATTGTCATAGCCATGAAGGACTAATACACAGGTCAAAAAGAATTCATTTCAACTGAACTGCTTGTTATTTAGGTTAATATTGAAAAACAAGATAGCAAGTTATTATTATAGCAAAGCAGCTAAATCTAATGTCTCAACATTATACTTAAAATCAAACATCAGGATTTAGGGTTTAGGTTTTAACTATAGAGGATTGAAATGAAGGGATGGAAACAAAATCACTGCACACATGTCTGCTGTAGTGCTGATCAGTACAATAGCTGTGTTCTTGTGTTTCATAATTGCCTCTCTCTGGTAATGAAGAAGATAAAGCAAAAGCATGGAAGCTTCGTCCTACTTCTAAGCTTCGTTTTCATCTTGCCCTTAGTGTCTCACATTTTGAGCTAGTAAATGTTTATACATTTCCTACAATTATTCATTTCTCTTTCTTAGTATATTTTTAGAGAGAAGGTATGTAAAGGGATTTCTTTTTGTTTGTTTTTTGTTTCTGTGGAGAAAAAAGTATTTTTAATGTAAAATGAAGAATTGGTTAGACATAAAAATGCACATGAATACAAACAGTTATATACATAGGCATATATATAAAATGCATAGTAAACTATTCATAGATATGATAATGAAGCTATAAATATAAAATATGTAAATATTATTTTTAAACTACAAAAAATTCTTTACATCCTACTGTTTATTCTTGAGGAAGAGTAAACTCCTGGAACCTCCTTTTGTAGGTACTTCTTGATATGACTTATTATCATATATATATATAAATTCATAACCCACAAACTGTGATTCTATAAGGAAGTAAAAAAAAAAGGAAAGCTGGTGAAGTAGTAGGACTGTTGGGCTCCTTACTAAGATTTGATATCAAGTTAATAATTTTTTCTGAATTTTTCCTTTCCCTTAGTAACGTAAACCTCAACTGATTGACTCAAGGGGTTGATCATCACAAAGATAATTAGCAAAAGAAAATTCTGTGTCTACTATGACTAGAAGACGACTCTTTGGTGTGATTACAGAAAAGGAACAAATGCCTATCAGATAGGCAAGCCATAAAATATCTTCAGTAGAGATGGTCAAAAACTGCTATTATTTCATAAAGACTTAGGAAGAGACTTAGGAAGACCTCATCTGGAACACTACATGTAGTTTTGATTGTTTCTGATGGGAAAATTAATGAAGACATAAACAAATCTGGAGAAAGGCTACTACCATGGTCAAAAGCATGGACAGCTTTTTGTATAAGAGATGTTAAAAATTGGCTTGTTCAGTTCAGAAAAATGAAAACCCCAATAGGATATGACTGTTCAGTATTAAAAATATATTTGGAATAATATCACAGAGGCAAAAATCTGTTTGAGGTAGAAGACAATGCTGACACAAGATCAAGTGCCATAACTTACCCATTAATATTTTTCCCCCTTGATGACAACCACTCTTATTTCCTGTTTTGTTCTTTATTTATTTCACTCTTTCATCATCTTGAGTTCCTCCTAAGCATTCCAGAGAGGAAGAAGCAGTCCAGGCATGTGTGATGATCTGTGGAAAGAAATTCTGCCAAGTATGAATTTAAAATAGAAATTATATGGAATTGTTATATTCTTTTCAGAGTGCTTAAATTAGTATGTTGGAAATCGGTTTGTTAAACTGGACCACATCTAAATCTCAAAATTCTTGTTTGTATTTTGTAGAGCTTCCCTTGATACCTGCATAAGACCTAAGTATAATTTTTTGCATACCATTTAGTTGTTCTGTCACCAGTGAATTTCTGAGCTTAATAGTTAAACTGGAAAACTTGCAGAGGATATGCCAAGTGTATCTCATTGAAAATGGAGTAATTGTAGAGTTTTCCCTGATTTCTGTGTAAATTTTCTACTGATTGCTTTTCAATTATTTTAGAATCCACAATTCCTAAAAGCAAAGTGAAAAATATCACATTGTCTATTTTAATGAATGGAAGTATTTATATCAAGCAAATGATATATTGTATTTAAATACAAAAGAAAAGAGAATGTCTCCAGTAGTGAAATTTCTTATTCTCTATGGAGTTTCATTTGTGTTTTATTTTGATTTGGAGGACT
Source organism: Cinnycerthia olivascens (assembly GCA_035048155.1). Classification (NCBI taxonomy): domain Eukaryota; kingdom Metazoa; phylum Chordata; class Aves; order Passeriformes; family Certhiidae; genus Cinnycerthia; species Cinnycerthia olivascens. The sequence goes on from JAWWMU010000001.1 coordinate 92,710,291, forward strand.
ACCTGAGATGAGGACATAAATATGATTTTAAGTTGTAACACTGTTTATCATTCCAATTTTTAGTAAAATTCCAGTATTTTATTTACACAAATTACTGGGTCTGACTGGGATGGGGCTGATTGTCTTCATGGCCATATGCAGGGTCCTGTGTTTTGAATGTGTTACTTAAACAAGGTACCAGTATTTTGGCTGATATTGAATCCTGCTTTTACAGCATCGTGGCATCGTGGCTTTGCCTCCACCCTTCTCCTACCCAGCAGGTAATGAGGTTGGGGGTGCACTAGAAACTGAAAAGAGACTCAGCCAGGACAGCTGACCCCAGCTGAACAACAGGATATTCCATAACCTATGGCCTCTTCCTTAGCAATAAAAAGGAAAGAGAAGAAAAAGTAGATGTTTGTTATAGTATTTGTCTTCACAAATAACCGTTTAATGTGCTGAGGTCCAGAGTTGGCTAATCACCTGTTTGCTGATGGGAAGGAGTCAATCAATTGCATTTTGCTTTGCTTCTGTCCGCAGTTTTAGCCTTGCTTATTTAACTACTTTATCTTAATTGTTAAGACTTCTCAGCTGCCCTCTACTATCTCCCCACCCCATGGGAGAGGGAAATAAGATGGTTGAGGGTCTGTGTTGATATATGGCCATGGTCAGCTACCCTTTTTGAGACAGTAAGACAAATTTCATCTTAAATGGCCGGGATAGGATTTCAAAAAATCATAGGAAAATGAAAAGAACTGGAGTGCCAACTAGTGAGAGTACCTATAAAAGACAATAAGGAAGGCTTCTTTAAACTCTTCCTTCTTACTTTCTTTTTTTTTTTTTTTTTTCCCATGTAATATACAAGAATTTTCCTTGCTTATAACTGTAAAACGTTTAGGCTTCAACACTACTTCGACAGAGGTAACACATACAATCATTTTACCAATGACAGAAATTTAAGAACGGAGAATGCAGAAATATATAAATCTGTGGGAGTCCTAGTGTCTCCACTGTAGTAGATATTTCTTGGTCTTTTTGACAACATTCATATATGTCTCTGATCTCAGCCTGTTTTCACTTGTTTTGGGGGTTCTCCAGAATAAATCTTCTAGGTTTTTGCTCAAAAATTGCAACTAACAATACTAGCAATTTAGAGATATATTTTAAAATATTTTCTATGGAAGAAATAAAGATAGAAATCTATATACACACATGCAAACACATAGGAAGTCAATATATAATCAAATGAAATGCTGTACTTCTGAGAGATTGTTGAAGAGGACGACTAAATGATGTGTTAGGACTCCTTTTGTTATAAAGTACAGTTCAAAAGTACAAGAAAGAGAATTCATGGTGTGAGCTAAAAAAAACTGAACAGGAACATCACCAAAACATACAATAAGGCCATAGAAATAAATATTTCATGAGCAGTGATGTATGTGTAAAACACAATATTGTTCAGGAAATAGATCATGATCCCATTTATAATGCCTAAGAAAATAAGAAAGCCTATTCAATGTACACAGGAGAAAATACTTGAAGAACATAAGAATTAAAAGTTGTTCAGAAAATGAATGTGTAGAAAATGTAGATGTTTCCATTAGTTACTGAAATTTTGTTTGAATTGTTGTCTTCTATATTTAGTATCTTAAATATTTATTACCTAGTTGCACTTCAGAAAGAAATAAGTAGACTTATGATAATTTCATTACAGGCTATATTTTGTTTCAAGGGAGAAAAAAAGAGAAAATAATTGACCCAGTGTAGTAAAGGATCTTACAGCAATGATAAGGAAAGAAGAGAGAAACTTTTGTGTTAACTAGTGTTTCAGTCAGTCAGAAAATTGTTCCATAAAATTACATGAATAAAAAAATTGCATGAATATATGGGATTATATCTGAGATTTAACCATAAAGTGATATGTATTTAAATGTTACTATTTGACTATTTAAAAAATAAACAAAAATCAAATTAAAAAAAAAAAAAACAAAGCACACAGAAAATCACAGATCATCCACAATAATTAAACCTGTTTCCAGGAAGAATCTAACGGTAGTCACAGCAGCAGATTATCCTGTACATCCAAAGGATTTTTCCATTAAATTTACTTTTATCAATTTAATAAAGCTTGGAACTTGAAACATTTCCTTTTCTAGGACGAACATATACACAAAACAGTCCCATAGTACTATCATCCTCACCTGTGATATGAAGAACACCATGGAAAAAGATTTGTGTTGGAAGCAAGCATTACTACACCTAACAAATGAGACAAAGGACTTTTTTGTTATTTTTAAATAATGTTGCAATATGAATGAGCTAATGGACAAAAATGAAATTATATAACTTAAATAATTTAGCTAGTCTGGGCGGTTTTGTCTGAATGAATTCAGAAGCAATTTTATGAGTAGGTCTGTTCTCTTCTGTAGAAAGATCACATTCTGCAGAATATATATGCTGGTATATGCTTTAACCATAACTATAAAATCACTTTTCAACACTGTTTAGTGTGTTCAGTGTTTTTTTTTTTTTGCCTGTTAGTGGTTTGGATTGGGGTCTTTTGTTGTTGTTTTGGTTTCATTTTAATTAGAGCAGGCTTGTTAATATCTGAGGCTTGCCTTTTTTACTTATTGGATATATCTTTTTTTGTAGTTGAGCACTCAATTTTCATGTCGCACAGGGGTAGATCATATCAAAAGTGAAGATGGTTAGTTTAAGTGAACAGAAACCTGTTAATATTTGCCAAACTGTCACACATGCATTTTTGGAAAGTTAAATGTACATTAAATATTCATTGAATTTTACTTATCAAAGCAGGTTTTAATCTCATAATTGTAGAGTTCTTCCTTTATTTTCCTGTTAGCTTCCATCCCACAAAAGGATAGATCACTATGAAGATGAAGAACACACTACTTTGTTAGTTTTTGTCACAGTGTACCCAAGTTCTCCTCTGTCTCTAGCTTTCCTAAATGAAAAAACACTACTCACGACATCAAATGAGGTATGTATGCAATTTTTCTCTAATCTATTTCAGTCAAAAAGAAATGGGCTAGCTTAAATAATTGAGACAGTAGCTGCCCTGGCTGATTCCAACTGAAATGAATTCAAGAGCGATTGCATTAGTAGCTCTACTGTAAAATCCATGAAAGTGCTAATCTGCAACTCAGGGCTATACATACAGCAGTAGTTTTTCTCTGGTATGCCTAGAACAAGAAATAGCCATGTTAAGTGCACAACTGGTGCCCCCTCTTCCAGTTAATGAAATGACCCAATTTCTGAATAAATAAAATAAAATTAGAAACAAGAAAATAAAATAATAAAATGAAATAAATAAAAAATATTCCCACATAGACCAAATTATCTCAATTGTCTTAGTTCATGGGTATAAGTCTGATTTGTTTTTGTGATCATGGATCATTTTGTTCCTTTCCCAGAAAACACAGGAAATTGTGATCTTTCAGTAACATGACACTAGGGAAAGTCAATTTCAAGGTGAAAAACTCCTCTGGGTGGAATGCTGTCTTTTGTGTTCATTTGTGATCCGCAGGTGCTTGACAGGAAATGAGCATGGTTGTGGCAGGACTACTTCTCTTTGAAAAATGTCTCAAAGCATTACTGAAGGGAAGTTTAAAAAGCAGGGATCATGTCTGAGCTGTAGTACAGTACTCAGCTCACAGTATCTGTTACTGTCTATCAAGCTCAAGAGCAGAACATTATTTTCATTCCTTCTCCATGCTCTCGTGACAGCTTTAAACTTACTGCAGAATGAAAGTGGAGACTGAGAACCTTGCAAGAACTCCCAATGAGCCAAGAAACAAAACAATCAACAATTATTATAGTTTATCTACAAAGATGTTAACAAAAATTAAATTATGACAAAATTCTGTCATGTTTGCACCTGTTCAGTTCTTCTTTTGAAAAGTTCTATTAAATTTTTTTATATTGTTGCTGTTTAATGTTGGCATTGATTTCTGAAGAGAGTTTAATATATTTCAGAGAAAAACCTGTTCTTCTAAGCAATAGTCCACAAAATACTATGAGAACCAATCCAAAACTATTTGTAACTACAAATTAAATTTCAAGTGTAATGTTTCTGTTGGCTTCTAAAGTATCAGTGATAGAGTAGTTAATTAAAACGAGAAGTTGGAAGACTGTATGGATATCTAGAAAATGCTTAAGATTATTAAATATTCTACTACTACTACCACTACTACTACTACTAAATTTTAATAAATTCAGGGAAAGATGAAAAATTCTGAAACTATCTATCCCAACTAGAGTTTATTTATTTTGTTTTATTTTGTTTTGTTTTATATTAAATATTCCATGCAGAAACCTTACAGAGGAAAAATTAATATTGAGTGAAAGATTTCTAGTTTGCTGTAAACTTTTTTTGTCAGCAGCAGTTACTTAAAAGTATTCTCTCAGTAACAAAAACCAAAATGTCAAAATTCCCTGCTTTCACATTTTTTAATCCTTATCTTGTTATCTCTGCAACTAAACCTATTTTTAATAAATGTTCTAGACTGTGATCTACAGAAAAAGAAACAGAGATTCTTTCAACATATAAATTGATATGTGTAGTGGACTATGTATCTGTATATACAGGACATGAAAAAAAATATGGAATAAGATAAATGCCATAGAACTACATTTAGTAAGTCCACAATTCCTTCAAGTAACATCAGTTTGCCTGTAAATCTCTCCTTTAATGATGTATTGCTTTGGTGAGTCATTCGTTTGTTCTGGCAGAACAAAAATAAGAATTCATATTTTCGTATTAAGAGACTTAAATGGAAAAATCAAGTCAGTCCACAAAAACAGTCTTTCAAAGTATTAAAATAGCACCCCAAGATCACACACAGGAGGATGATGTTTTAAGCATGATGATCAAAGAAATATTTTTAACACAAAAATTCATGGCCTTACAGAAATAAATCGTGAGCTACAGTGGCTTGTTGAGGCCATATAGTTTGACCTTCTCTTGTTAAATATCAATGTCCTCCAATTCCCTTTTTTTTCTTTCTTCACTTTTTAGAGACAAACTAGGCAGGTTAGTATGATGTGCTGGAAGAGGTAAGAGCTTTGAGTTATTAAACACCGACAAATGAGATGCTGATGGAAAAATTGCATAATTTAAATCTGCCATTTTGTTATAAATGTGATGCACAATTTGCAGAATTAGGAACGCAAATCAATATAAAAGCAAACAAACTATTTCAGTCATTCTCATCCTAACTCCAAAAGTGTTAAATACAATTTTCCCTGTTCATAATATGAATATAATACTTTAATTTAAAAAAAAAAAAAAGTTATTATATGAGATTAAGATAGTTGTAAGATAAAAATGCAACTCCTTCAGGAAAAGTAAACAACAATAACAAAATGCTGAAAGTTATTCAAACTCATTGGGAGCTCCTTGGCATTCATATAGAGTTTAATGAAATTATAAAACTGTAGTTATGTAGTTGTTCTCTGTAGCTTTGGGTGAAAGATTTATTCTCTTGAGAGCAAGTTGCTGGGACAGTTACTATAAATAACAATTGACTACATTCACTGTTAATAAATAACATTTCTGCTGGGAAGCTATCATAATCTTTCAAGAATAAAAAAATCATTCCCCAAAAGCCTATTGTATGTGTCTTTGGCTCTTCTGGTTAAATGAAAGTCTGTTCTTTTGAAGATTTTTGATGAGAAAATGCTGAGGAGGCAGGATTGTGACATTTATGGAGTCTCTTAGGGAAGTAGCCACGGTAATTATTTTTTGAATTTTGAAAAAAAAGTGCTTTGAATTCTAGTGCTACTTCATGTTAACAGTAGAAAAAATACAAATATTTACAAAGTAGTGATTTAAAACATAAAAGTGCAGAATAGCTTTGTAAAATACGCTCACAAGACTTTTACAAAAACATCAGAGGAGCACATGGCATTTACTTGGATTGTACAAATATTTTGTTCATTAATTAAGAATCTGAAAATAATATTCAACATCTAAAATATGAGGTATTTCCTTTGTAGTTTTTTTCTTGAGCTGATAAAGCAAAATGATTTATGAAAGATAGGGATGTAATCATTATGGCTTCACAGACCTTTAAAAATTCTGCTTCAGAGATAATGCAAGGATACAAGATTTGGAGGGTCTGTTCAAACTACTTTACATTAAATAAATACCCTAAATTACTCTCTACAGAAACCTATGTTGTTCACAACTATCATGGAGGCATGAGGAGCCAAACCTTGTGTATTCAAAGTTAGTTTTTAACCTACTGAACTCCTTTACACTTCTCCCAAGGGAAATTCTCATTCACTGTTGGGAAACCTGAACAAAAAATTGGTGTTTTATATGAGTTAAACAGTGGAGCTAGAGCACACACTAATTTCACTTTGAGGTTGACTTTTAGGCTGTTGAAAACAGTGGGATGTGTTAGATGTGATAAAATGTGTCACCTTGAGTTCCACAAGAAAAACAGATCATAACGTATATTGAGGTGCAGTGTCTAAAGCAGCATTATAGTCACTAAGATTTGATTTCTCTTTATAAACATGCAAAGCCTCAAATCTAGGTATGCCTTTAGTTGTCAGATTTCTTAATGATTATGAAATATATTGTATTGAGGCATGTGAGAATTTTATTATTCACTACGCAAATATCTAGTACTGACAGAACAAAGAAAAAATCCCAGTTTTTTCTTCCTAGTTGGATTTCACCTAAACATAAAATATTATTGCAAAGAGATTACTTTTGTTTCAGCATAAACTAGAGAGTGATAATGAGTAAACAAGCTTGAGATGAAACTGCATTAAATAGGAGACATTTTTATGAGTAGAATAACCCAAATATTCTACAAATATGTTGAAACAAATATGTTTCAATGAGTTTGTGCAGGTGTTAATTTTTGGTTTGTTATGTTTGGGGTTTGTTACTAAGTCTTGGAATAGGGGGATGATTGCTTTGAAACCCCTGGAGAGAACCAGATGACAGAGTTCCAGAAAAGCAAGGAACCTTTCTAAACAAACACACTTCCTGCAGAGAGAATCAGAGCTGTTGATCTTCTCAGCAAAAACACTACCTAAATGTAGCCACAGTTGATTATATCCTGTTGACAAGAGGCACCTAAAACACCATGCATTTTATCATCATGCAATAGCATACAAATGGCAAGTTTTGACAAGTATCTATTTGTTGTTTTCAGTATTTGCATTGAATATGACAAGTGTACTTTAACTATTATGCCTCAGTGCTATTTAGTCAATCATCCTTTACTTCTGAAGTTAATTTTAGATCAGATAAACATGCCCAGATCTGCAGTTTGTGTGATATCAATAAAGGCTTCAGGTCTTAAGCAGAACATTAACACAGCGGCTTGTGCCCGAAGCTAGAAAATACTTGATTAATGCTTTTACATCCACAAGAAATGGGAGACTTTTGTTTCATGCTATAAATTCATTCATTGCAGAAGAACCTTTCATTGCCCTTCCATTTGGATATCATAGCTCTCTCTAAGAGTTCTGGATGCTGTTTTTTCCCATTTGAAGCGTTTATGGTCTTATGTGCTACGAGAGCTCAGTATGAATTTTAAAACATATTTTTTTATCATTGGACCAATATGATTTCTAGATCTACTTTCTAAGGAAAAAAAAAGGAATTTTAAACTCAAATCCCTCTTTTCTGAACCAAGATCCATTTTAATTGCAGTTAAAATATGGATCTGTGGATCAAAATACCATGAAGCAGTGTATGTAACTACCGAGAGTAAAACAAGAACAGCAAAGGTAAGCTCATGTAATTTAACTTTCTGGCCTAAAGAATAGAGAGGCATTCTTTCAAAGAAGGAACAAAGCAGGACAACAGTGGAAGCAAGTACACGGATTCAAGACTTCATGGCCAAGGTAAAGCTAACCTCTAGAACATTGTAGTCAATCCAACACATTATTTTCATGTTCCTTCTGGATGTGGAAGTTAAGATCTGAAATACAGAGAGAAATTGTCCTTAAGGATTCAGAACTATTTCTGAAACAAAAGACAGTGAAAACATATTTAGCTTTGTCAGACGGTCCTAAGCACCTTGGGGTTTTGCTCCCAAAATATTTTTTGGAATTTTTTATTAAAAATTCCACGGTCAGAAGGATTTCTGAGATTTTCTGTCAATATTGCCTTTCATGCAGGTTCTTTTTTTTTCCTTTCTGTACTCTGCTGAAAGTAGAAACTGATATTGGTGACACAGATAACTAAAGGAATACTATTCATGATCAAAAGACTATTTTGAGACTAGAAAATTAAGGCTTACATTTCTTTTTAAGTCAGATACTCAGAAAAGCAGAGGAAAAGGGAAAATTATAAAGATGAAACCAATCACACAATATTGTACTTTACTATATTTCATGTAAGAAAAAGAAAATGAAGCAATTAGTCAAAGTTGAGGAATGTAGCATACTTTAGTAATTGCATACTTTCTTTAAAGAATGATGTTTAGCCCCTTTTGAGGGCTTGAATTTTCTTAAGTAGTACTGTTGGTGTTACATCAAGATGGGTAAGGATCAAACGTTAGTCAGATAAGCTTTTTGACTTGCATTTCAGGAGCAAACTTTCGTTTCACAGTCTCATATATCTCTTACACTGACATATCTTTTAATGAAAGATCTTCCACTGTGTCACTTCTTTCAACCAGAAGCCCCTCTAAAGCACTAAAGTCCTCTCACACCCTAAGGAACATTGAAATGGATAGATTAGGCTGATTTACCATGCAACTGGTGATTTTTAGCACTGTGAAATTATTGTAAAGTAAGATAAAATCAAAACCTAAACCTGAAAAAAACCAGTATGGACAATTGAATGCATATAAACCTAAATGGATGCAGCATGATAAAAGTCACCTAGACACAGCTGAAGCACAGAAATCAGAGGAGGAGATCTCCCTGTTTCCTGTTATTGCTAGCCTGAGCGATTCTCTCTGGAAGGTAAACATTTGTGTAGCAGCAATTTATGTTGTGTGTAAAAATCAGAACTTATCAGAGTTTACACTCTCCACTAACACAGCTTAAAATGGAAAGGCTGTCAAGCATTTGCCTTTGAGATTCCAAAGCAGCAGGTGATTCTCGTTTATGTCCTTCTAAAAAAAAAATGTTTAATGAAAGGTCAATAAGATGGATATCTACCTACTTATAATGTAATTGGCACATACAAGTCTACATTTCCAAAAATAAAATCAGCTGCCCCAAGAATTAGTATTCAACTTGTTCACATTTTATCATAGAAATATATTTAATATGTTAATATATTTAGACTAAATTTACCCATTCTTAGTAGAATATGTTTCAATTCAGGCCGGGACTTAAACTATTGCCAAAAATAATCTTGTTTTAGTATTTCTGATGTGCAAAACCAAAAATGCTAAAAAATTTGTTTCTGGCAGGTTCTCCAGTTAGAGTTGGAGTTGAATCAAGATTCAGATAAGTTTCAGATAATCATATATATTTCAATAACAGAACTGAAATACTAAGACATTTATTATTCTCCAATCACATTGATCTCAAGTGAAAGAAATGTACCCAATCTTTTAAAAAGAATATTTTATGGATCTGTTTTCTTGTGTTACAGACAAGTAAGTTTTGGGTCTTTCTTAATTTGTTCTGCTGTTTCTGGTAAAGATACAATTGAAATGTTATTCAGTTCAGTGTGTCAGAAACTAGTGCCTGCAAGTGCCTGTGGGCAATTCTACAGTGGCAGTTGTGCTGCTCACAGAGCAGCTGAATCTGTTAGAGAGGTCTTGCACTCTGATGTTGGCTTTGGCTATTTTGCCATGTGCTTTTCTTTCTCTGTTTTTAACAATATAGTTGTGCTTTAGAAAGATATCAGTAGACAAGGCTAATGGATACACGAATGATCTTTCTGGTATTCATGCTGCAGTAGCGATAGGCACGTTACCATAAAATGGTGGTTTGCTAAGTATTTTCATTCTTGTTCAATTGAGCAGGATCCAACAGAAACAGAATAGGTAGCAGATTTTAAAGTCAATATTTTAAAACCCCTACCTTGTTTTTGCTTGCCCAGTATCTGTTTCCAAGGAAACAGAAGGAGAAGCCGGAACCAGTAGTGAAGCAGCAATAAAAGCAAGCTCACCAGCCTTCAGTTTCTGGCTTCTTTCCTGTTCTTCCAGCTCCTGAACCCACATTTAACAAGGCCCCTGATAGTTTAGAATAACATAAAAAATGAATATAGTTTCATTCAACACCTATTTGCATATAAATAAAAGGGAGTTGGTAACACAATTGGTTTTCAAGATGGAGGTTTTTAACTGGCCATGGACTGGGGAATGGAGTTGGAAATAGGAGAACATATGGACCCCAGAGATAATATTTTGGTGTGTAAGTCAGAGAAAATTATATAAAAAACAGTATTAAAGACTCTTCCATAAAGTACAAAACAAAGAAATAGGAAGAGAATCGCAGACTTAATTATTTATTACTTTTCAAGTGTTGTTTGCTCTCCAGATGTCTCCGGGCTAACCAGGGGGATGTTGTTTCATTTCCTCACCTATGGTGTATGCACTGTCCACAATGAAATATAGGGATTTATTGAAACTTGACCAGTTCAGAGTCTGCTGAATTTTCAAGTTTAGAAATTATATTGCAGATTGAGCTGCTTGGTGTGCACAGGGCAAAGTCAACAGTTACTCCTACAACAACTTCGATCCAGAACACACAGTGAATATCAGAAAAACCGTTCAGACATTTTACTGAACAAATGAGTTTTATTTCAGTTCTTTTTTTTTTTTTTTTTTAGGATAATTAGTTTTATATAGAATAGTTATTTGTTATTCCTCTCACTATTTTTGGCTAAGGAAATTTATCTTGTCTTATATGTTACACTACATTGTACAAAGTTAAAGATAAAACAAATAGGTAAGAATTAGAATATTTTTAGTTTGGATAGTCTCATGGTAGTTAATGCAGTTATACATGATACATAAATACATATATGAATACTAGTGAATATAGAAACAGGAGCTTTAATCTTCAAATAAATACAGAGATATCTATTTGCTTCCAATCTAGACTTCAAATTTTGATCTTCAGTGATTACTACTGAGTCAGATTTGCTCCTGGCTTCTGAAAGTTGAATTGTGCTTTGCATAAGAAAGTTACAAAGATGGGATTACTTTTACATCCACACACAAAATAGAATGCAAGACAGCAATGTGATCTTAACTGTAGTATACCAATGTCAGAAATAAATAGATAGATAGATATATAGATAGATAGTAAAAACGTTTTCTGAAATCCCACATAGCAACATTGTATCTATCATAATCAGACCTCTTCTGCAGCATGAAAATCCCTGGAGCCTCATGAATATTCCAGTCTTGTTAAACCAGAACTGTTGCTTTCCCAAGTATCCTTTCTAGGGAAGTATTGATTTGCAAGTAGGTAATAAGCCTGATTCACACAACTGAATTTTAATTTATGTTTTTAATTAATGTGTCCCATCCTCAGCTATTTCTATTTACTATTATGGGAATCAGCTGTGCTTCTTCCAACGATGTTGTGCTTTAAGAATTTCAAAATATTCAACAAATATTCTTTTAAACTCTAGTTTAAATTCACTAGTTCTGTCATGGGGGCTGGTTTCTAACGGATTTTGGAACACTCCAGCAGTTTGTCCAGATCAAAGACTTTTTCAGATTTAGTTTTATTATATATCATATGGTTTCATATCAACTCCAAAAAACATCAACTTGTCTGTGAACAAGTTCATAGGAGCAGTAACAAGGATGCTGAGCAAAACACCTTCTAATAATAAGTTTCTATGTCCTGCGCCTATGCTAGAAGATTCTTATGGAGGAGAGTAAAATGCAAACTGTATCTTAGAAAGGTGGTAATTTATACTTGTGTGGTTAGAGATAGAGGCAGCATTTTTTATTAACTTTCATCCAAGTGATTTACACCTTTCTTTACAATGTTCAAGAAATTTGTATTTTACATGAATTGGAGGCCTAGACACTTCTATATATTCAATAGCATTCATCAGACTATGTTAACTTAGAGAAGTGTATTGAATTCAAGTTACTTAGTGATAGTGGGAGTCCACAGCCTGGTCTCTGAGTAAAAGCCAGGACTGCCGCCTGCTGAACACAAGATGTTTCCAGATTGCTTGCAGGGTACAGCTGAGCACTTCAGCTAAACTGGTGGCACCTCTGGGAAAATACATTTAAACAATGTTATCAGAAAGAACACGAAAGTGAGAAACAACAGAGGAAACACCAGAGTCGTATTAGGAGAAAGTGCTTCAGGCACTGGAAAAGATCATGGAGGAGACTACAGTGGAGCAGGTTGTCCCCCTCTAGCTCATGGGGGACCATGACAAAACAGGTACCTACACTGCAGTCCACAGAGAATGCCACAGCAGAGCAGGTGGGTGGATATTCCTGAAGGAACTGTGGCCCATGGAAAACCAATGCCAAAGAAGGGGAAGAGTGTGAGATAAAGTCCTGATTTTGCCTGAGGTAGAGTTACTTTTATTCACAGCAGCTACTATGGGGCTGTGCTTGGAATTTGCCCTGAAAACAGTGTTGATAATATTGAAATATTTTTGTTATTATTGAACCATTTCTTCACAGCATCAGGGCATTTTTAGCCTCTCACCCAACCCCACCAGCAAGGAGACTGAGAATGCAAAAAGAGTTGAGAGATGATGTAGCTGGGATAGCTGACCCCAACTGCTCCTGGGATATCTCACACCATATTGCATCCTGTTCAGCATAAAAAGATGGGGGAAGGAGGAAAAGGAAGAGTGTAGATGGATGTTCAGAGTCATAGTGTTTTCTTCCCAAGTCATTGTTACTCACAATGGAGCCAGACTTTACTGAAGATGGCTAAAACCTGCCTGATGATGGGAAGTGGGAAATGAATTTCTTATTTTGGTTAGCTTACATGCACAGCTTTTACTTTATCTATTAAACTGTCTTTACTTCAACCCACAAATTTTCTCACTTTTATGCTTCTAATTCTGTCTCCCATCTTACCAGCTGGAAGACTGAGCAAGTGACTCTGTATGTATTAGTTATGGCCTGGGTTTAAATCATAACATCTAAAAAGAAACAGAGAGAAACTACTGTATGTTGACTATAGTCCCCCAGGTCCCCCTGCACCTCTGGGTGGAGGCAGAGTCATGTGGAATAAAGAAGAGAAGTTGAATCTGAAGAGGTGAGAGGATATTTGGAAAGTTATTTTAATGTTCGTCTTTGTTTCTCATGACCCAAATCTATTTTAGTCAGTGCTAAATTAAATTATTTTCTTCAAGTCAAATATAATTTGCCTGCAATAATAATTTTTAAGCTATCTCCCTATCTTTATCTCAATTTGTTAATTTTCACATCTTACTTTCTCCCCTCCACAAGCAAGGAGGGAGAGTGAACGAGCATCTGGGTGGATGTTTGACTGTTGGCCAAAACTAACCCATCACAGGGGAATGATACTAATAAAAAAAAAAGGAAGATAATATTTGAAAAATATCTATTTTACAATGGTGGTTAAGACTCTACTCACAAAGATATGAACTCAAAATATCAGTTAATCTACTTTCACTAGCTTCAATAGCCCAACTCAATTTTAGAACACACACAAAGAACTGTTACAAAATTCTGAATAAGTGTACCTCAAAAATGGAAAACAGAACAGAAAAAGAAAATATTGGACAGTTAAGGTTTCAACAGTCCATACAGAATAAACTAGCATAGGTTAGCATCACAGTGCTCATTTCCAATTCCAGTGGAAAGTTACCCTGTATACGATGTGGTTGTCAATGACTAGAAAAATTGTGAATATTGTAAATAAATATATGCTGGAATTCCTCCTGCTTTTATTAAGTTGCAGTTGGTGCATAATCCACATAATCTGCAGTCCAATCAACTTTACATAGCTTGTTCAGTACATTATACACTATATTTTGTATATATATGTAAATGTGTATTTATGTCTATATATGTGTATATATACTACATATATATGTATATACATACATATATATATACAAAAAAAAGTTCTTTTCTAAGTATTTATTATGGCTAAATAACCATGTGAATTGAAATTAGGTTGAGTTCCGTGTTAGTTACAATTATCTTTAGAACTAAACTATTTTTAGGAGATAATTTATATTTAGTTTAAACTCTAAAATATCTTTGATTAAATTATCTAAAATGTATTAATCTTATGCCTTAATTTATTGATATCTTGTCCTTTAAATGAAAGCAAATGTGTGAAATCTCCAGTGTTTATACATTTTCAGTAAACCTGATCTGACACATCTTCCTGCCCTTTTTTTCCTTTTCAGTAATTTAATTTCTGTGTATTTCCATGGAATAAATATAAGACACCTTCTGGCATCCCCAAACTCATTGTAAAGCAGGTAGTGTGAAGACTTAAAGAGAACCATGAACTGTCTCTAACACTGTTCGAGAAGCAAGCACCCATAACAGGAATTTAAGAATTTAAGATAAGCAGAGATGGCAAACAGGAAGGTGTTATTTCCAGACCTTAACGGAGGTGAATGTTTGGAATTAGCACACGGGATAAGATTCCACAGTGCAGATGGGGAAAAGTGTTGATGCAACCACAGGAAGATTCCAGGTCTGGTGAGGCAGATCTGGGTGACCTATCTGACCTATCTGGACAAAAATCCACACCCCCCCACACCCCAACCAGCAAATTTTGACAAAGGAAGAAGCTGTTTACACCCATGCCAAGTTATGGGAACGGCACCTGTGCCTCATCTATATCCAGGACTTGGACTGTATAAAAGTGGCACTTCCTGAAGAACACCTAGGAGCCCTCACCGCTGAACAGATCAGGGTGACAGACTAGCAGGATGTTTCAAGAATCCAGATGGTGGTGATATCTTTTGTTTAATATCTGTTTTTCTCTCTCTTTTACTCTCTTTTGTATTCTTCTCTCCCTTTCTCTCTCTCTTGCTCCCCACTTACATTTACTGTTACATAAAATCTGTACTATTGACTTTGGCATGTGGTCTCATTTGCACCTTAGTTTGGGTAGAGGCATCTCTTAATGAGCAGATCCTAACAGGCAGATCTTGATTCATTATATAGTTCTCTTGCTAAAAATCAGGGCTTACTTGTTTTTCCTCTTACCAGAGTATGTACCTGAAGACTGTATTGATTGGAATAAATTGACATCACAGTCTTGCCCCTCTTTGGCTTGGTATTGTTTTCTTTGAAGGAAACCAGCCATTCTGCAGTAAAAAAAGATTTAGAACTGTAGCAACACGGAGTATTTCAAATTGTTAAAGATGTCTTATCTTAGGAGCTTACTGTCACACATTATGTAAGCTACTCCTTTGCTCTCATAAAAACTCATTAAAAAGTGCATATGATATCAAAGCCACTAGAAGTCATCCAAATGTCTTCTTACAGAGATTAATCAAGTTACAAGAAAATACTCCAGACAGACAATACGAATACCTGTAGGACAGGAATGATTGAAGTCTATGGTCGCTGTGGTAGCAGCTGCAGCAGTACCAAACAATGAACAAACTTTTATGATGTAACTAGAAATTACCTAATAGGGAACAACAGTTTAGTAGTACCTCCTTAAACATACAATTTTTAGTTGTTTTTGTTGTTGGAAATTTTTTAATAGCTTGGACGTCGTATTTAGGACTATTAGATATTTTGCAAGTAGTTCTGTAGCATATTTTTCTCTTCATCTTACAGTACTTTAGCTTTATAGAGAGGATGTTCACTTCAAACAACTTACGTAGCAAATTATCATATCTGAAATTTAGTGTTAGAAATTATTTTCCTCTTTTTGGAAGCTACAAAGCACATAATTTACATTGCTCAGACTTTAGCACTCCAGTGGGAAAATGCATTCTCCCAATTTTTCCTAGTGTTTTTGAATCAGGTAAACTGTAAACAGTTAGGACTTGAGGAAAAAGGAGAATTAGTGACCCACAGAGTGATCATTATCCTCTTGATTCTTAAGAAGCATGACCTAAGCATGGAGCATATTCCATGTTTGCAGAGAAAAAGTTTTCTGCTCATCAACACCGTTGCCATTTTGGGATGTTAGAGATTACCTTAGACATTTACGTTGAGCTGTCACCAGACACACGTGAACATCACCTTTAAGTAAGACTAGGTAACGATTTAGGAACAACTGAATTGAAAGCATTTGAAAACTGCCAAGTTAGAACTCTAAAACCCTGTTTGGTTTTCCTTGGTGTTCTTCAGGATTTGAGCAATGTCCTACTTATAATGTTTATGAGTACAACTTGCCAAAAAAATTTAACAAATTCCTTGACTCTATATCTTCCTCGGAAAGAAGAAACTTTATATTCTGTCTTCTGCCACTGCTCTTAGAGGTTGAATCAATCCCAGATTCAGTTGTTTGCAATCCTGGAATTCAGCTCAATAATAAAGAGACGTGGATATCTACAGGTAAGATGGTGTCTAAGCTTACATTAATATCAGCATGGAGTAGTTGGAGAAGTTAACAGTGCTAAGAAAAACCAAAAGCATCTCAGCTGAAAAGATCTCTGAGTTCCTTAGACTCAGAATTTCTATATCCTTGGTCTGGAAATGTAGACATACCTGGGGACATCCATGTCAGGCCACCACAAGGTCCTGCTACCCTCCAGGGCAGTCACTAAGGACAGCTGCTGTAGGTTCTCATCCCAGGACACCTATCCCACAGCATCGAGCAAGGGAACAGGGTTGGAACTGGGCCAGGGGCATTGAGCATGGCCAGTCTGGAGGCCAGTGATTTCTTGGCAAGACTGGTGACAGGGCAGTGCCAAGGCTCAGACAAGAACCATTTCTGTGGACTGGAACCAGACAGGGTCCACATGACCCATGACCAGAGCTAGGTGTGTAGTGATAACAGAGCTCAGAATTAAGCATAACAGACTCTACATAAAAAACAAATCCAAAATAGTGAGACACATTGGGAGTTCTTCAAGAGGAGTGGCCACTAATGTGTCTTCCATCATACTTGCTTTTATCAACTGCTAGTAATTGGAATTAAATCGTATCTTAGACAACTTGGGTACATTCTACCTCATTCCTGTGATTCAACTAACATGCTGAGAGGAATGTAAAAGTCATAGGGGCAAGGGAGTGCGCAGTTACAAAATTCAAAATCTTGCCTAGGGATAGAATTATGTTATTCTGATTTAAATATATTTTATGTATTTTACATTAAAAAAATGCTAAGCTTACATCTACAATAGATGGAAACATTTAATTTTCTCACCAAGACAGACAGAAAGTACAGAGACAAAATATGCACTCAGAAAAACATGCATATCTAACATTTTTGTTGCCTAGGATTTGGGCTTCTTTCCATTTACCACAGACAAGATTAGGCATTTATCTGAGTTGACATGGATTTTATTGCTGGGGCAAATGATTATATTTTAAATGATGTTACACCTTACTTTATCCATACAGTACCAGAACTACATACTCAAAGAAAAAGGGAAAGAAACAAGTAGTATATGTTCATGTTTACCTTTAAGTATTTGGGGGAAAATCTTTAAAATAACAAGCAATGTGAGATAACAAGAATTGTTTTGTATTTAGACCAAACTGAATCTTCCATTCATTTTTCTACATCTTTGTGAACAGTCTTTTGATTTAGGAGTAATGCAATGTGACAAGACAGCCAACAGCCATGCCAAGCTAAGCTAGCAGTTTCAAATGATAAAGTATTTTGCAAAACATGTTTAAAAATGCATGCAAAGGTTCAGACAAAATGTACCACCTTTTACTGCTTGCAATGAAACCACAGCGAGCAGAGCTGGCCTTATATTCCCATACGACACAAAGCCATATTCCTTGTTACACTACTTCATACATCCATGTATAAAACATGAATGACTTGGAATGCCTTGTTCCCCAGCCATCAATAAGTATAAGACTGTCATTTCAAGATTTTATCTTTAAGATCTTCATAATTTATGAATTTAATTTGTTTTTAAACTCTGCAGTTGGTGTGGGTCCCATCTGGTGCTGTGGTCACAGATGGCCTTGACATCAGCAGGTGCATGGAAAAACAATGTGCTGGTGAAGACAGAACTGCAGGTGCCCAGCATAGACACAGACACTTTTCTCCTCAATATATCAGGCTCAGTGGGTCCCTCCATTGTTGAGAGACAACAATTAAGGTTCTTCTAATAATTTCTTATATTCCTTAAATACTGCAACTGTTAGTGCAGGTGAAGAGTGTCACTACATTACAACACTGAAGTTCTCTATTCTGAATAAAAGAACACTATGTGATCAGTACATCACAAAAGTGTTTAGTAACCACCTTTTCCATTACTGCTACCTAATGAAGCTTGTGCTTAGTTAAGGGTTTGTCTCTGAAAGCTATGAAGTAGTTTTAGATTTATATATATTATATTCAATACCTGCTTGGAATTAAACTTACCTGAATATGTCCATAAGACCAAAAGTCCTCTAGCTTTTTTACTGTTGACAGCAGTGTAATACAACTGCTTTCAATAATGCTCTAAGAAAAGAATCAGCTTAAAGAAAAACAACAAAAAAACCAACACAGTTCAAAATCTGGTGTTGCTGTATTTTTTCTTGATTGAAAAATCATTAACATTAGGTACTACAATTCTATTCTTCCTTGAAACAAGCCTCTTCTAATGAAAATATTTCACAGTTTATTATCAAGTTAAAAACCAGCAAACAAATGCACAAACTAAAAATTACACTTTACACATTAAGGAAAAAGTTATTTTGTTTTGCAAAATGAACATCTATCCCCAAATATTTTTGTTGTGAGAAAGGCATTTCTTCACTGCTCTGTGAAAGGGTTTATTTTTCATTTAGACAGTTAAAATTTCATTAGGCAAAATCTTGTGCAACAAAATCAGTCACACTCTGACATCAGCATGATGGCAAATGCCTTTCTTCCCTGACATAATTTCACATTGCTCACAGCAATGAATGTAGTCAACTCTACAAAGGATTTTTCAGAGGACATCTCTTAGCCAACTAAAATGAAGTGGGTTTGGGAATCAGAGGAATGAAAAAATAAATATAAAAAATATTCTAAAAGTTGAAAATCAAAGACTTTAACTAGTTTATTTTTTGCTTTTCAGTCTTTCTTTTGCAGGA
Organism: Cinnycerthia olivascens; assembly: GCA_035048155.1. Taxonomy (NCBI): domain Eukaryota; kingdom Metazoa; phylum Chordata; class Aves; order Passeriformes; family Certhiidae; genus Cinnycerthia; species Cinnycerthia olivascens. The sequence goes on from JAWWMU010000001.1 coordinate 92,729,412, forward strand.
AAACAGAAGTATTTGTTACCACTGGCAGTGCTTTCTATGAAATTCTTCTTTCTGTGATATTAAAAAAATATCCATGGAAGACAAAATGATCAGAAATTTCAGAAAGAAAGATATAGCCTCACAAACCTTTGTCTGTGCAAATGCAGTATTGTGGACTGATTCTCCAAATCAATGCCCATGTAAAAAATATCAGTTAAATAAGATTAAAAAAAAAACAAAAACAGATAACAAAATTTGTTGTGTCCTTTTAGTTACTTTCAAATACTCAACCGGTCAGCATTTAAAAAACTGTATTTTTTGGATAGCTTATATCTTTATAGTCTTATTACTTATTACTCAATTATTATTACTGATGTTTGAAAAAGAGGTATTTTTGTCTGTGTATTAGTCTGTGCTGGGGACATTACCTTTAGACCTCTATGAGATTCTGAGTCATGGCTGATGATTTAAGGATTAAGTAACAAAGTGGCCCCTTTTTTGAGCTCAGGGATGAAGAGGCGTGTGTCTTCAGGCAGGAAGAATCAGTGGAAAATCAAATTGCAAGAGGAATTTGAGGTTGCTTTTCCTACTTCAAGCGGTAAATAAAATAGAAAGTTCAAAAATTTTTCTGCACAAGCTCATTGTAAAGCACCTTACTTTCTCAACAGCTTCCCGTAAAGAGATGTACTATGTACATGTTGAAAGATTAAAATTGCATAGCTGCAAGTACTACAGAATGTATTTCCAACACATTTTACCAAGAAAATGACAATATTTACTTGTAAAATAAGGTCTAATTTTTAGACATTTATAGAATAACTTTTTTTTTGCATATATCTACATTGTGTAAGAGTCTGATTTCGATTACTTTATTCCTACATCCTCACAGATGAAGTCATAGAGCATTACGAAAAAAATGGTCTAAGGTACAAATAAAAATGCACAGGCATGCTGGAGCTCATTTGATTCAGCAAATGTTAGAAAAAGCTGAGTTGTCAAGCAGAGAGATTAAAACCTCAAAATTTTAATGAGGATTTTAGCAGGAAGGAAAAAAAAGGAAAATAAATTAAAACTTAATTGATTGTTCAGAAGCATCAACCTGAATGTAGATAGAAATACTCAATAATTATGAGAGCAGAAGGCTTGAAAAAACAAGTGATCATGATTTCGGCTGAAAATGGTGTCCTGAGAACGTGCTATGCACATTATCTGAAAATTTGAATCAAACATAACTAATGCTTTTCCATTTAATCCAAAGTATTGGGACAGAAGTAGATGGAGATGGATTTGTTACTTAAACTTTATATGAATGTACTTTAACCTGAAAGTGGAAATAATTGACTAATCTGACAAGAAAATCTATTTAAAACCCAACTGTGACATTTAGCTGCTCTTTCAGTGGTAAGTGGAAACACACTTTTGTTAATGTAAGACAGTAGCACTATTGCACACCTATAAACTCTACATAATTGGAGCCACAGTCTGCATGTTCTGAATTACTAAATCACTTTTCAGAAGTAACAGTTGTTTGGGTCTTGAAAGGTCAAAATAATTTAATATGAAATTCAAAACTCTGTTCAGTTGAAAGTCAGGACATACCCATAACTCTGAAGGTTGCTGGTTGAATTTCCTCTTTCAGTCCAATTGCTTTTCAAGGGAATTTTGGCATGTTGGAAAGTGCCAGTCAGAAAGGGATGTAATTATTTCGTGTTACATTTAGATACTAAAAGACTCTCCCGCTTGAGGAACAAAACAGATGAGTGTGAAAAGTATTGTTTGGAAAAAGAAATGCTGATTATTAAAAAAAGAGGAAAATATATCAGAAACGTGTAATATAATTCCTTATATTACATGTTTATATATAGCTCAAGTTGAATGCAATAAATCTGGCTATGAGGCTAAGTCTGCAGTTTTTTTTTTTTTAAAACATCCCTACCTTTGGGTGGAGAATAGCAACAGGGACAGAGTGTCCAGGACATGGAAAACACTTGGGGAGAGATTAGAAATCTTACTTTGTGTACAAGGTAGAATTAACTTAGAATTAAATTCTTAAGAATACTTGGGTACTATAACATGCAGATTTAACTCTTTAATACTCAATGCAGAAGTAATGAATCAGTCATTCAGAGATTGTCTCTAGCCTGATGAAAAAAATAAAAATAAAAATAATAATAATAACAAAAATTATAATAATTTTCTCCCAGAGAATTTCTTTCCTTAAGAGAAGTAAATGTTAGTAAAATCAAGTAGTGTAGTTCTCTTGCATATGATCTCACCTGAAAAGTAAAAGAGAATATCCTAATAAAATAAGAGCCAGAAGCAATCTGCACTGTTCTAGAAACAGAACTTGTTTCTGGGAAGTGGCTGGAAGGACAGTGCCTGGGCTGATCAATCTGTCTGTTAGTTAACAGTGACAATCAAGTTTCCAGAGTGATTTTCTGCATACTAACAATGACTTTCCTGCATTTTTCTAGAGTGGAATATTTTGGATAATTTTATATTTTGACCTCTCTTGATCTATCTCTGCATTTTGAATTATGATCCTTTATTTTACTCCACAAGTTTTAACAAGTGAAAAATAATGAAATTATTTAACTGGAAATAACAGAAAGTTTAAATACAAAAAAGGATGGATTACGGATTATAATATCTATTCATTTTAGAACTAAAAAATACCAATTATTTCCTAAGACTAAGACTCAAAATATGCAGCCTGTTATTGAAATATAGACACAAAATATCTAGGTAGATAAAGGCATAACAATTACCCCTGGAAACAACCACTAGTATATATACATAAGAGTATTTTCAGTAGGCACTGCAGCAGCAATAAATCATGTGTTTGACCAACGGTATTCTTGGCTCAGCATGCAAAAAAAAGCTTCTGAAAATACCAGTCTGTTCTAACTTCTGCACTAACTTCATGTTTTGATTTATAAAAGAATTACCTGACTTTAGGTTGCATATCAACAAGCTGCTGCACTTAGATGGACCAAAAAAACTACATTAATAAAGGCTACACTTTTTAGCACAAAACACTTATATACGGATAACCTCAACAACCTGCTTTATCTCCAGAGTAGATTTTAGGACAAAACACTTCGTGATTAAAACCAACAGAAGGAGTTGAGAACACCAGAGGTAAACCAACCAATCTTTCTCTGAGATTTCCTGTGTTCACACAGTGAAGGAGGCTGGGGCACAGTCTTAGGCACTGCCAATTAGCCCTAATGTCAATTTGTCAGAAAGTCTCTTGCTGTCTTGTTCCATTCAACACCTCTCTCCCACACAATGCAGGCTGAAGGCAGAGTGAAGGACAGCACATACCAGAGGCTATTCCTCTGCATAGATAAGGCCTCTCTGTCCTATGACAGGATATTAGCCCAAAGGATGCTCAGAGTGCCCTTTTGCCCATCATATAAAGGATCCTTGGTGCTGAAGAATGGTACAACCTAAACAACCATTCTTAGTCCAGCACTGGACTTATATTTGTGCTTGGTTTTGAGGTTTTCCTGGAAGGAGTTCACAAAACCAAAGAAACTAACCAACAAAACATAACACTCAAATCATCAAAATAAAACATTGTTAAATAAATCTAATTTCAAACTAATCTAATGAAGGGATTTGACTTCTGTTTCAGCTGGTGAATAGTTTTCACTTCAGAATACAGGTGGGGTTCAGTTACCTTACACATAAGCATTCACTTTCATTTCAGAAGAACCTGGGTGTCTCACGGGTGCTAAATCTTTAATGCATGTTCCATGTGAGCACTTTGGATATTTAAGGTCTCCCAAGTGGCTCTGGAGGCTATGTGGAGGCAATCAAATGTAGCCTGCTTTCCTAGCTATTTATACAGCAGCATTTCTCAAAATAATGTGTCACACACAATCAATCTTCACTTGTCTTCTCTCTACATCTAGTGAAATATAAGGCATTTTACCTCCTTTTCACTGTTTTCTGCTTAAATATTCTCATATACGCTGTGCTGTGAGGTCATATCTTCAGGTTACAAAAACAGTTCACCAACCCTGAACTGCCTTGCCCACAGGCCTCAGAGATATCCTCCTGTAAATTATTCAAGAGCATCTATTGTTCACTTCTATCTCACATCGAAAAGGATATGACTAAAGGAAGGATTAAACATTTGGGCTGTCATTTTTTCCTGTTATTGACAAGACTCACATAATTCTGCCTTTCTAGATAAAATTTTCTTCTCCACAACATCTGTCTCCACTTCCATCCCTTTCAATATGAGTAGGAAGAGATGGGTCATTCACATCTTATCTTCCCATGCCCACTGATTTTCTCCTTAAGTTCCTGGGATTATCTCCCAGACCCCTCACTGCTCCACAGCTGACACTTAGAGGTGCTGACTGCAATCAGACCCCAGCAGTACCTTTGCTCAGGGATGCTGTACAGATGAGAAGGAAATAAATAGATTTTTCTTGGACATACTGCTTCCATACCAGCAGCAGCATCAAGGAAGTGACAACCTCTGTATGAAGACATTTCTTTGTGTGCCTGAATCACAGGAAAAAAGTAGCATACTTCATTTTCAGAGAGAATCAAGGGTAATCTTCACTCTTCATCTACATAGTAGTGTGAGCAAAGGACTCAAATCCTTTGGAGCAAAGGAGCAAAGTATCTCCAGGATAATTATAATCCCAGGAACATAAGGAGTCATTCAATGCCAGAAGTCAGTGAAGGCACTGGACAAAGCAAAACTATTTCTCATTTTACCTCTAAACCATCTGAAATCAGGTATACAACACAGAGCTCACTGCTGGGTATCAGTTAGATGAGGTGAAGACTCACAGAATCTAGGTGAAACCAGGTGAGGACTTTCAGCGTTGTTTTTCCACAAAAATCTCCTTCCTTATCCATGTCACCCTGTATAAGTAGGCAATATGTGAACACCACTGAAATCTGTCAGAAAAGAAACCATCAATTCTGTCCCATTACATTAGTTTTCAAGTCAGAAGTGAAGGATATCACCCTAGACACTAACACAGCTGACCTAGATAGAAGAAACAAAATATATATTTCAATACATTTTTCCTTTAAAAGTTGTAGGTGTGAAAAATTTAAGAGAACTAATTAAAATTACATTTACACAGACCAGGCCAGAACATGCACTCAGAACATTTAGAAGTTAAGCATAGAAGACGATTTTTCTTTAGTACTGGAAAATCTAATTGCTTGTTTTAATAGGAAATATAAAAACAAAGTGTACATGGTTTTTTATGCTTTTCACGAAATTTAAGACACTTAGACACATATATCAAAGCATGTAAATAAAGGATGTGGAAGGATTTTGTGCCTTTTTTACAGGGAAGTATATTCATTATATCTGTTTATAATATTGATAATATCCTGAATTAACCAACATGTCATAATGTTTTTCTCTTACTTCTTAAACTGGTTGCATTTTTGAGAGTTGTATTCAAATGGCAAAGAGAAAGGAACACATATTTGTCTCCATTTCTTATTTTCTTCCAGAAAGAACCAAACTCTCAATTTCTGTAAGAATACAGACATTTTATCAAAAGTCAGAAGGAGTGCCAAATGTGGAAGCAATCAAGAACATACATTAACATCAAAATAAAGTTTCTTATTTTTATTTTGTATTAGTAAAAAATTTGGTCTGTACCTAAGCAGTTAGCAATGAAGCAAATGAAGCTTATTAAACATGTTTTTTCATTAAGAATAGATTGTAAATAATTCTTCCCATGGTTTAGAGATTAAAAGAAGAAATTTATTAGAGCACTACAGCAAATGCCTTCTGCTGATAGAAGTTTAGCTGTTGTTGCTTTCCTTTATTGTGGATGGTTAAAGAAGAGCTTCATTAAAACACATCAGAATTCCCGAGACATTTTTGTATTTTTCTCTCTTATTTATGTTACCTCTCCCCACTAAATAATTCAAAAAATAGTATTATTTTATCTTTTTTATCTGTATTAAGTATGTCATCCTAGCTTTCCAATATAACTGACATGAAATCTAAGTCCCACTGCAATACTATATAAACTGTTAAATTAGTGCTTAAATGGCACTGATTTCCAGCTCTTATGCAGTCCCTCTGCACAGAGGGAGGGAAATCAAAGACAATTTTACTCTGTAAGATTAGAATTTTATCTTACTAATTAATTATTTTGAGATTTACTGTTGGCCACTGACCATCCCACTGTGCAGTTTGCTTCTATGCATTTGTTCTCTTAACTGATGTTTTTACAAATAAAACAGCCTTTATCTCACTTTAGAGCCCTGTGGGTTTTTTTTCAATGCTGTGTTAATTGTAATTCATTCAGATGCATTCTGTAAGATATTAACATTTTCATAATTGATGTCAGTTTCTCAGCAGATAAACAGAAAAGTAAAGATATTGCTTGCCTATAAATACCTGCAAACTTCCTGAAAGTAGCATGATTTATGTCAGTACATGGATGCCTTGCTATCTTTGCACTGCACTGCTGTAGAAAAACCATCCACTGTACTGTGGTGCACTCAAAACTAAAATGAACATAGTTAATTGTCAGCCAGATTATAGGAGCTGAAGAAGAGGAAGCCATATTTTCTTCCTCAGGCACAGGAATATGGGTATTTTTTTTATCTTTATAAAATTTTTTTAAGATCTCAACGATCTGCGTGTTCAAAGACATTAAGAGAGATAAGGAGAGAAGAAATCTCTTAGTGGTCCATTGTGATTATACAGCCTGGAAGTCAAATTATATATTTCTAAGTTTTCTTTCTTTACTTACTATACTTTTGAAGAAAAAACTTAGATAAGCATTCCTTCAAAAAAGATGGGGTAAAGTATGAATTCCTCAATACATAAAATCCAAATTTAAAGTTTTAGATAAGACCTATTATTAAAGGTTGCAGTATTACTGACACTCTGTTCCTTCTGAACCTTACTGACCTCCTGCCTACTTTTCCCTAAGACACATTACTTTCAGGCTGGAGGCCTCTCTAAAAAACTATCTCTTTAATTGACCCAGTTTAAGGTAGAGAGTCAAAGTAAGAAGAGTGGAAAGTATAACCAAACTATTTTTCATCATTTTCCCTTAAAAGGCTGTTGTGATGCTTGAACAAACTGCTAAATATGTACATTGCACATTTCAAACAGTCATTAAAATATAAATGGCATTTTTACATCTTATGAGTTAGAGGGAACTTGGGAATCATGTGCATGCTTGGGTGGCTGGACTTTCTAATACATTTCTTTCTTCCTGGTGCTCATAATATATAGGCATGGCTTTTAAGGAGTCTGAACAGAAATCTTTGCTCTGTTCCCTATTTTTCCCTGTCTATTTTTCCCTGTCTATTTTTCCCTGTTTTGTCTGCCAGCCATCCAGTGAGCAGTGGGACTATTTGTGCCATCAACTTCTTCCCTCATTTGATTTCAGTTCAGCCTATCCTTCCAAAAAATTTAAACAATAATGAAAGGAGTTTATATATTTTCCCACAGATTCATGTATTGTTTCATTATGAAAACAAAACATGATAGAGAGTTTTGAACTCTGGAAAGGCAGGACAAAAGCTGGCCTAATATTTTCCTTACTATATTTCCACTGAAATTTTTCTATCTGTTAATTAATGAAATTTGGCCATGAGTAACTTATTTCAGAACACTCAACAGCACAGCTCTGACTGAGAAAACTCATTTTCTAAGCTACTTTCTACCTGACCTTTCTACCTCTTAAAATTTCAAAATAATAGTTTAATTCCTGGATTTTTTTTTTCCTTTAAACAAGATCTAGTCTATTATAAAGTATTTACATCTAGCCATTTGTTTTACATGTTGCCGTGCTTTTTCTGAAAATAGAAACAGAGGATAAAATCTCTTCAGACAACTAAACAGATCAGGTAGATTTTTATCAGTATGAAAATATCATTATTCACATAGTTCCAAATTATGAAAAGGACGTACCTCTAACTTTTGAATCGGGCTGTATTTTAAAATTTTGCTTTACTGCAGTAGTCACTGGAAGGGAACTTTAGATTTGTCTTGCAGTTCTTTTTCTTGTTATGTGTGTTTTTCTAAGTAACGTGTGCTCAGTTTCTATCTGAAATTGTCTAGTTTCATACTGCAGCCATTAGAATTTCTCACATTAAAGATTGTCTTATTATTTGAATTCTCTTTTCTGAAACAGTTATAATCGATGACCATGGCACCAAATAACCTTGATCTACTGCCTTTTGTCAGTTCTCAAAAGAATATCAACTTGTTTAGCTCTATCACTAAAGCTAATAGATTCAAAAGATCTAGAGTATAGCAAACAGGATTTGCATTATATCCATACTGACAAAAAGCACATCTCAGAAGAAAACTTTTCTAGCATTCTGTGCTTACTTGTTCTGCTGAAAAAGGCAGAAGATAATTTCTGCTTATTTTTGTTGTTATCTTTTACACCAAGAACTAAAAATATCCATTAGCATGTCTAAAGAGGAGTCATCTTTTTGACATGACATGGAGATTGCATTTTTCTGTACAAATGCAAGCTAGAATGGTGTAGAAATATCACCAAAGAGAAGGTCCTTTTTGCCTTTACTGGTTTTAGATGTGTGTGTCAGTGACAATATATTCATTCTATCATTTGAATTCTATAATAAAAATTTAAATATTAAAGATTCCCTGAAAAAGAAATGGTGAAAAATATGCACGTCAAGTAGTTTTGGGAAGATGAAAGCACCATTAGAAAGATTGCCTGTCTATAGTGAAGGCAAAATTTATAAGCAATCAGAAGCCTTCCTGAAATAAGGTGAATGAATGAAATAATTCCTATTGAAATTTTCCTATAGATAAGGATTCATTGGAAAGAGATCACAAATGAAGTTTCACTTTATGTACTTTCTAGGAAAAGATGTAATATTTCAAGGAAGACCTCTTTCAGTTTCTTCTGTCATGGCAGCCTTACCTTTTTTTTGGAGTACTTAAATTGTCCTTAGGAGCCAAAGCTGCTCTTTAATGTAAGGCACAGGTCATACGAGGTATAACAAATAGGCCCTTTTTTGTTCTCTAGTACCTACTCATAAAACGTGGAGAATTTTGCAAGGCACTGTAGCATGCACCTTTGCTAGCTTCCAGAATAATTAGAGACTTAATTGTCAGGATACTGACATCTGGATTTCAGTCCCTGCTTAAAGACTACTTGCTAATCTATATAGAGTTACTTCCAGATACCTAAAGTTAGAATATGCTCTGACACTGGGAAATGCAGTATTGAGTCTCATCATGCTGAATTAGATACTGAACTTCTCCCCCTTGTGTCTGTTCACTGCCTGAAAATTGAAAGCTTTTGCTTGCAACTTTATGGATTTTTTTTTTTTTTTTTCAATCCTTTAGTTTTATTTCAAGTATTTAAGGTTCAATATTTATTGCCAGAAAGAATGGAAAGAAACATATTGGACAAAAAATTTTCCCAGAGAAGAAAAAAGGGATATAAGTCATCCTACATGAATTTTCTTCTCAGCCTTATGATTTTACAGTAAAGTAGAGAGCAAATTACTTTCAAGTAGAATAACTGCTTGAATCCCTTCTCTGTATTACAAGTATATTTTTTTTCTGTCCCTGCCCACTAAAAAAAAATAAAACAAAACAAAACATAAAAACAAAGCAAAACACTGAAATGAAAGAAAGGCCAATACCTATTTTATGCCATGCAGGTATCTCATCACAGCAGACAAAAATGCAGCTTTGAGGGCATGACCACTTTCTGCTCTCTGTAAACTAGTTTGGCACCACAATGAGAAAACAGAGCTAGAAAATTACTCATCCAGATGCATACTGTAATGCTCATAATACTCCTGGTGCTATATTTTGGATTGTATTTTGTGCATTTTGTGATGATATTCAGTGCTTCCAAACATTCAGATTTGAAATATCTAATATAAAACACTTTTTTATGTGGATGTTGTGATATGGTTTATGGAGTTAATACGATTTTATTGGCAAATGAATTTATTACAGATCTAAGTCCTTACATGTGGTATATTCAGGCCATGCTGTCTTTCTCTTCTGTCTATCAAATCTATAAATAACAAAGAGAATGATTACTATTCAAGCTTGAAAAAAGTTTTTCCAAAGGCTTAACTTGGAATTTCAGCCAGATTGAAATAGATGTGCTAAGTAGGTGGGACAAAGGGCAAAAACACTAATCACCAGCAAACGAAATTTTACCACCACCACCACCAAACAAAAAAGAGAGAGAGAGTGAGGATCTCATTTCAGGAGTTATATTCATAGCAAAATCTGAAAGAGAATAATGCCCATTCAATATTTCTTTAAGGATGTAAACACACGTGTTGACAAACTCATATCAACATAGAATGATTAAGATTATTAAACTGTATTTTTTAAACTTAATGTCTTTCTATCTTTATTTAGTTATGTTTGCAGATGAATCTCATTCATATAATTATTTTCAATAAAAAATAAAATTTGTTTAACAGCAAGACTGAAAAGATAGAAAATTCATTGAATCTGTTATAGGTTATTGCTGGTCAGTGTCTTTGTTCACTTGGATTTTTCTTTTCTGATTAGTAACTTAAAAAAAAAATGCAAGTGTTTTCGGGGAGTTTTATCATGTTTAAAAATAGCACAGTGCAGACATAAAAGAACAAAGCAGCCCCACTTCCACAGACACAGTTTAGGATGTAATCAAACAGCAAGCTCTAAAGGAACACCTGCACTGAAACCTTGCCCACCTCCTCCTCCTCATTCTTCCCTGGCAGCAGGCCTGATCTGGCCTGCCAGCTCCCATCCGCAAGCAAGGACAGCTGCAGGAGAGAAAGAAAGCTCATCTTCATCAAAACACCCTTTGAAGCTCTTCTGAGGATAAACATTCTTCATTTATTAACAGCTTAATGCTTTGATAAAAGCTCACTTTGTTAAGTAGTTTGCCTTTCAAGAGCTGCCCACGTAGATATTTGCATGACGTTCACAAGGACTGTAGGACAACATGGGATTGCCGGAAATATTGTCTAAGGCAAAGAAATAAAAACAGACACCATATTCCTACTAGAAAAAGAGAGGAAAAAATCAAAGGAAACTTATGTTCGGCAGGCTTTACCATTTTCTGATTTATCATAGTCCTGTATGAAAGTGCCATTATGTATAATACTAAAAAGCAGTATGCTAAATGCAAAGGAAAGTTTAATAGGGTGTATGCAGTTGTACCTAGAAGAAAGCAAAAATACAATTAGGATTTCAAACTCAGCACTGCTTATAATAATGGTCACTTGCACGTACTGGAATAAAAAGAAGCAAAACAAAAGTTACTGCCTTGTCATAAGTCATATAACTGGTTTAAGTACAAAGTTCTCCCAACTGCAGAGAGTGACTAAAATTCAGCACAATATGAATTCACAAAGAACAAAATCTTATATGTTGTAAATCACTATTATATCTTTCCACAGTTGCCTTTAAAGTACTGCTGCTGCCTTCTTATCAAAGTGAAGCTGAAAGACTGCAACACCCCAAAGTGACTTTGCAATTGACAGTCCAGTGAGACTATTCAACTGCATGAACTAAATCTTTTGCTTTATTTTGTTAGATAATTATTCCTTTCTATTCTAAGCTGGGTAACTGACCAAAGTAAGATCAGAAAACAAAATATATGGCCTACCATTGAAAAAAAATCAAAATGCTGAAAGGACTAAGCACTGAGGAATTTAATTGAAGGCCCACCATAAGAAGAAATGGGTAAAAAAATCTATTGAAGTATTTTGTTACAAGTCCATAGGAAGTCAATGAAATTAGGGCCACAAAGATGATTAAGCACTGAAGCATCTTTCACATGCTTCACATGCTTCTTTTTTTTCTACTGAATAAAATTAGATTGACAGGTAGTAGACAATAAAACAAAATTTTTCCCTCTCCCTTTTGTATCTGAACCTCCAAAACATATTCAAGTTTTGTATATAGGGAAAAATATGGCCTACTTAGAAAAATTACATTAGATAGACTTAGTTCCATAGACAGTAAAAATGGTTAATGTCTGAGATGATAATCTTCCTCATAACAGGTATAATCATTGGGGTTGTAATAAACATGAATATGAATGAAGTTTAAGTTAAAATTTAACAGACTAAATATTTTTTGAGAAAACAAACCCAAAGCATTTATTTCAATGAGAGATTTCTTTACTTTTTCATTACAAAATATAAATAATAACGAAACATCTGATTTTCACTATTCCTACTACTGTTAAAAAAAAATTAATAAGGTTTGTTTTATCACCTAAAAGATACCCTCCCTGGGAAAATATTTATAGAGTGTCTTTTCATTCCCAGAAGGAAACACCATAGTTAATTTAGAGCTTTCACTCTCAAAATAAGAAATTCTGTTCATTCAGCATTTACACAGCTTTTAGGTCTACTACAGATGGAGTCAACCCTATCACTAATTTAGCACACTACTTGTATTTTGTTAATGTTGCTTTTGGCATGGGTTCATGGTGTTTCATACACCTGGGAAGAAAAATAAAGCTACTGAAGTAATTTATGTGGTAAACAATCTAATATCTGTCTTTCCAGCACGAAAAAATACCTTGATAATGTCTCTTTCTTAATGCATTTTTCCCTAAAACTAGTCGTTTCTCACTAAAACAATACTTTAACATTCTTTAAAAACACGTGTGTCCATATTTTTGTCATTTTTATTTGTATTAAAAGAGGCAACGAAATTCAAAATTAACAATACTGCTGTCAGTTGCTTTGGGGATGGTCTGGAGGTATTTAGTTGTGAGGGTCAACAATTACACTGTTAGCTAGAACCATGTTCAAGGAAGGCACAAATACACGATAGCAGCAGGGAATGTGTTCCCTCTGCCTTTCAGTAACAAACATTTAAAGGGAGAGCACTGCCTACTACATGTTTTCTTTTCAGTAGACAACAAACTCAAATGGAAAACACTGATGAGAAAAAAAGATCTGAAGCCTTTCAGAGATTTCCTCTGGCTTCTCAAAGCTTTCCAGAGGGATCTGGAAGTCTGGAGATAGACAGAAGTGTTGGAGTCCATTAATGTCTTTTTTTGCCGAGTATTTCACAGAATGTAAACTATATTTTCTATGATGGACCAGTAAACCATAATAAGTTTGAGGCACTAGGTACCTTCTATGCAATAAAATATAAAATTATTATAATAATTGCAATGATTATTATCTATTACACTTTAATTTTTTTTTCATTGAATGACAAAATATGATACAAGTAAATTTTCTACTGGTACAGCTCAGGACTACAAGGCAATGCAAGGAGAAGGAAGGAGACAACATAAAAAAAAATACAAGCAACCTGTAAATTCAGAGCAGGGAAGCAAAGAATATGTCCTTCAAAGGAGGGTTTGTAGTGATTTTTTGCACTTCATGGGGCTAATAATTAAGATAAATATCCAGAAAATAGTTTTCAGCTTCCACATACTTACCAGGCATATGAAGAATAGTTTGAAGCAAGATTTGCATATATGTGTATACACATGCTGATTATCCTCTTTGAGCCTTACTGACTTTAAAGAGACATTCTCTTTGAGTAAGTTTTCCTGTTAGTGATTACTGTGAAAGTAGTTTGATTTTCAAGATGCAGAAAATATACAGAAAATAAAAAAAAAGATTGATGGATAACAAAAAAAGAATTATTCATGAAGCAGCTAGAGAGAATGTGCAGTACTTGGTAGCATCAAATTTTCTTCTGACACATAACCTGAATCTACAGGATAAGAATATTCCTTGAGTTTCCAATACAAGAACATAAACTAGTTTAAGTGATTTCTTATTAGATTTGTTCCTGAGTATAAAATTTTCCAAATCAAGAAGTGTTATGGGAAAGAGCTTACCTTCTCTCATTTCATTTTTTATTCCTAAGGTAGATTTGTTTAATTCAAATTCAATAGAAAATTTGCTAATTTTGTAATTGCTCAACAATTTTACTGGAAGTGTATCAAATATTGCACAAACAATGATAGAAGAGATGGATTTACTTTCTTAAACTGCTTCTGAAAAGCCAGCTTTAGTTCAGGGACAGTTAATTTCAATCTACTGACACCTCTTTTTTACATACGATCATCAGTAGTCAGCTACTTTCATTCGCTTTTCTCTCTCTTTCTTACACTTGCTCCTCTCTGATCCATCTTGATCCTTTTTTTTCCTTTTGACTTTTCCTCTAGGCACTCCACAATGTTGCACAAATGACCACAATACCCTTAAACTGTCCCATAATAACGTTTGCACAATTACCAAGTATTTTTCCCCTGCAACCATAATATGACCTATCTCCCATTTTTCAGTCGCACTCTTCAGATTGCAAGGCTTTCTGGAGACAGCAGATTTGCTTGCCTCAGTGGGTTTTGTACCAAGGCAAGAAGCTGCTCTTTGACAGACTAGGGAGTTGCTGATTTGGGTGCCACAGGCCCTCACTAGATTACAAGGTCTCCTCTGCCCATCACTGCTCTTTTTGTCTCCCTGGGATCTGTGTGCTGTGACTAGTCCTTAGTGCAATCATTCAGCATGATGGAAGAAGCTGATTGTAGGAGATCAGCCTGAGGTGGAGGATTGTCAACACTGGAAAATGTTTATAACCCTACTGTATGATAGAAAGTTGTGAAACGTAAGAAAAGTGGTATCAACCCAGAAAAAAATGTATTGTCAAAGACCTTGAAGTGTGTATTTTCACAAAATATTACAGCAAGGTAAGCTGCAGCAAAGACCACACTCCCCACACAATAAATTTCTTAAAGGGCAAGAAGTGTAAAAGATGTCACTAAGG
>JAWWMU010000001.1:92744254-92763588 GCA_035048155.1 Cinnycerthia olivascens
GTAAGCTGCAGCAAAGACCACACTCCCCACACAATAAATTTCTTAAAGGGCAAGAAGTGTAAAAGATGTCACTAAGGGTAGCTGTGGGAAGTTCTTTTTAAAAAAGGATGCTCTAGGACATAATTAAGCCAAATGAGGCAAATATTATATGTGAGAATAATTTATTGGTAATGAAAAGTGTGTTGCCTACTAAAGAAGAGCAGGAAAGGCAGAAAAGGATGAAGGAAAAACAAAAAGAATGAGAAGGGAAGCAGAGGGGAGACAGAGAGAAAAAGCAGACATTGCCACCAGAAGGCTGGGGAGGGCTGTTGCCATCCAGCTGGCAGGGGGTGCACCCTGGCTGCTCCTGGGGATGCGCGGCTGCACGGACACAGCTCCCGCGGGGATAGACAGATGGACACGGGGGGTGATGGGCACTGGGGCAGGAGATGCAGAGCCCCAGAGCACGGCAGTGGAGCAGGGGTGGAAGCAAGATGTTAGATAGTAAGAATCTTTCATATTTCATTGAAAGGGTTGTAAAACATTGGAACAAACAGCCCAGGAAAGTGGTGGAGTCATCAGGCCAGGAAATATTCAGAAAGCATAGGGGTAAGGCACCCAAGGGCGTGTTTTAATGAGCATGTGGTGGGGTGTGGTTGATGCCTGGACTTGATGATCTCAGAGGTCTTTTCCAATCTTAACCAATCTATGATTCTATGAAAACTGAATCTGAGATTTGGATTTCCTTTATGCACATTCTCATTATGTGTGCATGGCACAGCGTAGCTTTCCAAAAGGAGAGAGATTTTAATCAAAGAGAAGGGTTGCCAAGTGTACTTCATAAAAGTGTATATTCAAAATGTAAATATTGAACTATTTAAAATTTCATTAGTCATATTTATTATTGCCTTAAACCAGAGGTCAAAGCCTGCTATGTTTGCATTAAATTAATTTTTAGCTTAAAAGTTTTCTTTTTTCATTATTTTTAGCTAAATTTCTTTCCAATTTTTAGAAATTTCCTTATTAGCTGAAATTGCATTTGCCAAAAAAATCCCTCATGAATGCAGGAAAAAAACCTATACCTTTTGTTTTCTATGAAGAATACTCTGTAAAATTTGAGTTGAACTAGAATTTGAATAAAGAGAGAAAGAGCAAGAGAAAGAATAAAAATAAGACGATCAACATTATAATAATTACAGTAGTATTTATGTTCTGTTTTGACTTCACTAAAGTATTCCAAAGACATTTCATTCATTTTTTTTCATACAAAATTTCTTGGTCAACGTTCAAATTAAATTAGATTATGCCATACAGACTGTCTAATCTTGATATTAAACAAAAAATTCAATTCATCCTTTTTCCTTCTTGCTGTTTTTTTCTGTATACAAGGCAATGGAGAGAACTGACTAGACAAGACAAGAAAATAAAATACTGATAAAAAGATGTCAATTTATAATTCAATTAAGAGAATTCTTTTACACTCTTCTTCTTTGAAATACAAGAATGGTTTGTGACCTTCATTCATACTGTATGGAGTATGCACATGTTCAAGGAAAAGCAAAGAAAAAAAATCATAACATGACAGCCATCAAATTTTATTAATTTATTTCTTATATGATCTTGTAAATATCTTGAAAATGACTGTGATGTGTACATGAATTAAAATATTTCTAAGTTTTTTCAGGTTTTCAGATGCCCCAAGTCACTCTTGTCACTCTAGGAATTAATATTCTTCTCTAACATGAATGTTTTTCGAACAAATCAGATAATCTAAAAACATTATCTGTCAGAAAATTACAAAAATTCAACTTGCTTTTATTAAATGCATATCTAACAAAATATTTATGTGGAAAGATATCAAATTAGTAAGATTTTCACTGTTTCTCTATCATTCAATATGTGAAATTCAAATTTAAAAATCCATAGTAACCTCTGTTACTTGGGAATTGTGTTTTTATAATGAAGTAGAAATATGAAACAGTTGTAAAAAATTTAAAATATATTTTCTTCACAGACATGCCATATAGAGTCTTAATAATTGTTTAAAAGTCAAATAAAATGAAATTTTATAGCAATTGAAGAAAAAAGATGACAAAATATTCTTTACAGTGTTAAGAAATTATGAATATAAAATAATAAAATACAGATTTTGATAATGTCACCACGTTTGACTTATCTTGCATGAAAAGGTCAGAGTCAGAGTAATTTGTAAGATTCAAATGAAGTCTCAAGACATATAGGGCAGAAAATTCAGTAGTTCTTTGGTTATATTAAAAGGTTACTCGTTCATAGGCAGAAAATGTATCTTTAACTTTGACATCTTGAGTGCACAAGAAGTGTTCATAACAGAAATTATTCTTTTAACCAGTAAATTTTCTGGATATAAAGGGTAGATCAATGATATAAAGGAGATTTTAAAATAGTTACAATTAAAAAAAAAACAATCCACAGTTTTATAAACAAAACAAAACATACACACACACACAATAGAAACAAAAAAAACAACAAAAACCAAACCAAACAAAAAAACCAAAACAACAAACTCAAACCAAAATCCAGGATGTTTTTTTGCACCTTATATTTAAATCTCCTATTTCTGAGAGTAGTGAATCTATTCTTACCGATGTATAGTAACTGTAAATTATGTAAGAACTGAAAAGAAAGTGGAACTACTTGTTTATAAATATCTGTATTTTGAAATGTGGGATGTGAAATACAACTAAATTTTATTTCATATGACTAAATGAGTAGAGAACAAAAAAGTCATGTAAGGCATTTTTCATATGGTGCATAACAGTAAAATTCACTTTTGTTTATTGCACCTGCAAGAACTTAATGCTTCCTAAGCCTTAACATAGGATATTACAATTTTTTTTTTGCATTTAGCACAAGAAACCCATTCCCAAAAGTGAAGATATGCACTCTAATCCTCTGCTATTCTACTCTACAAGCCACTGCCTGGACTTTCCTGTTCAAGAAAAGGTACTGACATCCAAGAAGTGATGTCACAGGAAAAAGAGTAGAGGTCAGTGAAATGTTTCAGTCAATAGGGATAGGATTCAGGTCTGCAGATAGAAAATGCCACCTGCATTGGCCCAGGATGGGCAGATGCAGCATGGGACCTGAGAGGTACCATCTGAGATGCTCCAGTTGCTCCTCTAGCTGAGTTTGGGTGCAAGTTTGGTAGTACTGATTTAAATTCTACAGACAATTAGAAGATCCTAGGCAGTTAACATTCACATATTTTGCTGGCACATAATTTCAATATGAAAAAATGTAACTGAATACCACCATTCCAATTAATCTGTATGGGAGAAGCTCAGAAGGAACTAGGCAATAATAAAGATTCTTAGCGTAGGGCAATATTTTTTTTTTTTTAATTTTATTTTATTTTGTAGGGAAGAAACATCATGACTGTATCAAATCAAAAATATATACTACACATAGCTTAAACCCAAAGTTTAGCAAACTCAGTCCTCAAAGATCTTATTGGAAAGCTTGATGCTCTACAAAATTTTATCAAGAATGTTTTCAACCTTGAAATCTTTCTTCCTAACTGCATGATATTCATTTTAAGGATAGTATTTCTGTATTCCTGCAATGCTTGTTTTAATGACTCTTGCCCTGGGTATTGGGACAGAGAAGACATTTGCTAAAGACCTGAAATAAAATCCTGCAATATGGCTGGTGAGAAAATTCAGTTGTATGTATTCATGGTATGATAATATTGGAACAGAAGATCTGCTGCCCTGTATCAACAGCCTGATCCAGTTTAGTTTCTGATACTAAAGTGTATAATTGCTTTAAAGGAAGAAGGTATTGTATAATGTCTTCTCCTGGTCTATATGTTAACCTTTGAAGAAAGGATTATTCAGAGCCTTGGGACATGAGTTTTTTGTAGTATTAACATACATTACTGTCTTAGTTTATTTCTGCAGCCATAGATTTCCGTGATATTTATATAATACCTTTACAATCTGATTAAACTTTCAGTTGTGTCAAAATCTTGTTGGAATGAGTTTAATCATTCTGTTATATGAATAAAACATGAATTTATTTCTCCATTAAATTTCCTATGTTGAAGCATCTCTTACTATTTTGTATGAGATAAAAAAGGTTTTCATACGTATTCTCCTGCTTATGTCTCCTTTCAGTGCAAACAATTTCACAAACTTTTTTCAATCCTTTCTACAGATGAAATATCAATAACTAGGAAGAGCTAGGGAGTGAAAGAGCAGAATGTAGAAAAGAAAGCAACAAGCTGATCTTAAGATATTTCTTGAGGAAATCATAAGTCAATAAAACTATAGGCTTTCAACCAAAGCTGTGCCAGCCATCGACCAAGTGCCATGCAGCCACTCTATTACTTCCTCCCCCTGGCTCTCCCAGTGGGATGGGGAGGAGAATGGGGAAATGAGTAAGACTTGTGGGTTGAAATAAGAACAGTTTAATAATTAAAACAAAATAAAACATATCCTTAGTAGTACTACTACTATCAATAATAATAATTCAAATGGAGAGAGACTGGGGGGAGAGACAGTGAGAATGGGAGGATTAAAACCCAAGAAAGGCAAGTGATACTCAACACCTGCTGAAGGACACCCAGTCTGTCCTGGAGCAGCAAGCAGTTCCCCCCAGCCAACACACACATATATATGGTTCATATACTGGATATGACATTCTATGGTATGGAATATCCCTTTGCCCAGTTTAGTTCAGCTATCTCAGCTATGGTCCCCCCTGGCTCCTTGTGAAGCTCCTGTGACAGAGCATGGAAAACTGTAAAGTCCTTGATTTAGGGCAAGCACTGCTCAGCAACAACCAAAATATCACTGTGTTGTCAACATTATTCTCATAATAAAGCTAAAACCCCAACACTTTACCAGCTATTAGGAAGAAAATTATCCCAATGAAAACCAGATTTTGTATAAGAGAAATATTTGAGGGAAACAGCTGCATTTTATCTGCCCTGAAATTTCAAAGTCACTTATAAAGTACTCTCTCATCTGTCCAACTCATGGGATACAGCACAAAATAATAGAGAGAAGTAGGATGCAGAAGTGGAACCTTCACATCTCATGGTCTCTTCCTGTTTCTAATCCCCCAAGGAAACAGTAGCTAGCAAAATAGTGATTGCTGTCAGAACCACACCCATAGTCCTTCATTGACAGTATCTGAAATTACCATAAGGTCAATAGAAGTTACAAAGAAAAAAAGTTGTCCTACCCTCTACTCTTCCAATAGTGCTGTGATAGGACAAGGCATTAAAGGAGTAAACTTCACTCTTCTTCAGTTTCCCCTCACTTCTACCTTTTTTTCCTCACATTCCCATGACAAAGTTATAAAACCATCAGTGATATATTGTGCCCTGCACATACGACAGGTGGCTCCACTGCCCCTATCTCTATTCTACTTCATGTAAGTCTTGGAAAATTAATTAGGAAAAAATAATGAAGAAGCATTTATCAATCGTATAAATCTGCAATATGTTTAATACTACATTTGGTTTATACCATAGTCAAAGTCACAAGCTATTCTTTATGTTTGTTGTTTTATATTATTTTTCTCTTATTAGAAAATGATTTTTACTTTAATTGTTAAATTATTACTTGTGGCATTATACCCTAAAAGGGGAAGGGAACACACAGGTGCATAGATGTTTGCAGTTGATAAGGGACAGAAACAGTCAGAGGGTCTGAAAAAGCTTACAGAGTTTTATTGGTAAATTAAACACTTGACATGGAAATTAAGATATTCTCTTTTCTTATAGCATAAGCACACAACAATGGGTTTTGAATAAGGGATAGGGTGAAAGAGAAGGGAGATTAGTGAGAGGGAAAGAGAAAGAGGAAAAAAGGAAAGATCATAATTCCTGGCTCCAGCATCAAACCAGATGATGTTGAGTTCAGGGTCCTGAGATGTATGACCAGGCTTCATAGGAATACCCAGGAGATCAATTTCTCATTGTGCAAATTTGCTACCATGCACAATTCATTCTTCTAGAACTTTTGGGAAACAGGTCTGAGGCTTCAGGGGTCATGATCTCCCCTCTACTTGTTCGCCCTTTTGATAGACAGTCCATGGTGGCTTTTTGACTCATTCCTGTGCTTGCATTGTACCATATTGTGTTTGTCTCCAGGGGCCAGTTAAAGGACATTTGTCACAGAGAAGTGCTGTCCTACCTCTGCACTGCCTGTTTCTCCACCCACATCCTGTTCTTTGTCCCAGAGGGTTCTTGTCAACAATGCTGGTTGACTCCACAGCTATCTGACTATCTGTGTTTGAGGCATACATATTTTCCTCTTACCTCGTAGGCATTTATGTCCATGCTCGCTGATCATAGAATAGCTAAGGTTTACTAACTGCTCAACAGAAACAACAGAACTCACCAATCAGAGCACTGGAATCAAAACTCTTTTCCATCATGCAATCTAGCTATCACTAGATTGGACAAAAGTATAAAGAGCTTCAAAATACTCATCCATTTACTGAATTCTGTCAAACAAGTGGACAAAATGCCATTCTTCATGTCAAAACAAAGTCATATAAACACAGTAGCACTAATAAAAATAGCCTTTTCTATTTCTAGGTCAAGAATTTGGAAAAGTAAATTAATTAGAAAATTCAAGTTGTGGAAATCATGCTTAATATCAAATATTTTAGGAATGAGGAATTTATAAATAAGTGAAACATTTATAGTAATACAAAGGTTAATGTAACTGGAAATGTTAAACCGGACATTAAAAAAAGAAGAGAGGGTATTTTTACTGCATTAATTTCCTGAAACTGCAACAAAATGGACTATGTCAAAAGGCTATAACATAGTTTTCCTTATTCTGTTATAATGGAAATCAAACAGTTAGAGTTTCATCTTCCCCATCCTTACATAAATCAGAGGAAACTGTCTGGAATCAGGACAATTTCTTTGGGGGAAAACTAGGAACACCATAAGTGTTATCAAGATGTTAATGGTTCAGATAAACTGGTATAGTGGAGCAAAAAGATATTCAAGGCAAGAAGGTTAGAAACATTAATTTTGAATTGTAGGTACTTGCGTACAAAAATGATGGATCTCAAAATCTGAAAACATTTTCTCATCATATTTCCTTGCCCCCTCTATCATTTTTCCCTGGTCTGGTCTTTCTCACTATTTTTTTTCTCTTTGATAGAGATCTATATTCACAGATCAGAATTTCTGCTCTATACCACTCAGACCACTGATGGCCTCTTTCCCTTCCCCAAACATGGTCTCTGGGCAACAGGGAGCCCTCTCCCACCACTGGATGTGCCTGGCCCAGCTGGGGGTCCAGCATTTTTTTAATGTCCCCACTATAGACCCTGCTAGCTACACTGCCAACATACAGGGACATGTTTCTGTCCCCCAAACAGGACTAGTTTTTAAAAATATTTTTGACTTTCTATATTAGACTTATGGCCTAAGCCTAAAAAGGCTTTTCTAGTCACGTAGCCTCAGGACAATCTCCTTGACTTTCTCTGTATCCAAAGCCAAAGTGCCATTGTCAACTGGCTTTTTGTCATACTCCTATTTTCCTTCTCAAATTTATTACCAAAGTATGAGGTTATATATTGCACAATTTTTCTGATGTATCTTTGTTTTCCAGATTATCTACATTAATCTAGTCAGTTAGAGTTGGTCAGATGTAGTCAAGGTCTTCTTTGTCAGGGAAGTGCTTTAGGGTAAGCTTCACCCCATGACTCTGTGACATTTTAGTTGGACCTTATGTCCAACTAACAGAGATGAATTTGGTTTTGAAACCTATGGAAAAAAGGAGGATATAAATGCTTTTCTTTTGCTATTTATACATATAATTTACCCAGAATACTTTTTCATAATATTTTCTCAATTTCATTCTTCAAAAAATATTTAAAACCAGGAAGTTCTGTCCTGTTTGTGTCATCTGTTAAGAATTTTCTCAAGTATTTTTAGTCTGAATTACTTGGGGCTTATGTGAGTAAATATTTAAGGAAGAGTGGAGTAATGTTAAATGTGGATAAACTTCCTCTAAAATTAAATTTCTATACCTCATTTTCTGTATTTGTTTTAAATGAATCTCTTATCCTCACAAACACCCCCCCTGCCCTCCCATTTTTTCAAATGAAAGAATCACATTTTGTTTAGGACTTATGGCACCCACTGATCATGCAGTATGAGCAATGAAAATGGTCTATTTCCTACTATTCATAAGTAAGTCTTTAAAATCCTATAGTTAATTTGAAAATCATGATGTAAGTATGATGATATTATAAACCACAGCTGGCACTTTAAAAAGGTGTGCTATTTGTAAAATTTTGTCCATTTTGGAGTGTGTATTTTGTGTGCATCAAGTTTATTTGCTACAAATACTTCTTGAAATTAAAATATTTTATGGCATTATAACTATATATCTGTATAGAAATCTATATGATAGATTAAATAAAAGGGGCTAATTCTCCTAAAATATATCTATATATGTATATATATATATATACACATATGTGTGTGTTATATATTTGAAATTAAATTATAGTTAACTGGTAACTTTAAAATAGTCAGCAAACAAATGCTCTGAGAAGAACAGAAAGACAAAATAAAAACAAGTACAATTTTATTGCAGAAAAATTTCTAAATTCTGCATTCTGTCTGTTCTGCCTGTTCTGTATTAGTGCTCCCGAGTACATTCATAAATACAGATGGTGCTATATTGAGGAAGGAAAGGGGAAGCAACTGTCAAGAACATGACTTGTTTTCTGCAAACAAATCTTAATAACTTAAAATAGACATCAAAGAGTTAATGCAGAGGTGTCAGCAAGTAGACTAGCATAGCTAGAATAAAATATGCAGTTAGGTAAATCACTACAGCAAGCACTGATACTTGAAGTCACAGAGAGAATGTGTCTTTTTGAAGAAATGTCTCTTTAACAAATGACAGGTAGGGCCACACATATCTGCTTTGCCTCACCTTTTTCACTATTCTTGATTGCAGCAAAGGATTTCCAGCACCGAGTCCCAAGTCATGGCAGTGTGACCAGATGATGTGATGGCAAATTCTCAAATAAGAACCCTTAAAGAACAATGATGTGATCAATATGATTAGGTTAGCTTCTGAAAAATAGGTCAAAAATATGCTAAACCATGGGAGCTGAGGAAATCTGTCCTGGAGGAGAATTTTAGAGTGACAGCAATATTGGTGCTCTCAAATTTTTATAAACAGGGATGTTTATGCATATCTAATAAACTTCATAATATATCATCACTTGCATTCTTTTGGGTTCACTAATATATCATTGCTTGGGTTCTTCTGTCAAAATTATTGCCAACTTACATAGAAATCTCCTTCAATAGGACTTCTACCACTGGAGGGAGTCGAAATGAGACTTTGTTTCATCCCTTTTATTACAAGGAAGAGTAATGGACAAATAACACAGACAGTGGTGAATCGTAACTTTTCGTTTTATTCAGAATTATTACCTGTGAACTTTCAAAGAGGTATTCACTGAAATTGTTCAGAAACTAAATGTCAGAGAATTAAAATACATGCTATTATACGGAGACTTCTGAAAGTGGCAGAAGTTAGCTTCTGCAAACTTCTGAAACAATGCAGAAATATTCATCAGTAAAGTGGCTGAATAATTTGTTCAGCAGTTTAGAGGAACTGCTCTAAATATTGCATCTTATTAGGTCACATGGTCTTTTGTATTCCAGGCTCCTCAGGTGACCTCAAATCTGATCTTCCTCAATGAAAAGGTCTTTGTTGCCCCAGGCCCTGCTTTGAGGTCAAAGTACATAGGAGAAGACAGATTGCCAGGGAAACAGGGGAAAAGTTTTCCCCATTCTTGTTTTCACCAGTTCTCCCATATTAATTATTATGAAGAATACATCCTCCTTTACTGAGAAATGTATTTGCAGAAACCCATTTTATAAATCTTCACATTTTTTGCCAAACTCTACTCCAACTTATTCTTAGCTTTGCTGATTCCATCCCTACATAATTGCAGAGTCCCAATATTTTTTCCTATTGTACACATCTCTAGTTCCCTTGCCAGAGCATTTCCTTCTTATACTTCATTTTGTCCAGGGGGTCAGCCATGCTGGTCTGCTGCCTTCCCTGCCTTATTTCTTACATGAGGTAATCAAGGAGTTCCCAAGGTATTAAAAAAATGTACTTAAAATGCCTTCTAGCTCTGTTCTGCTCCTTTATCCTTAAGGGCAGTTTCCCAAGGAGGTTCCAGCCAGTATATATTGCATATTCAACAGTGTCTTGGTGAAGAGGAGGTAGCCAGCTGTCCACAAAGAACAAAAGCTGAGGCATACTAATTAGATCAGTAGTAAGTGAAATTCAGTGTGTGTGTGTAGTTCTGTATTTGTTGTTGAATCAGTGAACATGCCCTTCTAAAATTTAGACATTGTCTCTTCACTAATTCCTTCCTACCCTGAAGGCCATCCTAGATACAGTTTTTAATGCCAATCCCTTTTGATCATGCTGTGTAGCAATACTGTTGTCACTAAGAACATTACAGCATATTCTGACTTGAATTCAGGTGGGTACTGGGGGAGGTAATGGATTATATGGTGAACATCTAAAGACCTCTAGGCATGTTATGTCTGGTAAGAATTAAAATCATATTTGAAGAGCACAAGTGCTTTATCTTCACTGTATTTAATAGGTATATAGCTAGTAGATAATGGGAGTCCGGCAGTATTTATGTCTGTGTTAGACCTGTTAAGACTCTGTGGTAAAAGACTGTGGAACTCTTCTCTGTATATGAGACCAAAGGATATCTTGTACAATAGTCTTTCTAGTGAGTTTTACACTGTTGAAGTTTTTTACTTAATCCTGTAAGGTACAAACATCAAATGTTACATTTGCAAACCTTAATCTGTTCCACTCAGATGGCAGTGCTGCAAGGAAAGGAATTTTATTTTCAACATTTCTAATGTACCATGATACAACATTCAGATATGAAATTGAGAGGGAAATTGAATGACATTTCTTTATTTTCTAATTGCAAATTTCTTCACATATTTTTTTTTTTCCTTTTATGACTACCCTTTTGTTTTTAGAATATTTGTATTTAGAATATTTTAGAATATTTTGCATTTTTTCTTGCTCAACATTACTGTTGAATGGAAGAAGGGCAGATAAAGGGATTTCTGAACTGCCTGTGATGGCAAATTCTAGCCTTAAAAGACTTGCTGAGGATCCAAAGAATGTCCAAAGGCTCCTAAGTGTAAGAGATCCTCCAGGACTGCATATTCAGTTTGCTCATATATTACTGGTGAAATATCTTCTACATGGAAGTGGAAGATATGAGTAAATCTCATATCTTTACAGATGAGTAAATTTGATCTTTAGGTGATTGAAAACAAGGACTTGAACTTCCTATGAATTTTTTTGAAAACAAAACAAAACCTAAAGAAAAAAAACGCTAGCATAATAATACATATGTTGATAATAGTGTTTATAAGAATGATAATTGCAATTACAGACGCAGAGGGAGCAACAGAACCCAAGAGGAACAAGTGATGCTTAATACAACTGCTCACCCACCAACCAATTCCCAGCTCATTCCCAAGCAGCAGTCAGCCCCTCCCAGTCAACTCCCTCAGTTTATATGCTGAGCATGACATTCTATGGGATTGAATGTCCCTTTGGCCAGTTCATGTCACCTGCACTGAGCATGGTCCAACCTTTTTGTGCCACTCCTCACTGGTAGAACATGATAAACAGAACAGTCCTCGATTTAGGGCAAGCACTCTCTAGGAACAGAAAAAATATCAGTTTCTTATATTATTCTCATACTGAATATAAAAAACACACCACTGTGCCAGCTACTAGGAAGAAAATTAATTCTATCATAGCTGAAATCAGGACAGGAAATTTCCCTGACCTGGGTGCAGCATGTTGGTGCAGCACGTTGCACTCAGCCATGTTGAACTTCCAACTCCTCAAAGGTGGGCACAGGTCATTCAAAGTCCTCTTCTCTGGCTACTTTTTCATGAGTGTATTCTCCAAATAACAATGTCTAAGCCATTATACATCTTGCATTTGGCGGTACTTTGCAGACTACACAGAATACACACAGAAAAATATTCGCTTTTCCCTGAGAATTTTAACTTTTTAGGGAAGAGGCGGGAATATTCTTGTATTGAACAGCAGAATAAATTGATGCTATTATCATTATTATTTTAGTGAAAAGAACTATTATTTGTAATTTCACAAAGGAATTTGGGTTAAGAAGATAAACAAGAAGAATTTGGAGCTGAATATGTTTGAAGTGCTTCTCCAAGCGATACTTGACCTTTTCCTGTTTACTGATGTGTAAAGGATGAAGACCTCTGTTATTAGAATCGATTTCAGTACATATCTTATCTCAAATATCAACTGTCCATGATATATTCTTTTGGTTCAGGAATTTATAGCCTGTGTCATCATATTTTCTTTTAATAACTTCTTCAATAAATGTGAAGTTACCCAAATATCATATCTAAACTATGTACTAAGCTGTTCTTCAGCTTTTATCAGCCAGCATAAATGGAGGGTTGAAGTGAGCTTCCACATAGCATTAGACTGAGGAGCTGTATTTTTCTTTGAAACAGAGGAAAAATAATTGTACTCTAAGAAACAGTTATCTAAATCTCAAGTGGAAGAAGAAAATAAATGCTGCTGTACTTTGGATAACATGCAGTGTTTTTAGGACAGGGTTTATCTTGTATTCATGCATATATGCATGTTTGCTTCTACCTCTAGGAGCATACAAAAAATTATTAAAAGTAATTCCGTTTTGTTTCTAAATATGTTTAAAATACAAACCATATAACTTAATATTATATTCATGAATATGTATATCTGCATTCTGGAATACGCACAGATGCCCTTAACTTTACACATGGGCATATATCTTATATGCAAATGCATTTGATATGTGTACATTATATTCTTAGGTGTGGTTACAGAAAACTGAATAAGCTCCTTAAAAACTCATGCTTCTCTCTGAGCAGTACTAGTGTCCTAAAATGTCATTGAAAATAGATCTAAAGATTTTCCATGTAAGACATGAAGTAAGACACAAAGGATATTCGAAAGAAAATCCAAACCATTTCAAGGGGAGGGGGAAATAGTATTCCAAGCAATTCAAAAAAAAAAAAAACGGATTCTGAATAGAAGATGGATGAAATGTATGCATTTGGATCATTCAAAATAACATAAATCGCTCAGGAAAGGATGAGAAACTCAAACTTTATTGTGACCTGATAAGGATCAGATTGGGAAATTCAGCCTGAATGTTACTCATAATGCTAGAATCTCCCTACCTATTTTGTTTCACCAACATGCTCAGAGAAAGAGCGCTGGGAAGAATAAATACTTTGTAAGCAGCCATTTCACATCTGTACCTATACAGTGAAGGTATGAGATTTAAAAGTATAAGTAACAGCAGAAGCTAGTTCAGATAAAAAAAATACTGTTCCAAGGCTAAGAGCAAGTAAGTATGATGGGTAGGAGCAAAACTTTACCTGAGGAACACACCTGCAAATATATTAAGCTTTTCTCAGACTAAATTCATTAAAAAGGTCAGGCCTGCAGAGATAAAACAGAAAGAGAAGCATTATATGCCCTTTCATTTCTTAATAAGTCTTTGGTCTCAGGGGCAGCTCCAAACGAACTTAACAAAGAGAAACTAAAGGCTTCTGGATGCAGTATTGTCAAAGAATAAAAAAACAAACATAAAAGCACCTTCAGAAATCAGAAAAGACCCTTTTGAATGTCTTGAACTGCTAATCATTGTCATTATTTTAGGTCTTGTACATGTTTTAGTGCTAAGTGAAAAAAGTTATACTTTTTCTTTGACTCACTAGTCCAGCACCACTGCAATTTACTGTTTTGTATTTATAGATGTGCCCATCATCTTTAATTTAATTAAAAGGAAAAAACAATAAAAAAAGAATAAATAATTCCATATCACAAAGCAATGCCATCAGCAGAGCTCATGCTTCGTGCTTCAAGCTAATTATTCTGATTATGTGGAGAATGCTGACTAGTACAGTATGGTGCGAAATTATTGTTTTATGACTATCTTATTTCAGCCTGCATATGTATATATTTCTATGTTTCACAGAGAGCAATTCCATAAAGTTAGTCTCCCCTCACTAGTTCCTCAATTAATTTTTAAATAGCTACTGCTTTAAATTAGAAAAAATAAAAAGAAAACTGAAAGGTGAATGGAAATTATAAATAAAAGGGTTAAGGCAATACATATTTTCTTTCTTAAGAAAATATAAAATTATGAATAGAAATATGTGTGATAGCAGATGCAGAATTTTTGAGAACAATTGAGAGTTCCTAGCAAAAACTTTCTTCAAAACTGAGTGTGCATTATTAATTTTACAACAAAATTTTAAGAATAATGTTGTAATAATCCCCAAGGAAAGCACTATCAAACAGGAAAAGTCTCCAAATTACAATTCAGTTTAGATCCAACTATGATCAGAGTGGTGAGAGCTAATTTTCTCTGTTATTTTCTGTCTTTGCTCTTTGTTCTAATAATATGGTCGAAAGATATTAAATAAAGTCTTTACCACAGACATTAAAATTTGAATGGTTGCCTAATTTTCAAAATATGCGTGGATTCTTGTTTCCTCTCTTTTCAGTACATTAAAAATTTTGTGTTAAGATTCTTTTTAGTAACTACAAAGATGTAGAACATGATACCTAAAATAAAATGCTCTTATCTTGATAGTGGTTCCTTCTTTATCAAATAATAGGCAAGAAGAGAATGCCTTTGTACTTCTCCAGGAATCCTTGGAATGGTCACTGACAACTCAGTAGAAAGAGTAAAGAGTTAGCCCTCAAGCTAATCCTGCCCTAGTAGTGATGAAATGTTCTTAGCTGCTGAAATACAAAAAAGAGCCAACAATTACAACTCTTTTTAATTTTTTTTTTTAATTTGGATGTTTTCCTAAACAGCAGGTAGATGGCCTCAATCTGCCACATGTGGAATCAGAGGGAACTATCTAATACAAAGGGAATTATCTGATGACAATTTAATTCCAGTTTCCTATCCCTCTGTACTTTAGAGAAATACATGTATATCTTACCTAATTAGTGATTCTGATCCTGACTGTTTAACATTTTGCTGCTTAGTATATGTTCTTATGTGACATAAGTTTCCCCTAATGAGACACCCCACAAAATAATGTCAGGTTATAATGAGATTAATTCTCTGATGTTAGAGATTGAATCAGCTTTCCAATATTTTAAACAAGTTTTTTTTATTCTCCTGTTGAGGAAGAATATCTATTTCATATCCATTTACTTCAGACCCAATCTTCAAAAGATGGAGTTTTAGCAGTACTTCTGTCACCCTCTGTATGAATTAGAAGACAACAAGCTTGACCTTTAGTGGATTTCAGGGCTCAGGGGAAGATGTCTGTAGAACAGTCAGGAGTCAGAAAAATATCAAATATCTGAAAGAGAGCTGCAGCAGAACATGAAAAGAAAAAGGACAAGTTTATAATAGAATGACAGAAAGTGGAATATTAACATATATCAAAGCCCTCTATCTTTTCTTCATACATGAGTCACTTTCAAATTATTTTTTATATATTGAATTTGTGCATAGTCCTTAGCAAAATTCATTTGGACTAGAGGAAAAAAGATAATTTTCTAGAATATTTGAAACAGTAAACAAAGATTTCCATTACATTGCCTTTTTTTTTTCTGAGATAAGAACAGGAGACAAACTAATGTTAATTTGAATAATTATTAATTCATTGGCTATATTTCAGTATTTGAGATGTGTGAAGTACTAACAATTTCTACATATGCATGATTTGAAAATAAGATATTCTGTTCAGAGCAGATTGGTCAATAATTTATACAATATTTTTTGTCATGTGAAAAGGGGAGATTTCCTTAAACCTCAGTGTGGGAGATTTCCTCAGTCCTTAGTGTTTGGTTTGTCTTGTCGATGTCCCAGGAAAGCTGAGACCCCCATTCCCAGCCATCTGTCAGTGTCCCAATGTCCTCACTGAGCAGTCCTGCTGCATTGGATGGTGCCTTGACTGACTTATTCAGGGACACACCAACAGCACGAGGCAGACCCTCCAGCAGGTCTTCCCACCTTGTGAGCCTTCAGCAGATCTTCCACTTTATTCAAGCATGTTACTCACTGCTGGCAACTCCCCGCCCCCATGAAGGACACATCAGCAGTTTACAGAATTACTCTATTATTATAAGATTGTGACACACAATTTAGGATATCTCTTTGTTCAGACATTCATTTAGCTGATGTTCTATTGCAAAGAAGATTTGTTTCCTTCATGAGTCTGATTAGCTTTTCTTTTACAGACAAACAAAAATCTCTGACATAATAATGTAGTCCCCTTGAGCAACTTGCTGTAACTCCCTTAACAGAGTGCCTGGTGGCACCATACAAAGCCAGAAGCTTGTTACATTCCTACAGTCATTGCAGTGGCAAGCACAGAGTTTGTTAACAACAAGTACTGAAAGCACTTCTAGTAGGAAGGAGTGATCCTGCTTGAGAGGCATGAAAAGCAGTTTTGTCCAAGGAAAGAACAGAAGCTGGACTGGAATCCCTATCAAATCCATGGGAATGCAGCGCCCTCAATGCTATAGAGTGCTTCCTACCAAATTGTTCAGAAGTATTTGGTGGGGTCAATTCATGAAATCTAGCAGCAGTGTGACATATTGACAGGTTGTGCCCTCCAGAGAGGGCATATGAAAAGTATGTAGAGAAAACACACTTCAGAATGAAAACAGAGAGTCTCAGAAGAATGTTTCAATGGATTATTTGTATGCTTTAATGCATGGTTAAGACTGTGGCTGAATAATGATCTTTGCAAATGTATCCATAAAGAGAAGCTGAGTATAGCTGAGTTTATGAATAGCAAAAAAACCTTGGCACTACTGTAATACGGGTGGTCCACTCAGAAGAAGAAAGGAAATTATTAATACTTGTTTCACTTTCATAAAAGCAAAATCAATCCACACACAACATTCTCATAGCTCTAGTACGTCATGCACAGCTTCTCAGCTGATATTTTATGTTTACTTAATACCTTGAGAAATTACTGTTGCATTAGGATGTTGAGTAAAATGAAGTTTAGCCCTTTGCTTTACTGTACAATCTGTCTTACGTGGGCCACAGAACTCAAACAAAGGAAAATTATTTTAATTTATATTACCAGACTTTGTGACGCTCTAAACATCTTTACAAAATCCTAACATCTTTTTATTATCTTTAAAAAGAGGTTTAGATCACCTCTTGATATTTCTGTTGTCTCACAGTTCTGGAAGTTTTCTGTATTGTTAAGCATAAATTAATAGTTCAGAGCAGAGTTCTTCAAATAAGGGAGAACACAGTCCAGATTGTATTAGGTTAAGTGTAGTCCACATATAAAAACTAATTGTTATCTCCTATAGAAAGCTTTGAATATCTCATACAGTGAGTTCAAAAAGAAATATAAATTCTTGACAGGCAAAAACTCCAACCAAAGTCTGAATACTTGGGTAACATTTTGTTTGTTCTTATGACCTCAAACATAAAGAATAGACAACTTTATCCCTTTCGAAATGAGTCGATTAGCTGTTTGGCTTTTTTTTCTTTCTGTTTCTCCAAGTGATTGACAAAAGAAAATAATTTCTTTGTTTCCATGTAAGAAGTTTATTTTTATGCACAGATTCATTTAAGAAGACAAATTTACATCAAAACTTTAAATTTGGGCTATGAGACATCAGCAGGGGACAGTAGTTAGGCTGGTTTCCTGTATTAGTAAGAATTCTTGTACTCTGAAATTGAATTGAAGACCAACCTGAAAATAAATCCTAACGTGGAGAGCCAGAGAATTTGTTTTAGGTAAGCTTGGGATTTATGTCTTTTTTTGTTGACCTATATTATATACCTTACGCTGTCTCTTTAAAAGTGGCTCATAAATTTCCTTCAGGTAATCTTTGCCCTCATCTCTTCAAAGACATATCTGTCTGCGCAAAATAGTAAATCCCTTTAGTGAAATAAATTGTTAAATTTTATGCTTTAGCATAAAATGACAGAAGTTCTAATTACCAAATCACCTTCTGAAAATATGACATCCTATATTGGCAGGTTATATTGATTCATTTCACATAAAGCGTTTGTAAAATCCAATTCTTCTTAGATCGTTTAAAAATTTCAACAAAGGCAAAAAGGAAACAATTAAGAGCAGGATCTCCTGGGATGTAACCTGGATAATGTAAGTGTTATTTCAGTCTGGTTTCAACTGGAGACACATTCACATCAGCCATTCACATTGGTCTATTTTTTTTCCTCACATTCTACTAAAGAGTTTTTGTTTTTTTTTTAATTTCTTTCTGTAGCCAGTAAATTGGAAATGTTCAGTAAAAATATTTTCACTTAAGGAATAATAATTAAAGATCTACCCATACTGGCAATCAGTGTCTAGAGTTGTTTTCATGGAGAGTTTTCTTTGCAAAGAATGGCTCTAATTAGCTCAAAAGATATAAGAATTGCTTATGAAGAGTCTAAAGGAAAACAGACATTTTAACATTTCTAAAAGTGTTTGGAGCAAAACTAAAAAAAAAATAAAGAAATAGTGACTGAAATATGACATTAACTGGATGGTCAAGTTACTCCTTTATTTTTATGATTCTTCTTCTCTTTCATAAGAAAGTTGTGAGTGTAAGAGTCAAACTATCATCACTCCACAGCTTTGTGGCCCTGTCCTTCTCCTTTCTTTGGAGAATAGCAGTTTGGCCAAGAGAATCTAATGCGATTCCAATAGGATAAATGAATGCTGTTACAAAGCAAAGGTTAGAGATGAATGACAATCCCATTTCTCTTAAAAGGAAAGGATGTGATTTTAGAAGAAATTTGGTTAGTAGCTGTTTTGGTTTGATTCTGAAAAGAGATGACCCAGGCTGATGTTCCAGACTAAGAAATCATACCAAAAATTAGGATTCCAAGTAGAAAGATACCTCCCAAAATGCTTCTAAAAGCAGTCTTACAGCAAAGAGATAACCTACAGCACATTGTTTTCATTTGCTGTTGTCTGTCATGCAGATGCCTGGTCTGATTGGAAAAAAATAGATGTTTATCTAGGTGGAAAAAGATATTTTTGCTACGCTGTCAGTCCATGACAAACACCTAAGCAACTGTAGCCTTTTCCCTTCACAGGAAAGCTATAGTTCACTTTTCCTTTTTTTAAAAAATCCTCTAAAAGGAACGTATTGTCCTCAATAGGACACTATCAGGTGAGCTTTGCTGGAGCAGTTTCAGAAATAAATTTAGTCTTCAAAATGTCACTATGAGATGTTCTTGATACAGAAATGGAAATAAGACCT
>JAWWMU010000001.1:92763688-92775126 GCA_035048155.1 Cinnycerthia olivascens
GAGCAGTTTCAGAAATAAATTTAGTCTTCAAAATGTCACTATGAGATGTTCTTGATACAGAAATGGAAATAAGACCTGAGGGGAAAAGATGAAATGTCCCCTCTGAAATAAAGCTAGGTAGTTATTTGGTGCACTAATATAAAGGCATCCTTGCCACTCACAAACGAAAAAGCCCTTTGGAATTAAATCTTCACAAGAGCAATGGAACAACTAAATGACTAAATAAACAAACAGAAGTATACATCTTTGGTAACCTTCTATTCAGTGGAGAGAATACCATACTCTCTAAAATGCAATCGACTAAAAAGACTATGTTTAATTTCAATCTACTAAAAAGTGTTATTAAATTAGATGCAGTATGTGCATTTTCTTTAGGAGGCACCCTGCAAACATGAAGCACACTTAATGGTCACTTCCAATATAGAGCTTTTGACTTTGCATATCAGCTGGTGAAAATAGGTGAAAACAACTACAAAATCTAGTGAAGTGTATAGGAAAAGTGTTCAACTAGAAAACAAGTTCCCAACTATTGATTCTGCAGGTACTAAATTCCCCACAGTTGAAACCAAATCCAACTGAAGTTGACAGTGTTTTCATGATTACGGAAGGAGCATTTATCTCATAGCAGTACAGTAGAAATCTAAAATATAAAAGCACAAAGAAAACAAATTTCTTTGATAAAAGTTAAGAAATACTAATTTTCTGAAGCTTTTCCTCTATGACATCTACTGAGGCATGATAGAAGGGCACAGCTCATGATCTTCTAAACATAAGTCCTAAAGTTACATATCCTTCTCCAACAGTCCAGGATCTGCCAGCTCCTGCCCAGCTGCTGCAGCCCAGCCTGGTGCCCAGGGACCCAGCATCTCTACCCAGGCTGGGGACATGGCTGCCACTTTCTTTGCAGTTTCAACCAGTATCAAAGCTGAGTACATATCCCAGCAACAGGGACACGGTTATGGACACACACAGACCCAGACACAGATTTACCAAGGGCATTGGCATGGTTAGTCACACAGACTGACAGACAAGGCACTACCTTCAGCCACCCCTAAGGACAGGGGACAGGGCTCACATCAGACACAAGTGCAGCCAGCCACCTCCCATCTCCTCTTTGGCTGTTAGAGACAGCAACTCACGAGTGCAGGCACACCTGCACACACGTGTGCACTCTGCTCACAGGCACAAACACTCCTGGATGTCAAAAGTACTATCACGGTCAGGTTTTATGTCTCTTTGTGTTTATCCCCCTTGTTTATCACATCCTCCTAAACTGACAAGGTTGTTAGTAAGATAATATTACTGAAAAAATAAATATTTCCACACTCTATGTATTCTTAGCAATTAATGCATCTAATCAAGTTTGCTCTTGTCACTAATTCTCTTTCATTTCTTCTCTCAGCCAGTTTTGTGCTTCTGTATGGTCTTGTTTATTGTTTTCTCCATTCTTTTTCCACTGCAAACACTCCTGTCCATTAAAAAAGTCTTTGACTGGATACAGCCAGTGTCCTTCTACACACCCTTATGGCATGCATTAATAACAAAGTACAAAATCTGTGAGCATGAAATTACAAGGAAATATCTGAATGCATGTACTTTCCTGTAAAATAGACACTATGTAGCTTATCTATTCACTCACAGACCTGGTGGAGAGGAGGCAGGCTACTACAAATTTATATCCTATTATATCACTCTCCTGGTTTAAGAAATTAAGTCAATTTCATTATATTTTTCATAGATGGAATTATATTAAATGAAAACTACTGCTATTTCAACATGTGAAAAAATTATACATGGAATATATCAAAATGGAATACTTGTGCTTACTAGCCAACAACTGGAGGTACTTCAAATTGGATAATCTGGAGTTCACTCTTGGATTCATCATCAATGATGCAAATCTAGTAGATGCCGTATTTCATGAGGCTTCCTTTAGCAAATATTGAGAGAAGAAAAATATTTAATAAACTGTTTTTATTTCTTGCAATAGAACACTTTCAAGTGCTCTTATCCATATGGAAAAGATTTCATAAATAAGAAAGGGAAGAAGGAAGTCTAATTAGCAGTTTGCTAATCTTTAATTTAAGAGGGAGGGGATCTTATCCAATCTTTACCTGATTTACATTAACTGATATGAGAAGATGAATTTGTCATGAGGCTTCTTGGTTGTATCAATTTACTAGTATGCATTTCTTGCAAAATAATAGAAATAGAAATTATATCTATCATCACTACTTTCTGTGTAACTATCTATGCTGACAAGATTACAGTCAAGATAAATGTTAATTCTCATTCCTTTTCATATACGTTCATAGATTCTTTTTTAACAGCATGTCAAACACAGATTTTATTTTCCACCATTCAGTGCTATAAATGTTCTATGAACCACTATTGAAAAACTAACAAAGTATTAAGTTAGCATCAGATAAAGTGATTTGACACAATTGATTCTGCAGTTCTATCAGCCTTACTCTAATGTTATCCTATCACATTTAATCTCCATCCTTCCTTCTCCAAATCAAATAATCTAAACCTTTCCATCATTTCACTGAATAAAATCCTTTACTCCATCCTCCTCACCAATGAAAATTTGATTTATTATCTAAATTTTGCCTAGTTCTCAAATACCACTTTAAAATGTTACTTGCAGTATTTAATGTATGGATGAATTACTGAAGTGATAATGAAACAGCTACATTTTCTATATTACAGTATGACATCTGTCTCTTTTTTAACAGAGTCAACATCCTGTTCATGCTTTCAATCAATGTTGTTTGCTCAATAGGGTTTTTCAATGGCCTATTGTGGTGCCTCCATTTTCTCACTGAAGGATACAATCCCATCATTATGTCTGAATGATTTAACTTGTTAGTGCCAATGTGCAAAGACTGCTGACTCTTGTTATTGTAAGTGACCTCTTTCAGTGCAGAGCAATTAATTTATTTGTAAAGCATATTTTGTTCAATTTTACCATGTTTTTTGAATGGTGGCTCTATGCACCAAAAAAAAAAAAAATACTGCACTGATGCTTAACTGTTCTAATATCTCAATTTAGAATTGAAAAAAAAATTAACTATTCATATTTGTTGATATTCATATTTTCTTTATGGTAGAATTACAGTCTTAGAGATGAAATTGTAATTGTGCTCTAATTTAGTTTTACCACCAGGTCAAAGAACAAATTTGAACCAAAAACCTGCTGAACAAATAAAAGAACATAAGAATATAAGAACACACATCTTTTTAATTCTGTCATTAATATTTATGCATAATAGATATGCATAATTTTACTTTATATTTGGCAACCAAGTACTTTCCCTACAAACAAATAAAAGTGAGACAATCCATTGATTAAGGCAGTAACAGGAACTATGTAAGTCTTTTTTGACTGTCCTCCTTTACCACTGATGAAATGTAAATGTAATTCAAATTAAAAACAGGTAGAGAATATAAATAAGCACTTGTGATAACAAAATAACCTGCATGAAAGGTTGTTTTTCACTAAGTATCATTAATATATTGTTATATGCTTGCAATATTTCAAAAAACTATACCTTAAGTTACATTTATAACATATTTATTAATGTTAACATGGTAATTAAGAAAACAGTTTTCTTTTGTTGATAACAACATGACTGCGTTGATTAAATTAATAAATCTCACCCCAATTAAGCAGTATTTGAAATATAAAGCTAGCTAAAAGCTTTTTTAAATAGCTATAGGAATAGAGAATCCCATTTAGACAAAGATTCTGCTATATTCTAAACAAAGAATTTAAATGGATTAGTTATGATTCATGCTATAGATTTATATGAGAAAAAAAATCCTGTTTAAATGTATCAATACTTATTTAAGAATTTATTGTATTTTATTAAAGTAAATTTATATCTTTAAAAGATTCTTGATTGAAATTATGATTGATGAAATATTCAGACACAGGAAAACAAAATCATCAAGTTTTCAGGAGACCTTCAAGATCAGCTAGTCCAACCATCAATTCAGCACCACCATAATCATCCCTAAACCTTATCCCCATGTGCCACATCCAGACGTCTCTTGAACACTTCCACTGACTCCATCACCTCCCAGGGCAATTTCTTGCAATGCCTGACCATTTTTTCAGCGATTTTTTTTTCTAATATCTAATGTAAACCTCCCCCTAGTGTAACTTAAGGCTATTTACTCTCATTCTTTCACTTTACACAGCAGAAGAGGCCAACTCTGTAGCTGCCTCCTTTCAGGCAGTTGCAGAGAGCATGAGGCCCCCTCTGAGCCTCTTTTCCACACTCCCTCAATCCCTCCTCAAAGGGATATGCTTTCTAGACCCTTCAGCAGCTCTGTTGCCCTTCTCTGGACATGCTCCAGCATCTCAATGTCCTTGTAGGGAGTGGCCCAAAACTGAACACGCGTTTCAGTGCAGCCTCACGGGTGCTAAGTTCACAGGGGATAGTCACTTCCCCAGTCCTGCTGGCCACATCATTTTTGATACAGGCCATGATGCCATTGGCCTTCTTGTCCACTTGGGAGCTCTGCTGGCTCTTATTCAGTCAGCAGTCAATAAGCATCCCCAAGGCCCTTTCAGCTGAGCAGCTCTCAAGCCACTCCTCCCCAAACCTGTAGTGCTGCCTGGGGTTGCTGTGACCCATGTGAAGGACCCAGCACTTCGCCTTGAACCTCATGCAGTTGATCTCAGTCCACTGATCCAGCCTGTCCAGATCCCTCTGAAAAGCCTTGCTACCATCCAACAGATCAATGCTCCCACCAAGGCTGGTGTCACCTGCAAACATTTTTGGATCTTGCTGTGTGACTTTTTTTCACTGATTTGAACTTACTCATTTAAATCACCAATAAAGGTGTTAAACAGGACCAGCCCCAGTACTGAGCCCTGTGGAACACTACCAGTGGCTGGCTGTTTATTGGATTCAGTTCCATTCACCACCACTCTCTGGGCTTGGCCAGCTAGCCAAGTTTTTATGCAGGAAAGGGTGTGCTTATCTAAGCATGAGTGGCCAGTTATTCCATGAGAATGCTATGGGAAACAGTGATCAGACTGTTTACTGAAGTCTGGACAGACACCATCCACAGCCTTTCCCTCATGTCATACTCTTTACCTAACAAGGAAAGTTACCATGCCTCATAGCCTTAAGTCTTTACCTGCTCCTAACTGCATCAGCATGTGAAATGCTGAGAAAATATTGATGTTACAATGCCGCTTTCCATTCTCTTGCTGGAAAAAATTGTCCAAAAACAGCCTCCAAAAATTATTTTTCTTTGAAAACTTTTTCTTTGAAATTATTTTTCTTTGAAATTCAGAAACAAAACCCTAAATACATGCTATATTTTAATTTTTCTCTTCATATGAGCAAAATCAGAAGTCCAAGTTTCAAAGCAATGATATCTTTCTCTGCCCAACCCAGGTGCCTCAGAATCCTTTTCAAATATTTTTTTTCTTTTTTTCTTAGTTTTATGCTAAAAAAAATAAAAATTAAAATATTCATAGCCTATGCTTTGTGAATTTGACCAGTTTCTGGCCATTGTCTATACGGAACCTATAAGGACCTAAATGCCCATGAAAAAATTTGAACTTGTTCCATCTGATTAATCCTATCTGGCCATCTTCTGTCACTCCAAGATGTAAATGATACTGACAATTCTCACAAAATTAACACAAGAGAAGACGTCTTTTGCTGCAACTTTTAAGACAAATTGCCCCAGTTTTTATATAGTCCCCAAACTATATGTGTAGTTGGTTGTGGTTCCAGTACAGCCTTCAGTCTTCAGCGCCATCTGTGCTGTGACTTACCAGTCTGGTTTGTGCTTTTAGCCTGTCAGTCTAAGAGGAGAGGAGAGGTAGTACATTAAGAACAGTCTAAGACCTTAGACATAATTAACTTGCTGGGTATCAAAGCCTGGAAGGCTAGTGAAGACTTTGCTTGCACATTTAACTTTCTTTTAATATAGAAATATCTTCTTTGGAGAAATTACGATAATTAAACGGAATTTTCACTAACAGTTGCTGTGTCTGAGAGATCTTTGGTCAGAGACTGGACTGTTGCAAAACAGCAGAAGTATCCAGATCTCAGTGCTATGTTGTCAGACAATGTATTTATCATTATGGCAGGTCTGGAACAGAACTGCTATTTCTTTAATGCAGCTAGGAATGACATTGTCATACATACTAAAGTAAGTTATTTTCCCCCAAAATGACCTTGTGTGAATACAATATTGGAAAATGTCCATATTTTAATAGCAATACTGTTTAATGGCACTATGGATGAGCAAAAGACCATGAGAGAGATGACAAAATGGACAGAACAAGTATGCCAGGTATTGAACTCATCTCTGAAGGCAGCAAAAAGATAACAAATTATTTGAGGTATTTAAAGGTACACAGGCTGAGGACAGTCTCATGTCAGGTAAGAAACAATTTGGCTTTTGGTATAGAGACAAGGTAAAAGTGCTAACAGATTGATTTCAGTTTTTAGTTTTAAGACTGGATGTGAGTATTTTTCAAGACACTGACAAAAATACAACATTCAAAAATACATTTAAAGAAACAAAACAAAAAAACCCCGAGGAAAGCAAAGCACTGATTTTAGCAGGGTTGTGTTAACTGTATAGATATTTAGCAGAAAATAACGCCTCTTGGATTCCATCTGATCCTCTAAGAGAGGCTGGGTGTGGCTGAGGTTAATTTTTGATTATAGCAAATTAAGCAGTCCAAATCTGGTTGAGTTCAAACCAACTCAGTACTGGTGGCCTGCTCGTATTCCATGAGGACTTACATGATTCACAAACACTAGACTTCATCAAAGCAACAGAAAAGCAGGTTCAGGATTGCCCATGATAAATGTACTAACTGCAGAGTATTAGTATGTGCTGTGACAGAAAGTATAATAAGAGAGATCTAGTGACAAGATAGACAGATACATGTGTGTATAAATATATAAATGTGTATACATGTATAAATATATAAACATATAACTATATATAAATATCTATCTATATATATAAATAAATACATATATATATAAATAAATTAATATTCCCAAGTATGTTCTAACACAGTTGGAAGTGCAAAGCTCACCTAAAGGCAACCCTTCAGGAAAACAGAAGAGACACAGTCTGTTCACAGAGGGCAGAGATGTTCTCCATTTTTTTCTGAAGTCCTTCTTTTATACTGTAAATATTATTTGGCCCAAGGAGAGGGAACAATCACAGGTTGATGAATCTTGGTAACTTTTGTCATACAGGCATTATAGGTCCCATGTTTCCCTTCATTTTTATCCCAATGGGTGTGTAATTTGATATGTTAATGGGGCTCAATGAGAGTCTCAGAATTTATACTCAACAAAAGAGGTAAAATATTAACTCTTTGGTCCTTCTCCTAGTACTGAGAAGGCAGTAAAGGCTGTCTGTCCTTCATGAGTGGGTCTTGGTACACATCCGTACCTCCTTAATGAAGCAGATTTATAATAAGGCTTGTTTTTCAGGGTGAAGGGAGTGGGGCTGCTGGCTGGTACACAGGCACAGTGTTCTGGGCCACGCTGGAACATCAGGCTGAGACCTCTGCTTTCCTTCACACAATATTCTGTTGTTAGACCTTGATTGAGCCAAGTGCAAGGTAAGCAAGGGACCCTGTTCATGTTTTTCTCAACCAGCCCCATCAATACTTCACTGTCTTAAAACAATACTGTACAATTCTGACCATTTAGCAGGAGATGTAGTACTTTGAAATGGTAGAATCAAACAAAAATACATGGCGTTACTGTTTTTCTTGAGATGGCTTTTTAGATGTAGTAAAGTCACTTTTGGAGAAAAACCCAAAGATTCATTTACTGTAGTGTGAACATCTAAAATAAGAGAAATTTTTAAAATGTCTTTCTTCAGAGAGTCTAAAAATTTTGATACAGTTTCACTGTATGGGTCTGAAATAAAATGGGAAGTGAAACCTTCCAACAATGAATATAAATGTTTTTTTGAGATACGTGATGATAGATATAAGCCAGTTTATAATAATTGATAAATGTTGTAGCTTCCATTACTTTTTTCACAAGTACAATTCTTGTGCTTCTGCTTTAAATGTCACTGAATTTAGTCTGGTTCACACAAGGGTGAGAGAACAGATTGGACTGGAATTGTCCTTGCTATCCTTAGGTTGAAACCTACCAGCTCAGGCTCCCAGTTGTTATAGGTTCCAAAAGCACAGGAGGAGAGTCGCATTCTGTTTAGTGGTTAGAGACTGAGGAGTAGGAAAATTTTCCTGAAATTCTCACTAAGAATTATGGGCAATGCAGGTATTTCTTTTGTGAATTCTGAATTCAAAAGATTTTTATCCAAAAGTGTGCTTTTCCTCCTCTGCTAAGCAGGAACTTTCAGAAACAAACTCCACAAGGAAGAGAGGCTTTTCTTCAGACATACTGCTGTCACTGGTGTCCTTTAAAGGTTACATCTGTTATTTATTGATGTGGTTTCAGTCGATGTGTCAAAGCTGTGCAAACCTCACAAAACTCAAAAACAATCCCATAAAATAGCCGTTTTCTCTACATAAAACAGGGGTTCATTTTTTGAGCTATCTGGCTCTCTTTCCAGAGAAGGGGTCTGTTTTCTAAATAGGAAGCCTCTAAGATCATTGTCTTGCTAGAATCGGGATTTAGAACTCCATAATGTAATATCAAAATGCAGTGGTATAAATGTGACCATACATGGTTCTTTTATTCATAAGACCCTTCATACTAAATGGCTAAACAATAAAATGAAAATATTTTTCACGTTCTTCCTTAAGGTTCTCTGAAGTTGAGTTTTGTTTTAGATAATTCAGATATGCAACTATTTTACAGTTTTTCACAGTTGATTTCCAAAATCTTCAAAATAATAAATTTGGTTATCAGCCTCTGGATCTGGAATAAGAGAGGAAAAAAATTTGGGAGGTTTTCAGTATTTTTCAACATTTGCATTCTTGACACATCTAACCATGCAATGAAAACTCAGGAATAACTCCATGATTCCTATGCTTTTGAAACAGAATATACTTATTCAAGATTTGATCCTGTACTTTTGGAGAGCATTTATCTTATCTGAATCTGAAGTAGTTAGATTTGCTGTGAAGACTGAATAATTCATCTATTTCATGGATCATTGAAAACCAATTAAGTTGATTATTCAGACTATTTTAGGATACTTTGCGGTTTTTTTCCCCCTAATACTTTGCTCACTAAAAAGTTGTAAATGTCTTTCATCAAGAAATGGGCATGTGGTATTATTCAAAGGGAAAAACTCAAACAGTTTACCATAAAGATTATCTTTTTTTAAACCAAGTGACATTCTGTGATATTTTTAAAATACAAAAATATGATGGACTAGGGATGAAAGAAATGTTTGTCATGAACAGATAAAAGAAAATTATATTGGAGAACATGTAAAAAAAAAATAATGCTTCTACCAGATGATTTTTTTTTTCTCTGAATATCACCATCAAAGCAATCTGTTGGTTTTTTTTAGAAAAAACATGTACAGATGGAAGAAATCACATGGAACATCTATTTTCTATGCTCCTACTCAAAAGATAACAAAGCTGTACCATGAAAATAAGTCACTAAAATTCCAAAATAGTAGTAAGAAGATAAAAGGGCTAATGAGGAAGAGAAAACTACATGAAAATTCAAGGACACAAAACTACTCCTAAGAAAATCACATATTATCCTGTGCATTTCACTGTGTATGAAAGCATTACCATCTAGTACCACCCAACTGCAATAAAGCAAAAACAGCAGAATTAAATAAAGGGTAACTTTCTGAAGCTGGAGATACCATGCCTTGAGACTACCCTACCACAATGCAGGGTATGTGAGGGGCTTTAGACTCAAATGACTAAAGTCAGCTCGTCTTCCTTATCTGTGCTTGATCCTCAAACACCTCCATCTGCTCTTTCCAGATTCCAGTCCTCAATCAGGGTTGTAATTAAGGCTATTTCACTTTGTGCTTTAACCTCTCAGTGTGCTCAGTCATTTGTGGAAACATCATCACTAACAGGTCCATGAAGCCTGTTGTTCATCTCGTGTGATGGATTCTCAGCAGCAGTAGGTTTTCTTGTAAGCAATTTCTAAATATCAGCCTTTTGCACATCTTGGCATGTAGTCATTAATAACCAACACAAATAGGTATAGTGATCACCAGTCTTTCTCATGCTATTCCTCTGTTATTGTAGAAGACATCATCCACACTGATACCATATTGAACATACAAAATTTTCATCCCAAGGGAGAGGACTGTGGATTTTTTACAGCCAATTCTTTTCAAGGTTTATATGTACATTAGTCCAAGGACAGCTCTTGAACATGGAACATGATGTACTAAAAAGATATACTAAAGTGAATGGACAATCTTCTAAAATCCAAGGGAACACATCCAAGTGGTGAAACAGGTAGTGTTTATGTAATATGGCCCCATGTCTAAACAGGAGTGAAGACTGGGACTTGTATCTTCAAAGGATTTGGAGAAACCGTCTCTCCTCCTTTCTTGCTTGTAGTAGACCTCTGTGCCTCCTCCCTCTACTCTGTTCTGTTAAATCTTTAAAATGTGCTTTTTTTTGCCTGGTCTGAGACCTCATTTGCTCCCTCTCTATTGTCCATACTTATCTTGGAGATTAATTAGGATCCCTTGATTTAAAAGAAAGCCAATATATTTTCTTATGGCATCATATTCCCTCCCGTGATTCTAGCAGAATCTAGTTAAACCTGTTACATTTCTATAAAGTCCTTTAACTTGACCAGTATGAACTATTTGACAGAGCAAAAATGCCTTCTAAAAGATAACCTACCAGAAGTTGACAGCATGTTGTGACAAGCTTTTACTTCTCACAAAATAAGTCAAGAAGTGACTG
This sequence comes from Cinnycerthia olivascens, assembly GCA_035048155.1. Lineage (NCBI taxonomy): Eukaryota > Metazoa > Chordata > Aves > Passeriformes > Certhiidae > Cinnycerthia > Cinnycerthia olivascens. The sequence continues at coordinate 92,774,571 of JAWWMU010000001.1, forward strand.
TATTTTCTCTTACAGCCTATGGTATTCAGGATGCACGGTGCTATATCTGACTGCAGATCTTGATTTCCAGGACCAGTAGGAGCAGAAATAAGGGGAATTACATTATGAAGTTTTTCCATTCTCTCAATGTAATTGCCTGAAATTCAGCAAGAATGCGTGGAAAGTCTGTTACAAATGAAAACAGAAAAATCTGGCTAGATTCTATGCTTCCAAAAATGTCTCAGCAGAGACTCACTGAACTGCAACAGAAAATGCCCTGAGGCTCTCTCTCATTGAACGTAGTCTATTCTAGGATTCCAGGAACTCTTTTTGTATCAGTCATTAAGAGATGAAGGTCTCTGCAGAAGCCAAGACTAATATAGAAATTAAGACTAGGAGTGAGGGATAAAAAGGGTCCCAAATTTATCTAGTCAGAAAAACAGAATCAGAAAAAGGGGACAGATTTGGCAAAGGCAGTAGAACAGAAAAGCCACAAGAATGTGAGGGTGAGCTCATGAAGATACTGTGGTGAAATCTGAGAGGTAGCTTTCTGGTTGGATAGTTTCTGTATGAATTG
>JAWWMU010000001.1:92783983-92805660 GCA_035048155.1 Cinnycerthia olivascens
ACTGTCAAAATGAGCTTTGCATAGCAGATAACAGAAATACATGATTGGATTCTATTTCTTGAATATTTCTGCTTAATACCTCTTGATACTTAGTACACCTCTGTGCCCAGGAAGCTGGAGTAGGTAGGACAAGATATATTAGAAACCATCACACTTCCAGAAGAACATGCTGTATGGTTGAAAAACGCACTGTCTTTTTCCTGAAATCTTTTTTTAGTAAAGGAAAAGAAGGTACAGCTGTTTGCCTGCTCCAGAGATGCACATAACTCAGCTTTCAAGGGCTCTTTACTGGGATATGGAGGAAGCAAATTCTGCCCTAGTGATGATTTTCATCATGTTTGACTCCAAGACATCCCTGCCATATTTAACCCCCCCAGCTGATGCTGTTTCCATTTTCTCCTTTAAAATTCATTTTCCTTCTCTCATGAAGGTTTTTTTTTTTTTTTAAACCTTGTCCTTAGTCCAACCAGAGGTTTATGATCCACAATAGTCACAAAGCAAACTAGAAGTTAAGCCTGATTTTTGTGTGAAAAAAATATAAATTAAAAGGAACATATTTGTTGAAATGGGGACATGAAGGAAAAGAAATCAGTGTAAGACAAGCACAAAAGGATTTTACCAGAAAAGTATGTTTTCAAATAGTTTCAGTTTGGAAAAAATGCATTCAAAAAGTCACATCTCCATTCATTCCAAGTCTCCGTTCCCTAAATTTATAAAAAGAAGTGCTTTAAAACAGTTTGTTATCATCCTTGCCTACAGTATATCTGAATGCTCATCTCAGCCACACAGCATGTCTATGCATGTTGGTTGGAAGTTTTATTGAAAACATGGAACATTAACTCTCATATGATGAACTCATTCTACCACCTGTCTGCTGGCAGATAAACAATATTGAAAAGAAATTAATGTTCCTGCTAGTATGACTAGTCAAATGGAGTGGGAAGGGCTTGCTGGATTGGAAGCAGGTTGGAAAGATTTTGGCAGTCCTTTTCATAAAAAGATCATTAAATGCCCGATCATCATGAAAAAAAGGGCACTTATGAATCAGGACAAAGTGGGTGGCCTGATTTTGGACATATTTTGGAGATACATGACAGACTGATCCCTAGAATAACTGAGAGTACGAAAAATTAATGTCTGCAAAATAGATTTAAAAGTATTAATACATTAGAAGTTGCATGTTTTCAACTTCTTATTTCTTAGCAATATGTTTTTTGCACAAAGATTAGAAACAATAATTACTCATAATATGATTTATTATTAAATTAAAAACAAGGTGCTGCGTTAAGAAATTTACTATGAAAATATATATTTAATGGGGGAAAAAAGCAACTAAAAATACAGTATTGTGGTGTTGTGTATATATGCTACATATTACTAAATCAATGCTGTATAAACATTTAATGGTTATTGGTTCTTCTGCTGAAAAAATACATTAAAATAATTTTTATTTACCTAAGAATACAATTAAAGCCTTATTGAATGCTTTTTCTAATGGAGAAATAGTGTAAATTACAAGATATAATATTTTTGATATTTAACAGATCTTTATTTTTTTGATCAAAAATACTATATGTTCACAGTTGCTGCATGCAGATTTCAAAATGGCAAACCAAAAAATAAAACTCTAAAATCGTGTACTTTGATTTTTTTTTTTAACATTTTATCTTTCTATCACAACACTTGGAAAAAAAATCATTTAGTCTGGAATGAGACGAAGGATAAGATGAGGGATCAGATGTTAATCCATTTAATTCAGAACACTTTTAAAAAATTCAATTTTTTTTCAGTCCCAAAGTCAATTTTTTTTTTAGAAAGCAATAACTTGAGTGATCTGTATCTTTATTCAACAGAAGGTACTTTATTTGTTTCAGTGACCTTTTTTCTGTTTTCTATACCCTGAGCAGCAGCAGTGGAGTTTATATTACTTAATGTTAGTAGTTTGCAATGTAAAGTAGCACAATTGTTCAGCAGAAACCCATCACAAGTCTGGATCACTTTTGCAGGAGCACATTAATACTTTAACACAGACATCTCCAGAGAGGTAGACATTCGTTGCCATGTAAGGGCAAATTATGAGAAACTGAAATAAGTAAAATGGTAAATGTAATCACGTGCAAGGGAAATGGCAAAGCAAGACATCCTACTGCTAAGGCCCGTTGTTAATCTTTGAATTCCCAAGGGAGTGAGACTAAAGCTTCATTGATCAAGCCACAGGAGATTCAGTTTGACGATATATTAGTAAATACAGTAGGAGAAATAGTGCGGGATGGATTCCCTAGGGGATTTAACAAGATTATTTTTGATTTTATACTTTTGGTGTTTCACAAGTGGAAGTCATTACAAATTATTTGTGTAACAGAATAATAGAACTTTCCTCCTTATAATCTATGAAGCTTACTTTCTTTTTTAAATTGTTCTTCTTCATGCAAAAGACAGGAACAGAAATTAAAAGTTTGACAGTATCACTGAGAATGTTCCTTATCTTTGTGTTTCTTTTGCCTAATAATTATTTTTAATATAAAAAACAGAGGGAGAGCAACCAGAATATTTTTTACTTTCTTCAATAGATTTGAGAATATAATAAGAAGTAAATGAGAAAAATCCTTCTAATTTTTTAATTTATTCATGAATTTTTAATAGTATCTTTTATGGCTGGATAGCTGAAGGATAATTCCTGAATGCGTATTAAAATTCTGGGCCTATTGCTTTGCAATTCCCCAAAAGCATGTCTGAGCTATTCAAATTCAAACTTTTAATTCAGATTATATGCAGTGTCTTGTATTACTGTAAAACAAAGATATAGATTGCATTTTTGATTTGTTTTAATGTTGGACAATATATCAGAGAATAACAATATTATGAAAAGGAAAGATTTCTGAAATAAATGCATAGATGAGTCTATAATGTTTCTAAAATTCATCAAATGTTTCTGTAACAGACCTTTAAAATCAGTATACTCCAAAAGTGCTACTTGCTTTTCACCTATTTTACATTTTCAACAATACTGACAAGTTGAAAAAATCTGCTTGAGACTATTCAGACATTATTTTCAGCAGAGTAAATCAACATCAATGGCAGTATGTAAATCTGATCTAAAAAGGGTGGCTTAAGATCTCCTTTAGATAAAACTAAGGAGTTGAGAGGCATGGAGATGAAAAAGAAAATAAGTTTCACATTATCTGAAGTGACTGCTTCTCATCTATGGGTAAATGATGACATTAGGTTGTGAAGACCTTTTTGTCTTGTTCAAATATGAGGAATGATAGTTCACAATGAATAGCATTCATCAACTGAAAGAATGAAGCTCTTGTTGCTGTTCCTCTTTTACCATCACAACAGATCTGCCCAGCTGTTATTGTCAGGGCATTACAAAAATTCAGCAAAATGCAAAATGTAACATAACATGTGAGAACAAAACTTGTAGTTCATGATATAGCTAATTTGAATGATTTGAGTGGAAGAAAATAAATATAGTGCAGTAGAAACAGAAATCTTTTTATTAATTTCTTTCACAATTATCATAACTTTATCTAAGTCCTTTAATATGGACAATAAGGTCTTTGGAAATTAAAAAATTATACAGTTTAATAACAAGGTTCAGTTTCATGACTTTGCTTCATTACTGGCCTTATCTTAAGATACAAGTTTTAATGGTCCAAGAAAACTCAATTCCTTGCTAGAAATTACAGCTAATAGATCTTGGACTTGTAGGAGACTCTAGTAGTAGCATAAGAAATAGTCAAATTCTTAAGGAAAAAACACAGAATTCTGAAAATTCTTAAGGATAAAGTACAGAACAAAATTTGAGTACTATAGGTCAAGGCACTGTTTTCCCAAATTCTACCTGCCAATGAACCTGACCTCAGTAAAAATTAGCAGCAGGGTAACGTAGTGTAGAATTTATTTGTTCAGGTAATTGAAAAACTCTTTGAGAGAAAAATGGCCATCAGTTTCCTTCAGAGACTCTAAAACAAGCTTTGGAGATGAAAGAGAGACATCCATTGTAAGTAATGGACTGAGTCCTAAAATATCCTGTAGTATAAGACTGAAAAAGGTGATGGATACAAATCAAGGGTAAGTTAAGTAAATTTTTAGTTCACTTATTTTGGCCTTTATATTGTTTTATGTCTTTATGCTGTCTCATGTTGTTTAAAAAATAGAGCTCTGATTTTAAAAAGTATAAAAAATCAAGGTCACGCTGATTTTATATTTTTCAAAGATAACCAAGTTTTATTGGTTTATTTCTGGAAAAAAATATACTAAAAATTTCAATATGAATACAATTCAATGGAAAATTTCTAGTGTAATAAAATTTCATTCATTTTATTATTCCCCCTTCCCTCATAAGAAATTTTTACAAACAACTACCTTATTTATATGTGAAAAGAAGCTAAGTGGCAAAAAATACACACTGACAGAAAGAAGCAGACTTATGTTTAAATTTAAAAAATTTAAAGTTACATTCAATTTGCATTTTGTCTAATTTTGTGTTTTTTATAACTTCCCTGACATGTAAGTCACCTTATTTTATTACAAATTAGAAAAAGTTAGAATTATGAAAATGTATCCAACAAAGATATTTCTTGTATAAATAGGAAATCTTTCTTACAGAAATATGAAATCCCTGACAAATTACAAAAAAAAAAAAAAAAAGGGAAAAAATAGAACAAAACAAAACAAAACAAAAACCTCAAACAGAAGTTTTGTAAACTCTGGAACAGATTATTCTCTTGTGTCAGGGAAGAAGGCTAAAATGTAAAAAACTCTTTGAAAAATAAGATTTTACCTAAGGCTTAATTTCCATTTCTGAATGTGGTATTTCTGTAGAACTTTATCAACTAAAGTGCTTTCCAAACTGAGTGTTATTTTATAATCATCAACATTGTTCCCAATTGTCAGTGACAAATTATGGCTCTAGCTATCACATGACTAAAATTTAGAGACTTCATATATTAGTACCACTTCTAGTGAATTCTTATTATTCTTAACAAATTTTCTTACTAGTTTTATTAAAATCTTGACTGACAAGTGTGTTTTAGACAGATGCAACCAAATTGTCCAAAATAATGAGAAAGACTCTTTAACTGTAAATTTCTTGCTAGGAATAAGCTAAAGTTAGAATGTATTTTGAGTATGACATCAGCAATTTTTTTTTAGCTTCTAACAGAGAGGAAAAAACACACACACAAAAAAAATTAACAAATGCAAAAGCAACTGTTACACATTTGTCTTGTTTTTAAGAAAGCATGAGTATAGTTATAGATTCACATTGTGGAATTCAGTGGAAATATTGCTGTTGGTTTTAAAGGCAAGATATTTATACCAATATTCACATCTGTGATTAAAGAACTAGGGAAATTAGAGCTTTGCAGAAGAACACAATGTGCTTTTCAAAGAACACAATGTGCTTTTCAAAGTTACAAATAGGCTCATCTTCCAGGCTTTATGTGTTATAAAGTTATTTGCTCATTTTATAGTGACTGATTAAACAAAGGAAAATGTTTTCCACAATATTTAATTACCTTCAAGAGTTAATTTTGATATGAATACTTGCAGTATTTTCAAGTAAATTATATCTAATTATGAACCACATATTTAAATGTAATATAAAAAGAAAGGGGTCATAATGAAGGTCAGGTATTTTAAAAGTAGTTCAGTTTAAAGAATTATGGCTTTTATCCACTTAGAGAGCAAATGGAAGAATTTTCTCAACTACACACTGTGGCCAAGACAACCCCTGACAGACCAACCCAGGCACGTGACATGTGGCACTGGGCCAGGAAGCACCTTAGGACCCATTTTACAGGCATCTTACAGTAGTGGTGGCAAGACAAGTCAGGACTCTCTAAGTCATGTATATTATGTCCAGACTACCTCTGAATGTGTCCTTGGGTTTACATCCAGGCCCAATCTGGCTAACTCGAGGCTAGATTGAAAAGCATACCTGGATGTGTATGCACAGAGGAAAAGGAAGAAGGACAAAGCAAATAAATACTAGATACATAGCATAGCATAAAGGATGAAAAAAAAATTAACAAGATATGCTGATTTTATTAGTCACAAAGTGTGTGCTGGAATAGCTGACTTTCAGTCAGAAGATATTTTAACATTGTACAACTTAGAAAAAGAATGAAACTGTGATGATGGCACATAAAAATATTGTGTATGTTTAGAAGAACAACTCTTAGAAGAACACAGTAACTTATTTCCTAGAGAAAACAAAATTTCCTTTTACATCTTCTGGTTACAGTCACTCACCTTTTCAGTAGAAAACTGTGCACATGTGGACTCACTAGCCTCACCCATAAACCACTAAAGCCCACATGTTAGCAGAAGAAATAATAAGGAAATATCAAAGCAGTGTGAATGCGTATGAATTTTGCACAATATTATTACATTTCACACCTTCTCACAATATTTGTGCTTCCCCAGCCTCTGCTGACCATTAATATTATAATTATTACATATATATCATATAGATTTTTTACACATTTGTACATTTGCACCTAAATGTAAGAGAAAGAATGCAGGAACTTTTTCAGCCCCATGGTTTATCTGCTGCTATTCTATTTATTTTTAGTTTTCTGTTCTTTTTGTATATACTATTTTCCAATAGCGGCTCCCATCATGATGAATCATATGCTGTTTCATTATTCTGCTTTGTGTTGCATGACTATTATTGTATCCCTGTAAATGTAAACCCTGCTTTCACCTATTCTGAGTTTTTTTTACCGTAGTTCTTTTCTATCTTTACCCCCTGTCTCAGCAGTAGTTTCTTTTCCATTGTGAAGTCTCAGCACAAATACTGAGCTCTGAGTTCAGAATTCTGCTTCTGAAATACTTGATACAGGCAGTCCATGATCTTCTCTTCTGTTTTTGATTTCTCTTCCAAAAGTTCTCACAGCTATTTCAATTATTCTTGGTGTAATTGTCTACTATAAAATGGATTAACTGAGTATGCAAATCGTTGAGACAGGCTCCAGGCTTAGTTTGTCCTGCTGAAGACCATGCACACTCAGACTGCTCTTCTAGATGAAGTCTGTGCATTACTGATCACACTTTCTGCTTCGTGCCACAGAAAACCACCATGGATATAAATTTACTTAAAAATATCCAGACAGTGGGGTTCTTGTCCCACTCTACATGCACTTATAACTTAGAGCCTCTAGCCTTTACAGGTTCAACTCCATGCTCCAATCAGAGCTGGCCATGAATGTGACATTTTACCTTCCGCAAATGCATAATTTTGATTGCTTGAAGTTATCTGAAAAAAAAATATTGGGCATCTTCATTGGTCACCTGATTTCCATTACTGAAAAATAATTCTTTACCTAAACATCAGGTCAATCTTGCCCTCTGAGTTTGTACATCAGCTGTATCTCTGAATTGACCAACTCTATACCACAGTCCTTCACCTTTTCTGCATCTGTTTCTCTAAGCCTAGTGCTATGCTTATTTTGCTCCTACCTCCTCCACAGATGTCTCTTCTCCCTAAGAATTACTATCCTTTCATATTCTTCTGTTTTTCCTTTTCTGCTAAACAGTTGAATAACTCCAGAGTGACAGAGCTGCCCTGACACTCTCCATTCTCCATCCCATTACGCTTTAATTTATGGTTGGTGTTAATAGGGTACATCTGTTTAATTTTGTTGCTTGATTTAAATTTACTTTATGTAAATCACACTTTCAGCCTTTGTATTCCTAAAGTCTTGTGTGGAGAGATAGATTTGTTAAAATGAAATATAAGACATTTCTCTTAATCAAGATAATTTGGTGCTCTGCCTTCCTCATTTGCAACTGAATTAAAACCTCAATGTAGCTATACTGCTACAGGTTAATATTCTTATTTTTGCCAAGTATCAGTGGAATTTGGTTTTTAATTCATGTAATTTTACCAAGAGGATAAGACATGGTAACTCTATGTACCAAGTTTTACTTTGACTCTTTAGACTGATTGATTTCCTATAAATATTTTCTTCTGAAGTTTCACATGAATAGGAAGTTCTGAGCTTTTAAAAGTTTAATTATTCAGTAAATTATTCATTAGCTTAAAAATTATTTTTCATTACTTTAGAAAAATACCATATTCAAAAACTTTTATTTTAATCAATATTAATCTCTATCTTAATCAGCAAGAAGAATCTAATTTTAAAATGATTCTGTTAATTTGTACTACTGAAGTCCATAGAAAACCTGTCTTTAGACTACTGGCTACCACATGTGATGTGGATCAGACTCAGTATTAGGCACAAATTTCATTTTCTCTGAGACTGAGGTACCTTCTATAGATTTGTCCCCCATAAATGTGTAAACATTTTGGAATGGGGTTTTTTGTTTGTTTTGGTTTTTTGTTCATTTTTGTTTTTTTCAAAGAATCTTTTGCCATTTAACTTATGGAATGAAAGACATATGTTCCTACATGCCTTTAAATTGAAAAAACCTCTAAATTTAGGCATTGTTGTGCATAATGAGATATGAGTGGTTTCAATTGATGTGATAACAGAATTATCATGGAAATATGGAAAGGATGTTGTGTCCCTTTCCTAGTTAACACAGGGTCTTTTAACCGTAATAGTTAAGACTAAAATAATAAAAATATTAGCTTTGACATCAAAATCCTTACTATAGCTGGTACAAAATAGAAACCAGAAACATACCTGTCTGTTTTTTTGAGAGTGGAGTAACAAATTACTGCCTATGGCTGAAATATTTATTTAGAAGGTATAAGCAGGGAAAAACCATGAAATCGCACAGAAATTCCTAATTCACCCCCCTATATTTTGTACTGAAATTAATTGCCAAAGTGAGTATAATAACACTTCAAAATAAATTATATTAGCCAGTGCCTAGATTTCATAGTGCAAAAGGATTAAAATCAAATAGGATATTGAAAAGATAAAATCCCTTTAAAATTGTGAAATTCTTTTGTTTGTTTTGGGTTCTTTGTTTTTTAATATCATTGGATATGTTCACTCTGAACATCTTTAAGTGTTTGGCATTTTAGGTCAGGAACATATACCATAATACCAGGGGTGCATATTCTTCTACTAAAATAAACTCCTACTTTTTAAATGATTTCAGGTTTTTAAGTGGACAAGAGTAAATTTCCTTGCATTGCTGAATCCTTAAACCACCAGTAGCAGAATTAGTTTTAGTATCAAGTGCATGCTTGCTTTATTTAAAATATCTTTTCATCAATATAATCTACAAAGTCAATAGTGGGACCTGCCCTTTCCCTTTTCATAGTTGTGACCAGAATTAAAAAATGAGCCAGTCTTTTGCAAATGGTTTTAGAACTTGGCAGTTTAGTGTGCATTTTGGGACTGAAATCAAAGTCACTGCACCATAAACTGATCTTAAACAACAGGATCAATTAGCCTTGATGTGGTGGGAAAAGACTGTTGTTCTTATGCTGGAAGCCGTATTGCTAAATTGCCAGTCTGATAGAAGAGAGACCAGGGCTGATGCCAGGGCTGTGGGGAAGGGTTGCAGAATGGTTTGCATCCACAAGTGCCAGGGGTTTGCTTGAAACATGGGGTGCATTACTAGATCATATTTTTCAGTATATGCCTGCAAAAGGAATCCATCTCACCTACTCCAAGATTGCTTGCAAGGCACAGCAAAGTTTAATTTGTGAGGAAAGTTTAATAAATAGGGATAGATGTATTTCCTTTAACAGTACGTTCCTGAATCAAACAAAAAATACTAATGCAAACAAAGCTTGGCAGTCTAGTGTTGTGTCTTTGTCCTGTGCACTAATTTCTGAACTTTTATTCTCAGTATTATGGGTTTTCTGGTTATTTTCCTGGTTTATTTTTTCTGGTTTATACTTCTTCTGAGTTCTGTTGATCCAGCCTCAAACCACTTCCTGGCTCCTCCTCATATGTCCTTGGTTAACAGCCACAATTCTTCTGCAGCTCCTGCCATCCTCTTGACTCGACTTTGTCCATTCTGCATAACTCACATTTCCGTACCCTCATTTTTTACAGGTGAGTTTGATTTTTCTCTTTTTTCTGAGGAACAACTGAGGTCTGCATTGTGCAACAGAATTTTTACAGTTGGGAAGTTTTTTCAAGTGAGTTTATATAGATAAATTATTTTCTCATCATTCCCCTCAGTTGCATATGTGTGTGCACCTTCAAGGCAAAAGCTTATGTAAATCTATGGGAAAAAAAGATTTTAAAAAGACCAGATACAAAATACCTGTAGAATGCATTAATATTTTCTGGTATTCTATGAATTGTAATTCAAAATAGCTTTTATAAACTGGCACCGAAAACTGGCAGTCAGGAAGCATATAATAAGCATAGTCATAAATAGATCTTCATATATGGATGGATGTTGATATACATCCCAAATATCTAAATATGTAGACTTCTGGACTCAAATGCTAGCAGAAGTTCCTATAAAGGTTATATATTTTCACATTAATCATCATATTGCTTATTAAAACAATTGAGATGGTATATCCACCAAAAACCTTCTTTCCCCAAATTATGTATCCTATAAAATTATATTGCTATCGTATTTTCTTAACATTTCAAGGCTTGAAATGCAGAAACTCCTTTGAAAACAACTGCTAAATTTCTAATCACTTACAGTCAGAATTGCAGACTTGGACAATTGTAAAAAGCAGTATGCTCTAACATACTCCCTCAAATAACTTTACTGTCTCTTTCAGGCAACCATTGAGATAACTGAAAAGTATTCATTGTCCCATTGGTAATAACTATTTTTAAGAAAGCAAGATGACAATACAAATTCAATGTGCATAAACTCCACAACTATCTAAAAAAACATAAACCCAAATAATTCCAGGAGACAAATAAGGCTGAGATCAGATCTTGAATTCAAAATGGAGAATTACAGTCAGCTTAGTACAAATGCACACATCTGTGCAATAAAAAGTGTTTGCCTATTCCTCCAGCATTACCTGTAGTCTCCAAATTATTTGTTATACGTCAGATTCACAAGGATTTTTGAAAATTACTGAAGTGCTTCTGTATCACAGTGATCGTACTAACAGGAATTATCTTCTTTTTTGTTTTGTGGTTGATGTTATTTCTCACATGGTACTTAATGAATAGACTTCTCTGTTTCTGACCGGTCACCTATTAATAAACTACTGAATGCCAATGAAGTTAATAAATCTGCTCAACAGAGGTCAGTGCAGTCACTGACATATTACCACCACCCCGAGGAGATATGTTTGCTTTAAATCTATGTTAGTGTCTTACATGAAAACCTTCTAGAAGAGGAAAGAGTTATTCACAAGAAAACTCTACATTACACGTGAGATCTGAATGGAGGTTTGGCAGCAGGAGCTGGTTTCTGTTCCTAACAGAAACCTGGCCTCAGATGTCCAAAGTTCCAACAACTTGTGTCTTCATTTTTCTTTAGCTGTGTTCTGCAGGTCTCAGAGCCCCTAGCAGTTGTTATATGTGTCCTTGGAATACATTATCTCACATTCTAAAAACTCAGCAGGAAAAGGTAAGTGACTGCAAACTTACTATTTATTGAAGCAGCAATTTATGGAGTTGTTCCAAATGGAATTCCACTTTCTAATTGTGTTCATATGCACGGGATGATTTTTTCTCGTGCCTCCACCAGAAATCACTATTGTGTCTGATTTGGAGGCATAGTAAAACATCTGCAGTCAAATGAGAGGATTAACACAATGCTGGATATTACTTCACTCACACATACTGGAGCTTTAGTTCTGGTAATTAAATTTCTATTTGATTAATTTTTAATCACATCCTTACTGATTTCTTCTATATTAATGGTGCAGAATTTAGAGTTTGGGGAGCAGCATAGATATTATTTAATGAACCCATTATAATGGGTGAAAAGAGACATTCAAGCCTCACAAATCAATTCAGCAGTTGATTGTCGCCCATCTCCAGCAACTCCCTCATGGATCACTGCAATGAGTGCCTCCATTGCTTTATTCCCAACCAACTGAAAACTGAGCAAGGTGTTTGGCTCGCCCTTCCCTGAGTACTGGGGTAAGTTAGCTGCACATCACTCTTCATCTCTTAACTCTTTCTGATTGTTCTTCATCAAGAAGAGAAAAAAAATGGCTAATAATAAGTAAACAGATCATATTTCTTCTTTCTCAGTCCCAATTTCATCTTAGAGGGACCGCTAACATATCAATTGTTGGGGATTTTTGAGGGCTTAAGGGCGAGTGGTTAGTGGAAAAGAGTAAAATCCAGGGATATTTTCTCCATGGACCTCCACCCAGGAAAATGAAGAAAAAAGCAGATTTGAAACACAATCACTCTGTTGGGTCTACGCACAGGGTGGTTATCCAGGCAGGATCTGCACCTGGTTTGTACTGTCATTCTTCCCTGCTTTTTGAGTCTGGCACTTTATCTTATGTCATTCCCTGAGAAATGTGCACATTTCACTTTGCTGTGTTATCTACAATGGCATCACTGTCTTCTGGTTAAAGTAGGGCATCTTGGGATCTAATTTTATACTTCTCAATACCCAGATGAGCACTGTAGATTATGTTCTGCATATCTAAATCCATATGGTATTACATTACACAACAACTCTGTTCAAAAATTCCATTATAGTCTCATTTTCTGCAATGATTTAATTTGACTAGTCCCTGTAAAAATGTATCCTTTGAGATAATTTTCATTTTTCTGTTGGCCCTTCACACAGAAGAAATCCATCACATTACTTTAAGGCCATTTCATATCATATAGTATTATATTTCTTCCTGTCAAATTCATTTAGAAACAATTTGCACTTGACTCCTATTTATTTTAAAACACTCTTCCTGCAGTTTCTTTGCTGCTGCTGGTAGGTATTTTGAAAGCTGAAACCCCATTAAAATACTTTTGCAAGATCATCTTCATTTCCTGAAGTTCTCAAATTCCAGTCTCGTTTCTGAAGTGAGATATCCATTGACTAAAGTATACAGAGCACTCATACAGCTCAACCTGCAAATTGTTGCTGATATAAAATAACCACCAGTGCAGGATACTAGAGCATCTCTGAATTTTACCTTGGGTCTTTCTCACCTTTGTCATGATGTAACGAAATTTTGCTGCATGAAAATGCCGATTGTATTTATTTTCCTATGTACGTGAAACAAGTGGAAAGCAGTACACCATTAATTCTTGTCATACAAGGCTGACTGTGCCAGCCCCCAGTGAGTTTGCAATGATAGTAGAATCAGGAAACATAATAGCTGAGAAAGGTTTTTATGTTTTGGTGGCACAATGCAATTAGCTGTATCTAAATAAGAATTACATAGGGTTTGAGAAATCCTGCTGTGGAATAGAATGACATACTAACTTAATTTACGTTTGATTAAAGATCAATGTAGAAAAGAAACAAATGCCAACAGTGAATAATAATAATAAAAGCTGCAGAGTAACAGGAGTGCTGGCTGCAAGCTGACACTTCCCACTAAGACATACACTGTGTCAAAGCAAAGCTGTGAGGCTGGTGCAGAATGCAATCACGGAGATCGATGCATTTCAAGGATGATGAATACTTTCATGTAAATATTCCTTCAGTAGAACTTCCAAACACTAAAAGCAGCAAGGAAAATGTCAGATGAGAATACTCTCTCACAGTCATACAGCACAGAATGGAACAAGTCTGAAGCCAAACTTAAATGTTGTGACAGAAAAAAACCACACAGGAAAACATATCTGTATCTCTCGGAAAGTATCTGAAGTAAAAAGAGATAAAAGATATGACAGAACATGAAATGAGTGAGAGTTTTGAGTTAGGTACAGCAAAAAGCAAGATATCAGGCATCAAAATCTTGAAAAAAAAGTGGTCTCTAGAAATGCAGTATTTTAAAAATAAAATATAAACAAAGCTCTCTTCTGTTTTTGCGCCATATCTTTGGCTCTTGGAGAGAAATACAATTGTGCTGTGTAGTCTAAATAAAAGCCAATATAAGCCAGGCTTTTGTCTGGCTTTTCCCTCTTATTTGAACTTGGAACCCTTGGAATGGGACTACTCTGAATTATCCAGGTAACCTAGAAGTCCTGATAAAAGGCACTAGAGGAAAAAAAACGTTTTTTGCTTTCAGCACTTGAGGATTTTTACAAAGAAAACAAAAAGAAGTCATCTATTTCAGTCCTCATTAACATATGTGGATATTCCAGAAAGTACTGCTTGCAAGTACTTTTGATTTTTTATGTAGAGAAGGGATGGAAAATGAACTTAGGAAAATGTAGGTATTGCAAAAATTTGTAAACTTTCTACTGATAACAATGGAATGTACTTTATTTATTAGATGTTTATTTTACATTTGAATTGTTGGGATATCACTGCAAATTCTCTTTAATTACTACTGCGTCTTAGGGGAGCTGCAGTTCACTTGGTTTATAACAGAACTCCTTCTCTGGTTTGGTCTTTGTGACTGGATTGTGTCTAAGTCATCCCTGAGTGAACTGACTTTCTTTATATGGGTAAAAATTGGATGAAATCATTTGGGCAGGCTACAAAAGACTAAGAAAGCATAATTTCCTTAAAACATAACTTAACTTTTAGAAGACACAGTGAGGACCTTAGTGCTCACTGTGGAACATCAAACAAAATGGCTTGAATCAAACCTTCATCTGAAAGTAAAATATTATTTATTATGTTACAGCTCAAACAAAATGTTTAGATATTTCCAAAACCCTTCTTTATTTTTCATTTAATTTAATTAAAAACCACTATCTGATTTTCCAGGCTAATTTAACGTGTTGAGAAGCTTTTAAAATATTATGATATTAAATTTATTACATAATAATTTTTTGTGGGATAAAAATCCCTATTTTACCAGGTCCTAATGGCCTCCGGAGAGATTCAGGCTGATGAGATTTGTGATGCCAAACAGCTGTAGATGAAAATATGAGAAACAGTTGACAAGAATTAAATAATACAAATGTAAAAACAAACCACAAATCTGAGACAAGCACATAATTGTCATGGTATTATTTCATATGATTTTTATGTGATATTAAATACCATTAAATTGTAATACTCTTAGCAAGCCAAAATAAGAGAATATGAATCTATATTTTTATATTTTAGATAGTTAAGGAATAAAATAACACAGTATTAGATTAGCATGAACAAAGTTCTGAAGATGTTTTCTTTTTTAAATGTGAAACTGATAAGCTGAAAATAAGCTAATTTATTGAGTTCATCCAGAAATTTTAGGGGTACAATTCAGAGAAATGACACAATTGTAACCCCTTTTCGTGTGTATGAATTATCTCAGAGCAAAATGTGGAACTTTGCACCTGTAATTAAACATGTTTGCTGAGAAACTCTAAATCTGCAGTTTATTTGCAAAAACTTTATATACAAGTTCAATATTCAAAATTCAAGCTGCTTGATTAGGTCAGTAGGCGCATGTTTCTATCTCAGAATCTTGTTTTTTCATATCAAAATTTCAATATGAATAATTCAGTCTTTGATTTTTCCAAATACTCTTCACTAATATGCTCAAAGTTCATCAAATATTATTGTTAGCATCTCTCTTCAGCAGAATAGTTACAGAAAAAAAACAATACCAGTTCAAATTACTAAAGTGTCTACATACATTTCCAGTGAAAGGAAACCTGGTTGATTAACAGAATCTGACATCATAAAAGAAAAAAATTATTTACTTACTCAGCCTTTGAAGGAAGAATGATATTAACATCCTTGCAATATATGTAAATACCTTAAATGCATATGAGTAACATATGGTGATACTTTTACATTTTTTTTTTAACAAAACTCATTGGTTATCTAAATTTAAAATATAAAAGTGGAGTATATTGACTCGTGGAACTTGACAGATTTATCTGCATTATTTTGATCTCTAATATGGAAGATACATTTTTAGCATTTTTCAGCTGTTAAGCTATACACTAATATGGGGAACGTCTTACCCGAACTTTTTTTTCAGTGCCACAGAAAATATTAACAAAACAATTAAACCATTGTACAATTGGGAATTGCAGTGTACACAGGTAAAAAATATTTTCTTATATCTTCATTGTCTGAGTTGCTTTCCTTTTACTGGCAGGCTTATAGAACTGCAAAGGCCATGAAAACTCAATGCTAACTTAAAAGTGCAACCTCTGTTACTTTAATATTTTTATACTGAGTGTCAAGGCATTGTTTACAGTAGATAATGAAATGGAGATGGGGCAGAAAACATACCTCTGAAAGACTTTCTACACAAAAGGATGAACACGTAGTTATTTGCACAAAGCATTAGAAAATACCGTGATATTTTATTATTAAAAATGCTGCTGAAAAGTTTATACATATGTGTCCAGCCATATATATCTTCTATCATTACTTAAGGCAAAAAAACCAAAAAATAGCAAAACAATAACAGAAGAAACCATTGAAACCCTGTGTGCCTCTTAAGGACAAGAATATAAGCCTGGGAAAGTACTTTTGTTTTTCTTTTACAGTTTCAAAGTATATTTTGATATCATTATTATAGAATTCTATGAAGACCCTATAAATCTGTTCCCTCTACAAATCATACATCAGTCCAGATGTATCAAATTATTAAATCAGCTTGATTGTAATTACTTTTAAAAGCTAAAATCATTCACTTACAGGAACTTTTTTACCCAAATGTCACAAGCCTGACACAGTACTGTACATATTGCTAGCAGAAGACAATTGGAAGTACTAAACAAATACTGTAATTCACATTACAAACATACCCAACTGATTATGATGCCAAGCATCATTACCTTATTTTTTTTACTCTTTTTTTTTTTTTCTTTTTTTTTAACCTTTTTTTGAACCTTGTTATGAACTGCTGCATCTCAGCTGAGGCATTACATAGCTGGTGGAAATGGCCTGGTATAAAGTCAGCATTAATATATTACGTGATGGATCAGTGAAAAAAAAAAACAAAACAATTTTCCATTTTTTACTAGTTGTACTTTGGGGTTGCTGCTTCATCATATTTCAACCTGAGCTCCCAGATCTGATTTATACCACATTTACTGCAGATAAAGGATTATATCAGCCACATGTTGCATTTTTATCATATCATTAACTTTTTATTTCTTTCCTTCCGAATTTTCTTTACTGGCTGCTACAACAAAGAGTTGTGCAGATGAATAGACCTCAGTGAATCACCTTGTCTTTGACATTTTTTGTAGGGGTGACTATTTCAAGGTATTTTATTAGAAAACAAAAAGTATGGAAAACAAGAAGAGGTACAAGGCATCTTGTGTTAATCATTATGTGACATATGATATCAATGCAGTTTAGTTGTGAACTAATAGAAAATACATCTGGGATAGTCACGTTCAAGTGCAGACCAATTTGTTCAAAGATCTTTGGTTACTATGTTTTAATGATGGAGTAATTTTCAAAGACAAAATATAAAGCAATCTTCATCTGCAAAAACTATTTTCCAGCTTTTCACATTCAAATCAGTTGTTTGAATAAAATTGCTGTTACTTTGATAGATCTGCTTGGCCCCTGTTTTTCTAGTGAAGGAAAGGCAGAAGGGAACAACCAGCTAATAATTTTGCCTTTCCTGAGAGTGATGTTCTCTTGGATTTTCTGGGTTTTTTTAAATGCAGAACAGCTGAGGGTTTTTCTGCTTCTCTCTCCATAATGTTCACTGACTGTGGGACTGTTGTGCAATTAATCAGCAAATAAGAATTTTCTGACAGGTACATTCTCAAGCACAAAACAAGATACTGGGCTGAGAAGTTCTTTACACACTCATCACTCTGAACAGTTTAAAAAACAGTCAGCCAACCAACCCTGCATTTCCCAACTATCAAATTGTAGTTTTATTTTGTTTAGCAATACTGAGGAGGTGCTTTCTCAGTTGAAATTCCACTGCAACTGCTGGTGAGTATAGAGCTAGTTTTCCTTGAAGAAGGCTGACCAAAACACAGGCTTTCGTTGCTTTTGTCAGGGCACAAAACTTTTCCTAACGTATCACAATAACCAAGAACTACAAACTGGACTCCAAATATATATTACTGGATGTTTCTTGGTTCAGTTCAACAAGCTTAAAATAGTAATTATTTTCTTTTGTATTTTTTCTCTTTTTTTTCCAATCCATTGCTGTGTTGGTATTTAACAAAGGCTAACACAAAATTAAATTATAGAAAAAGTGTTTCAGAAAAGAACAACAATCTCCTATGAATACTTTAACATGCACTAGTGTAACCTGTAAGAGAAAATATGCAGGTCACACAGACAACTGTATCCTCTGCATGACACCATGGCCTCATATAAATGAAACATGTTAGAAAAACTCATGGTTTTTGTTAACCACTAGTAATTAAGAAGAAATTCCTCCTTTGGTTTTGGAGGAAACAGAGGTCATATGACTAATGTATATACACATAGGTCACAATCGAATGCACAATCTTTCTAAAAGCTCTTTTCAAACTGAAAACATCAATAAAAGCTGCTTCTTTTTTTGTTTGTTTTTAAACTCACAGCTATGTACATTTTTACAAAGTTTCTTTAAATATAGTTCAGGCTGGCAAGTCATCTCTTTGCACAGAACTATATGTATTTTACTGCATAGTCAGTCCTCCTCCTTTTTTTTTTCATTTTTGTTTTTAATAATAAAATTCTATTTTCCCCATCTGAATTACAGCTTCATATGTTGGGTAAAAGCCCATGGTGATGTCTTTGTTTTATCAACAGCCATTCATGGTATGGCACATAAAGAATCTTTTTTATAATTTTATTTATTAAAAAAAAAACCAAAACAAAACACCTGTACAGTCACTGGCTCTGTATTCCAGAAGACTCTGCTTTGCTTGTTACACTTAAAACACCGTTTTAAATTACTTCTTCTGGCCTCAACTTTCAATCAAAGTGGCTGAGATCTTAAAGCAGTATTGTAACAGCAATGTACACTTTTCACATTTCACAGGGTTTGTAGTTGATCTTTAACATCAGTGAGTTTCTGTGGGAAGGAACAGTAAGAAAATAATGACTGTCCTTCCCTTTTACTTATTTTTAATTTAGATTTTGACAAGGTGTTCAATGAATGGTGTATAACTTTTTCCTCTTCTTTTTTTTTTCTTTTTTTTTCTTTTTTTTTCTTTTTTTCTTTCTTCCGAGTGGCTTGTGGTGGTAGATGGGGAAGAGCTGAGCTATACCCTAGTAGTCGAATGTCCATGGGGCAAATTTGTACTGTTTTGTCCTCCACTGAAAGTGTTGAAAGTATGCAAAGGCTGCATTCCTGTTAATGTGTTTGGAATCATGGTTATGGTGTTGGGTGTCATGAGCGGGATGTCATCTGGGGACCTTCTCAAAGTGAGCGTGTAGTCAGGTGGACAGGTGAGTCTCAGTGTGTCATGGGCCTGCAGCGATTCACACTCGTGGTCATGTTCTAGCTGCTTCATCTGCAAGGACATGATCTCTTCATTTTGTATGTGTGCTATGTCGTTGGTGGTGTTCCTCTGGGGGCTGGGGCGCCTGTGAGTCTCATGGCGCCGCTTGTCCTTCTTGTAATACAACGCAGCAAAAGCTAAAATATTGAGGAACAGCAAGGAGGCCCCCACAGCAATGGTGACGCTCAGCTCTGTGGAGTAATCTCTCTTGTTTTCTATCAGAACTGTCGTATCCTCTGGAGCTGTTTTATGGGTGTCTTTTGAATGTTTGGGATTGTTGGCAGGTGTCATTGCTGGGCGTTTGGTAGCTGGCCATAATTTACCGGGAGAGCGTCGGGTCACATACGGAAATGAGGTCATGTCAGGAGGGGGGACTTTAGTTGTTGTGGAAACATACTGAAATATTTCGTTCAGGTTGTGAAGGTGTGGTACAAGCTCCAACCAGAAAGCAACTTTTGTTGCTCGATAGTGATCACGAACTCGGGGTTTCAGGCCAATATGTAAATAAAGTTGATCTTTAGGATTGTACTTGGACCAGGCTACTTCTTCAAAGCGATTGGGTTTTGTATGGATGAACTTTGTGTCCTGTGGAACAGGCTGGTTTGGATCTCTAAAAAAAAATGAAAATAGACAATATTGCAGTCATTAACCTTCCCATGAAAAACCCAAAACAAAACAAAAGCAAACAAACACCATACCCTCACAATCTTACAATTAATAGTTTATCCAATAGTTATAGTAACCAAAAAGCAGAAGCTAAAAATGCTCCCTAACTGAAAAATAGCTGCTAGATAATCAAAAGAAAATTACTTACTGTATGGAGCATCTCAGATATTACAATATTTTTTACATGAAAATTCAGAAATCATAGTGTTTCAGTTACCAAAAGGTCATCTGAAGCTCTGTGATTCAGAATTATTCTTCAAGAAGTGTGTCTTAGAGACATACTTAAAGAAGTATTAGCTATCTCTTCCCATAGTAAACGTGTAGGTTCCACCCTTCTCCAGGTTTGACACTAACTTTCTCATTTAAGGTACCATTACTTCCACTGCTGTAATTAGTAAATATGGGCATCTAAGTCCTATGACAATATTGGAAGTCCTTGTGTACACACAAAATTATACTTGCTTTGTATATTACAAGGAAAAGAAAAACAACCTCTTCAAAACCTAAAGTAGCAGGGCTAATACATGCACCTGGGAACCACTGATGCTTGTTTTCCTTTATCGAGCTATTAGTCCTCCTGCATTTAAATATCTGCTTGGGGAAAAACCCTTTGAACTACCTTTGTGTCACAAATCTTTCCATCATTTCCACTAACAGATGACTATTTGAACATTACATGTGATCACTGCTACAAAGTACTGTGTTTGGTGGCCAAAGGACAACGAGTCTTGATTGAGATAAGAAATATTTTAGCTGAGATCAACCAGTTTCATAGTACTTAAGTAGCAGTAGACATAAGAGTATTATACAAGTCACAGATAATTTCAAAATTGGTAAGCTAATTTTTTTTTCTTATAGGTCAGAATAAAGGCAAACCAATGCCACAAAGAGCATTTAGATATGGTTATGTATGCATACCCTTAGAATTTTAGTAAAATTTAAATAAATAGCATGAAAAAATACAGAAATTTAAAATTACTGATACAAAATTTAATAACACATTGCACATTAATTTGAATCGTCTTTCTAGCAATGAGTACTTTCTGTAACTCTGTGATATATTATACTGAGAGTACATTATTTATTTCCTGTGCTCAGAACTGTGTGTTCAGAACTTTCCATTCTCCTTTTTATTCATTCATATGCATTGGTTTATTTCCTGTGAAAACAACTCTAATATTTTCCTTTTCTTCCAATATACAGTTATGTATATTCTGGGAATACCAAACCCCATCATTATAGATTTTAAAGTATCTCTTTTCCTTTTTCCATTTTCAAAAGCCTGCTAATCTAATACCTACTTTAGCATTCCTTTGCTGTACATAAAGAGCTATTTCTTAGTTCTTAAATGAGACAAGTAATTTGACTTTAAAAATCTGATGATTCCTGTGTTCTTTTCTACCTGAAAGAATAATTCTTACCTTTTTTTGAGAGAAAAGAAGAATCATTTTACCATACAATTTTTGTTTTTTGGCTAGCTCATGCTTGTGGTTTTGGTGTTTGGGGTTTTTTGGGGTGGTATAGTGTGCTGAATTTTTTTAAAATATTGAAATATATCTAATCCTTCCCATTTCAGTAAGATACAAACTAGGGGTTCTAAAACTGTTACTATTTCCTTCCTTCCTTCCTTCCTGCCGTCCTTCCGGC
>JAWWMU010000001.1:92805736-92862336 GCA_035048155.1 Cinnycerthia olivascens
CTCTGTCTCGTTCTCGTTCTCTTTCTCTTTCTCTTTCTCTTTCTCTTTCTCTTTCTCTTTCTCTTTCTCTCTCTCCTTCTCCTTCTCCTTCTCTTTCTCTCTTTCAACAGTTAGCCAAATTGTATTAGTTAAGAAAAAAAAAGATAATTTATTGGTAATTGTTCATCCCAGTTCAAACTTGAGAAGTAATACTCCCTTCCAAGCAGTACAGAAACATGTATGCTGCTGCTTTGAGGTACTCTAACATGCACTGAAGAAGGAAAAAAAGTTATTTCTTTTGTTATTAAAGAACAGACTGAAAGATCTGGAAAATCTAAATACAAAGATATTGGCCCAATTCAATATATCTACTTTGAAAAAACTTTGGGGTTCAATATATAAATTCTAAAGCAAATTGAAAATCAATAAGGTTATCAAAATGCAAAACATTTTTCTTCACAGAAACTCAAAATACTGTAAGAGTTCTGGTGCAAAATCTTATGTCATCCCCCCCTGCTGTTCTGATTTGCATCCCAAAAGACTCTGGGAATGGTCCTAGAGAGAACTGATTCCTTAAGTTAGCTCTCGTAAATGAGGTGTAGTTGATACACAGTATAGGAGATGAAGAAGCTGAGCACTCAAAGAACATCCAAGTTGGACATACACTTTTAGAATTTTTAGTGATCTTATAAAAATTATTATTATCATCATAGCAGATGATTATTTTAGCAAATGAAATTTTTTTTAAATTAACATTCCCACTGTGGTCTTTTCCAGCCTTACCCATTTTGTATCCTGTGATTCCTTCCCCCTACAAAAAGCCTACAAAACAAGTAAACATCAGCCTCCTTTCCCCTCTCTTCCATCTTCTGCTTCCATCTGTCATTTTAAACCATATTTATTGAGAGCAGACAATTATGCTGCCGCCTCCTCCAAAAACAAGAGAGAAAATAACATTACATGAGTCTGGGCTTGTATTTGAATATTTGTTTACATGGCTCTGTGTGGGCATGAACTTGTCCACTGAAACAAGAATCAAAAAAATCAGCCATCCCTACAGACAAGTAATTTCTTTGCTGAAGATATCAGAGCTCCACCATTGACATCAACTCTAGGGTTTATCACTTAAAAATGAATAAAATGGTCTGAATATTCTCTCTGAATTTGAAAGATTGATATTTAAATTTTTTTTTTTGTTTGTTTTTTTAAACAGGAAATGAGAATAACTAAGTCCAATCCTAAATAAAAGATCTAATAAGGGCCTTGGATCTTGGTTTTATAGACTAATAATCATTCGCCAAAAATATTCAGTAGATATAAACAAAAGAATTTTTACTTTCCTTGGCCATCCTGCTACATACACTGAAGAAAATTCATGAAGCATGAAGTTACAACTTATGATTTGTCAAGTTTGTTTCCTGGTGTAATTTGGCAGCTTATCTTAATATGAACCATTTTCCAGTTTTATTGGTAAGCATAAAACATAGATGTACAGACAATCATTTCTCCAAACAAATTATCTGTTCAACAAAATTCTTGATCTTTTACTTTTATTTCTAGTTTTCCCTTGCTTTTTTAAGACTCCCACAACTCGTTTGTGTTTCTAGATGTTCTTGAGGTTCAAGTGTGTAATTTCATAACAAAGGCTTCCTGGAAACCTTCCTTTAAAAATCTACTACAATCATGATGATAACAGTATAATCTGACCAATACATTTCCAGTTCTGTACTTCATGTAGTATTGGCTCTCATAGGGAGGAGATTCCTTGTTTTCCAATTTGTCAGTTGGTAAGAAGGTTTTTCTTTTCTTCATCTGACTACTATAACAAGGTGGATGATTATTGTTATTTATTTTGCTCTCTCTTATTTTTATCACCTTTAGAATTCAAACAGTTTATCCATCAAAAAATGTCCCCATCATGAAATGCCTGAATTTTTTTCCATATGACAGAAGACCATACCTTTTCTATGGTTTATTTTTGTTAATGTGCAGAATAATCCCATTTCACCTGTCACTTTTTCCCCCCCACTTTCAGTCTGAACTAATTTTGGCCAAATTAAAATGCTTTTGTATATTATCATTCAATTCACACCTCATGAGCTAGAGATGTAAAATCAAAGCATCCATTTTTTCTCAGGTGATATGAAGTAAATATGCCTGCAATGGATGTTGACTGAAGAGCAACATACCCTCCTGTTCAACAGGTAGATCAATAGCCAACCTGGAGGGTGAGTGAAGGAACTGGGTATTTCATATCTGATGATATTTTCATGGGAAGAATGGTGAATTAAGAAGTTTTCTCATATCCTAAATTCCTTATAAGATGGTGAAACGCCATTTGTGTTTTAACTGCTTCTGTCACAGCATTGACTATCACTCAGGACAATTGAACTGTTACATTAATGTATCTGAAATGTTTTAATTTTTGTGTCCTTCTCTATCTTCAATTGCAAGCAAAATGTCTTCACAGTTGCATAATCTTTGTCTCCAACACTCCAAAAGGCCCCTGGATACTTTATTTTCTTTAAATATTACTCTTTTCTCTGTATGATGAAAAAAACCTCAAAAAAATGGGAAAGTAAAAGACTGGCTTTTCTTCATTCCTCTGTTGATTCTTTTCATGCTGTCTCAATATCAATAATGGCACAGTCATTCCTGCTTGAAGGACTAGTACACAGTCATATTTTCCCTTCTTCCTTTCCTCAGTTATCAGCAGGTCCCACTGTTGCCATGCTCTCTGTCAGCTAAGGGCTAACAGCTAAAGACTCCATAAGAACTAAGGAACACAAACCATAACTACACAGTTTTGTTTGACTAACACAAATTTGCCTTTGGAAACAGTTATTTCTTCAGATGAAAACATCAAAAAGAAATGCAACAACCTCATAAAAAGTTTACTGAGAATTGACTTGAAAATACCATTTAATAATTGCAAGTTTAATCATGTCTTCTATTAGAGAACCAAACTGCACACAAAACACAGACATTCTTAGTAACTCAGGTTGGTGCTTCAGAATCAGTGGTAGCAAAAGAATTCTGGAGTATTTTTCTGAAATACAAAGAAAACAAGGGTATATCCTCTAGGCCTTAATCTTTCCTAATAGTAACACGGATAGAATGGATGAACAGGAGCAAGAGTACTGTAATTCCTCAAAAACAGGGAAATTTTTAGAAACCTAATAGATGCTTCTAATGAGAGCAAGGCTTTGTATCTACTGTGAGAAACTCCATATCCTTCTTCACAAGAGCAGAGCAAACCCTCATGTGGTTCATTCTTCCCTGGCTGATGTGTCTGCAAAGGAGGCAACATGGCCCTAACAAACAGAACACTTGGCACACGAAATTATCAGTGCAGTTAGGATAGCACTACTGGCAGCAGACTGAAGCTACAAGTGCACCTCTTAATGAAGCCCTCACATATAATTCCATGCATTGAGGAATTCAAAACTGTATTTTCATGTCATTTTTGTATTCCTAATGTAGTATCTCAATGTGTTACTCTATAATAAATTGTTTTGCTATTTCTAAGGCATGCTGGAAACATAGTTTTGAAAAAGCCAAATGAAAAACTCTTAATTATGATCATCATCACGATAAAAAAAGTCATAGCTAGGTAGAGAATAGAGGATTAGCAAAATGCAGCTTCCAGGCATTCATTTCAAACACAAACTATTTGTCATTAAACACTTTAATTGTCTCTTCCTGCTTGCTAGCTTCAGTAACCAACTTCTGAGTTAAACACCAATAAAGCACGGTGCCCTGTGCTGTGTCTTTCCCCTACTGATTTTACAAGATTGACCTGCCCTCCAAACTACAGCCTTGGCAGTAGGCCCATTAAACAATGTGTCCTTTTTAGCAATGGATGGCCTGTCATTAAAAGCTTAGCAAAGTCCATCCAAATGATGCACCATCTGAGCCACAATTATGCAATAAGTACCTGGATTCAGCCTCTGTGAGAGAGTAATAGAGATTGGAGAAGTCTCAAACACATTAAAAATAAATAAATATATCTGCAGTTTTAATGTTCAGAGCTTACCTACAGGGGAAATGAGAAATAATAAAATCAAGCCGTTAAAAGATTTTTTATGTGTGCTGTGGGTACAAACACAAAGCAAGACAAGTTCTATTATAATAAGGATGGAAAATGATCAATGAAAAATAGGGAGGGGAAAAAAACCAAAGCAAAGCCCCCCAGCAATGTAGTCTTGAACTGTATCACTCATCTTGAGAGTTGTAGGACCTGAGTGAGTACAGACATTCCAGATTGCAAGTGAGTGAGAAGAGTGGAGAACAGTTATCCCAGAGATCCTGTTGCTTTAGGCCTGAGGTGCTACAACCTTTGCCTTTCTGTTTGAGGAACCAGAGGTGCAGAACAAATGTAATCCCAAAATATTGTTTGTCTCCAAGTATTCTTTTGTACTATTCAGGATAATTAATCATTGTTCACCCAAACAAAGAAAAGACCCCATAAAGGTAATATGTATTGTGTTGTTTTTTTCCTTTCTTTTGAAAACTGAAATTTTACAGCTAGAGGTCATTTCTAATGACACATCTTTCAGACTGACTGTAAGGGAGTGAGTCTGTAATAGAATATATACCCCATTTCTGTCTCATCAGCAATGGGAAAGTTTCAGAAATAACTAATGGCTCTCCCAAAGCACCTGATTTTTGCCTTTAGATATAGTATGACAACAGCTTTATAACCAGAGAACTGGGTATAGCTTGCTGAAATTAGTTTTCAAGTAGCAACAGCTGGAAAGTGCTTGAAATTATGAGTAATGGTGGCAGCTGGAACTGTGAGGAGTTCCTGTCAGCCTCAAAACCTGCTGAGATTCAACTTCTTAATCTACAGGGAATAGTCATAAAGTAATTGTAAATGACAGTGAGACCATGGAGATCTTGCATCTTCATAATAATTCCAATGAGGTATATTTGTAAGGATCTGAAGTCCTCTATGTACATGTGGCATTTCATCTACCAGAATAAAGACAAACTGATGGTATCATCTTTGAGTGTGTGGCACAGCAATCATGCTGCACTATCTGTCCTCATAGCAAGATTTCATCACAAAGTTTGCCAACCCCAGTAGTGATGACTTCTTGTTGGAAGATACATCTAAATATTACACAGTTTATTCACTTTTGTTGCTGAACTCCAGGGTTTCTGCATGCTTTTGTACCTGTTTGTCTGATACGCAATGCAAGAAAAGATGTTTTTTTCCTTGTAAATTGACCTGAAGCATTTGATTGTATTTTACTCAATTTATGTTTGAGGTTCTTGTCAAGACTGCAAAATCTCTCTCCCCTGAACATCATTTAGATTCATGGAAGACTACAAGGGCTGCTAAAGCCTCTGAGTGTTTCACAATAGGCATCTGAGTTTTTCTTATATAGCTGCACAGCGTTCACTGCAGTGCAGTAAAGCTGCAGTTTCCAGAGCCCAATCCTGCCATTAAACATTCAGTGGAAAGATTTACAGCCCCTTTGTGCCACAAGTATCTTTGTTTTAATTCAGTACTGAAGATTCAAGGTTAACAAAAAAAAGCCCTTGCCGCTGAAGTAAAGTACTGCAATACTCTTTAAAAGAATGTTATAGGAGGAAAACAGAATTTATTAATATTGCTCACAGATTAAGCTGCTTTGAGATTTGTTTCCTTGATGTTTACAACTCTATTTCAGCAAAATATTGATGTCTTTATTTTGTTTCGTAAGCAGAATTAATTTAATTTTTTAACCTTCTCAAGGCAAAATTTATATCTGAGTCTCTTCTTCATTCCAGTCAAGTATATATTATTGCCATTATAGCCCTCAGAGGGAAAAAAATTTCCAGTGTCTGCCTTTCTGTTCTAATTCCTCCCTGAGCCCTCATCTCTGTGAAGGTCGCTGAAAAACAAGAACTTCCTTTCTTTTGTAGCAGATAAGTGCTATCTGCCTGACAGTTCCTTCCTCAAGTAGCAGACATGTTGCCTCTGATTTTTCAGTATCTTAGTGAACCACCTTTTCTCTGCTTTTTGTCTCAGTAACTGTCCTATTTTTTGAACCAAAAAATACAGTGTGTTATTATTCTCACTGAGCTACTGAAAGAAAATAGTTTGAGGGAACACACTAATTAAAAATCTATTAAATATGAATAAGCCTCATTTACCTCCTATCTTAACACAAATATTTCTATACTACTACTTCAAAATCAGATTTTGAGGCCACTGGAATGGGATACTGAATATTTTAGAAGAGTGTTATCAACAAAATGAATGCTAGGGGTCACACTTACCCAGTTTTGGCAAAGTTAGTCCAGTATGTCATGACCACTGCACTGAGCATGACATCATTCTTGGAAAAGTTGCAGTTGAACAGTTCTGTGGGACCAATCATAGGAATCCCAAACACATAAGGGACTTCATCACCATGAGCTGAATCAGCCCAGCTGGGTTTCATTTCACTTTGGCAATGGTGATAAAATGCATAGAAATATGTTGGAGATCCATACTGGGCATGCAGGTCAGCTGTGGCAACAGCTGGAGCAACCCATTGGTGGTCTGTAAAAAGAGCAACCAGGGTCTTCCGTCTTGTTTCGGGGTTTTCTTTGTCCGCCCAGTCAGTGTACATGAATTTAATGGTCTCTCGCAGTGTGTCCTTCCCTTCTGGATAACCATAGAGATTGTCCACAAAATTGGAGACAGAAAAGTCAAAATCATTGGGAGAAACACCATCTTCATTGTCTACAATGCCATCCACAAATTTTAAGCCTTCCCCTTGATTCACACCCAGCATTATATCATAGTTAAGGAATTCCCCTTGCTCCATTAGAATTTGAGGGTCATCTGGAATCACGTCTCCATCTATCACGGGCCCAAAGGCAATGTGGTACGTGGCTGGAGTGATAGTCTGTTGAATGAGTTCTTTGTAATTCTTATTCCGCAGACATTCAACCAAATCAGTGGTATCCAGCATGTCGCAGCCCACTTTATCTGCCAATATCCGAGTGTACTTGGCAGGCTGATAGTTCACTGCCCAGCTGGACAGGGCTGTTCCACTCTGTATGATTGCCTTTTGGAACAAACCTGCAGGTGCAAATTGTTTAAATACAGATCCAATTAGATATTTAGAAAAAAAATCTCTATATATTAAAAAAAAAAAAAAATTAAGATATTTCTTATTAAGGAAACAAAGTTTTGATTATAGAATCCCTAAAGGATACATACAAATTAAATGAAATGAAATTTAAAATCAATTTTCATAGATCCTACTCATGGCTCCCTTTTTATGCAATGTATAATAGGCTACTAATTAAAATCTCTTATGTTGATGCTCACACACATAAAACATGAAGGTCTCAGGTTACTGTTTCAAGAACAAAGCTCATTCCTGTGCTGCAGTTTTCTTGTGTCTGACGGAAGTCCTCTGGATTTACCACATTTTAGTCCTGTGAAAATTTCTTTGAAGGACTGGCAGATAAAAGCAATCATATGCTCATTGCCATGTAAATGACATTCATAAATGCGCCTTCCAGTGGCTTAAAGGTCAAATGAAAATTACACGTTCTCATTTCCTTCACAAAAGCCATGCATCATACTAACCTGAAAAAACCTGCTCTATTAAAAGTAATTTCATACGTTTGAATCTTCTACACTGACATTTTTTATTTACCGTTAATTTTTAAAAATTATTATTGTGTGTATATGTTAGCACTGCCTATATGTTGAATTTTGTGTGTGTGTATGCAACACTGCCTAAATGTTGAATTAAAATATATTTAAATTGTTTTGTGAGAGAGTAAGATGATATTCAATGGTTCTTTCTGGTTGTTTTATGTACACTAAGTTAAAGAGAAATGAAAACCCATTCTGAAGAGCTTCATTGTTTAAAACACTGAAAGGCAAGGGGAGCTTACTGGTGAATCTGCCCCATGTGTTTGTTTTTTTTTACTGGTAAGACCACTTAAACTGGTCTATTTTATGTTTAAACTGAAATACTTGAGTGTCTTCTGCACATGGTTTCTACTGTCAAGTTCTCAAAATGAGAAAGAGCTACAAAAGTAACAGCTACAAAAGCATGTGGGGTTTTCGCTGATATACCTTTGAAGATGATTACTGAATGCACACACTAAAAAATTTCAATTATTTGATCAGTTAAGTTTTTCATGGTTCCATCTGTTTGATTTTGGCATGGTTTGCTCAACAGTTATTCACTGAAATTTTATTGTATAAATAGACTGAGTTGTCAAGCATAATCCTATGTATTTCAAAATCAAGTGTGTTTTCCAGCCTCCCTGCTATAATTTCTTCTATAACTTTCTGTCATAAATTTCTGTCTGCTTTATTGTGATAGAAATGGCATGGATTAATAAATACAACAGATAATTTGGTGGTGTCTTTTATCAAGTTTTGTAGTTTTGGTCTTACCACCAGGAATATTTGTAGTTCACTACTGGTGCTGTACATTCTCGGAGTTTGGGTTTGGAT
The DNA here is from genome assembly GCA_035048155.1 of Cinnycerthia olivascens. NCBI lineage: Eukaryota > Metazoa > Chordata > Aves > Passeriformes > Certhiidae > Cinnycerthia > Cinnycerthia olivascens. The sequence continues at coordinate 92,814,177 of JAWWMU010000001.1, forward strand.
TTTTTTGGAGGGTGAGGTGTTGAGAGCAGAAATGCCAAGCTCACTTACCAAAATCTTAAGAACATGATGGGGGATCACTCAGTACTTGTGGGGTTTAATAAGGCTTTGTTATGTTTTTACTAAGTATGGAAAGCATCTATATATATGATGGAAGTGCAGCCAAGAGTGCACAAAAAATCAAGAAGGTCAGTGCTCTTTTCCATTTTAATTAGGGCAAATTCTTTGATAGAAGAGCCAGTGGAATCTGTTGATACAGCTAGACAAAGTATATTGCCCATGGCATTTGTTGCATGAGATTTATGCTGTAATAACATTTAGTTTTCCTTATAAAGATATTTATGTTGACTAATACAAATCCAGAATTCTATCTAGTAGGTATTTTACAAAAATTACAGACCTCAAAATAATTGTAACTCAGTCTACCTTGTTTGGCACTTTCACTACATTTTAACATTATTAAAAAAAAATAAAATAATTACTTTGCCTAGAGGATTGTTACCTTCTGAATAGTGGGAGAGTGTCAGGAGACTGACACAGGAAGCTCCTGCCCCAGATCCAAAAATAGTAACTCTCTTCGGGTCTCCTCCAAAAGATCCAATATTTTCTTCAATCCAACGTAAAGCTTGGATTTGGTCAAGCAATCCATAATTGCCTTTTGCAGCTTGGTCCCCAGTACTTAAAAAACCTATAAGGCAAAACCCCATAATTTTAGTTCACCAGATACAGAGTTAGCCACAGGGTATCTACATATTCACAACACATCTTCTCATCTTTTCATCTTCTGTGCTTTTATTTTTCTTCTTCTTTTTAAAGGTCACAGTCCTAGTTAAATGCCTCCAGCACAAGCAGAGGAACTCATTCTATTTAGCTTGAGTTTGTCTTTCTCTACTTCAGAGGTCCCATTTAAGAAGAATCAGTATTTCCTTTCTGAAATATTTCTATAATAATGCAACAATACAGAAATAAGTCTTTAAACATTTTATAACTGGATGCGAGTAGGGTACAAAACCTTAGGAAATTTTTTTTAGGCAAAGATGTGAGATAGCCAGTCTTTGACTAAGAACAACACTCCCTAACACATTAATTTAAATTGTCCTGAACTATATAGCTCTTTAAATTTCTGTATTTGTGATATGGATAAATGTACTCAGAAACACAAAAAAGAAGACTGAAGTAAATAGTAACAGAACACAAAAAAGCCTAGGAGAAAAAATTACACTTCAATCTCACAGAGGATATTTATTAGGAAGATAGCAGGTAAATCCATGGCAATATAGCCTTTGGTGGGGAGATTTTATCTGGACAAATCAGGTCTTGTCTTTCTCTTTGGAAATTGCAGGAAAATCTGTGCTGCTGTTTTTTGTTCCTGTACCGTGGTTATCAGATTCTAGGAAAAAAGCATGGCATGTTTGCTGCTTGTCTTGCAACTGAGAACAAAATGACCATAAGATTAGGAATGAGATTAATTTTATTTTTTTCAAACTGGCTAAGGTGAAACATTGCAGTTATCCTTTCTGCCTACATTCACAGTTAAAACCTTTTGTCTATGTCCAAATTACCACATTGAGCCATGTACACACAGTCCTCTCTTTAACCCCCACAGACCTTTTCCTGTTAGACAACTGCAAAGTCAGAACTCTGTTAGAAATATCTTACAGCATATGGATGTTTTCAGGTGGACATTATTGATTTAGGCACCAGTGACAGCTGTCAGAGACAAAACAAGGACATTGTTTAGCAGGTCTTTTCCAGCTAATTATCAGTTCAGAATAATTTGCTAGAAGAGGGACCCAGGACTCAGGAGATCTGTGGTCTGGTGCAGTTTGAAATGAAATTCTGTTATCATAAACCACCTGAGCCTGCTGTAACAAGACCTCCATGCTCCTGACTGAAAGGTGAGGCTTAGGTCCCGAGGGGAAAATGCAGTGAAGACACAAAGCTACACGCAAGGCTCCTTTAAATCCCACTTAGACACAAAGAAATCCCTAATTCTATCTTTATGGTTGGTTTTCCTATATGCTGCAGAAATCTTACTGAGATACTAATGCTCCTCCATGCTCCTGACTGGAAGGTGAGACTTAGGTCCTGAGGGGAAAAAAGATCTTGAAGTAAGTTTCCCAGGCTTTTGCAAAGGGGAACATATCTCTCTGCACTCGCTGCAATAATTTTTTTTGTTGATGGGAAGAATGAAAATACACAAGGCGGAAGGTGTTCACAATATGGAAGACGCAGAATAAAAATCATATCCAGGTTGCCAAATACCATTTGATTAAGCTATTTCATTAAAAAGTCTTTACTAATGGCAAGCACAGTCACAAGAATGGCAATAACCTTTTTTTTCTTTTCTATACAAATGGAGAAAAAAAGATAAACAATTAATCCACCATTGAATCAATTTATTTTTTAACAGATGTGTTTTTCTCCTTTTTCACATGCCTTTATTATCTTTTTAAGCCTGTCAAAGAAAGAATAAACCATTTGCTGGCTTAGTTGCTGCAGCTTACTGCAATATTCTATAATTAAGGCTTTATTCAATAAGAACTACGACATCCATTGGATAAAGAGAGTGTTGTAACCTTTAAAGCAGGATGGTAATTAACATTCAGAGCCTAAACCTGTTTTAGTTCTGCTAGCAGCATCAAACTAAAGCTGTTTGAACTTTGTAATTTTAAATTCTTATCAAATGTACTAAAAGGTGAACTGGATAACACCGCAGTCAATGAATATCTAATGTTCAACAGAGGAAGATTTTTTTTTTTTGTTTCCACAGTTGTCTGCTGATTCTCATTAATTGCAAGAAAAAATTTTCTTAATTTAAAAACTAATCACCATGGCAAAGAGTTAGCCTCACATTACACAAACTGAATTAATAAATCTGTCTTTTCTTGAGGAGGATATATTTTCTTCCATGCTGTGAGTACCAGATCAAAACATTTCTTCAAAGCTATTTGAAGAAATTCCAGCAAATAGTAACTATTTGTCCAGAAATACACAACATTAAGAGATTTTTGGCTTTTTTTTCTATATTACTTCAGTGAAGAGAAAAAAATGCTTCTTTAAACTGAAGTTCATGTTAATATTTATTATGCTGCTTTTATTTTTCTCTGACTCTATGAAGGAAAACGTTCAAGAAAAATTTGTTTTAAACTACTAGATAGCAATAGTCAAGGAGAAAAATATTACAAATGGAAATTGGTGGGAATTTTCCTTTTCTACAACCTTTAAAAATGCATGTACTCAAAAGCTACATGCAAACAATTGCACTATTTTAATAATGCAGTGAAGACACAAAGCTACATGCAAGGCTCCTTTAAATCCCACTTAGACAAGAAGAAATCCCTTGTTCTATCTTTATGGTTGGTTTTCCCATATGCTACAGCACTTACTGAGATATTAAACCCCAGCATACTAGTGGTGATATTTCCCCTTTACTACTAAAAAATATCTACAAAATCCACCCAAAGAGTTTACTTTTGCTCCAGCCTTGTCCAGTGGTTGGAGACCATCCCTACACTGGGATGGTTGGCAGACCTTCAAGGGTCAGTCTAAAGAGAATGAGTGCCTGTCCACTGCACACATTTCAAGTACTTTATTTTACCATGACCAAGCTATTGTCTGGTCCATGGGCTGAATGAATGACTTCTCATGGGCAGTGCATAAGGGGCAGGACATCTTCCAGCCAAGGCTCACCTGGAATGGCTCAAGCTGTAGGAAACTCTGCAATGTAAAACAAAGTGCTAGGAGTAGTGATAGTACTGAGGTTTTCTGTGAAAATACACTCTTGATCTGAATTAAAACACTAGTGTGAACATGGTCAGGAACAAAATCATATGCTCTCAACCATAGAACTTCAATTTATCATACAGAGATTTAGGAAGAAATAAAGGCAATGGAGAAAACCCCCTAAACACCATCATATTAAAGATTGTAAATTATGATCTGAGAACTATGACTTCACACTTAGAGGTACATAAAATCACCAAGATATCTGCAATCTTGTAGTAATTTTCATTTTTTAAATTTATATGATCTACTTTCTCATTATTTGTAAATTTTTTCTAAAAAAAATAAATTACACAACTTTTCTTTGACATTTTGCACACAGTAATACCCAATATTACATCCCTGCAGGAAAAGTCCATTCTTTCATATTTTGGCCTCATGGGCCTAATGCATATCAAATCAATTTGATAGCTGGCTGAAAGGCTAAATTTCAACTGTGAATGTTCCTCTACTGCTTTATGCCTTTTCCTTTCTCCCTCCCTCCCTTCCAACCCCCAGGTTGGGGAAGTCTTTCTCAGTGGAAATAGATGATGTTGCCATGATGTGTGAAAACTGGTATTCTATTGCTGGTTCAAAATAGTATCAAAATACACAAATACATTTTGGCGCTGATAAACTGCAATGAATTTCAGATTTAAATCAAATCAGAAATTCAATCAATTGTATTTGGCTTTTTATATTTAAGAAGGGAAAAAATAAATAATGAAAATTTAAACTTGATTCCATCATGCATTTTACTAGCTATTGCAATCAATTTTAAAAGTATATCTTGAAATGAGACATACTTTTCTTTGTGAATGAAGTGCTTTTGCTTCATCTTCTGCCATTCACAGGTTTTCTTAAAAATAAAATGTTTAATTTCTGAGACATAGCCCTCATACAAAAAATAATGCCAAAGTTAATAAGACACAGTAAATAGCCAAGATGTCACATTGAGAAATTAATAACCAGGAAATCTGTAGAAAAACAACAAGCTAGTGCATTTTGATCTATTTAACTCCTCTTTTTTAAGTCTCTGCTGCATTTTCTGAGTTCACATTTCTTTTATCTTTCTGCTTTTTCGTGACTGCTATCCAAGCCTGGATAGCCTGCTGCAGTTTGTCAGGCGATGTACAAAGATTGATTTGTACAGCAACTGATCAGAACTATGACATAAGCAATATAAGATCCTGGAGTCTGTGCTTCAGAGTACAATCAAGCCTTTTTTGTTTACATTTGTGAAATACCAGAGTAGAGCCTTTTCAAAGCAAAGAGCAAATGGCAAGCATACATCAGAGCCTTTATATTTTCTAATAGATTTTGTCTGTTCCTATCATATTTGCCACTCTAAAAGGTGACCTGTTCAAATGCAAAGTGAAGTTCACTGGGGATTATTGAGAACATAGAGACTACAGCTGGCTCAGGAAGACCCAGAAATACAATAGTTGGAGAATAGAGAAGTATTAGAGAGAATATCAGTTTGTCCTACACTTGCCCTTCCCTAACCATTCCCAAACATCCCCAAAAGTGTTTGGAGACAGGATGTGTGGCTGGATGATGTCTTGGTTGGAATCAGTATAACTATATATTCCTTTTTTGTTTTGACTCTATATCTATTAACTGTATGATATAAACATTACTGAAAAGCTGGTGGAATGCAAGATGGAGTGATGGTGTCCTTGGCACAGATTTAGCAGAGAAAAAAACCCCAAACTCCTGCAGCATGACTAGCCTGTGCAAAGCTGAGTAAACATCATAGCTGCACCTGAAATTTCTACCTAGGGACTAAAACAAATGAGAACACTGTCAACTGGCTATATATGAATCTATGCAGAAATAATGTTACACAGATATTTCTTCATCCTGAAAACAAATCAATGCCTTTCCTCCAGCAGCAAATTAATTTGAAATTTGCAGGTGCTCTGCCAAAATAATTGTTTTAATATTCAGAAACTTAAGTAATAGGATAGTGTGTGATTCTGAAGCAGTGGTCACAAAAGGGAATTTCTGCATGCTATGGCTATTTACCATATTCAGCTGTGAATAACAGTGATTTAGATTTTAATTCAGGTTACGGTAAGTGAAGAAAAAACAAGCAGTGAAGACAACTCAGCTTACAGTGTTCACATGAGTTCATAGATTATGTTAAAATATAAAAGACGGTGGTGTTTTTAATTCAATTTTCTAGCTCAGGCTTAAGAAAACAGTCTCTTCTGATTCTACTTTGATGGATTTTTTTCAAGTACTTTGATTGGGAAGGCAAAACATAAATCTGTGTGTTTAGAAAGACTATTTCATTACTACATGCAGTACAAAAGAATAGGTCAGAGATGGTGAGGTGAAAATATTATTATTTGTTTCTCTATTGATTCAGTACTGAAACGTAAAATCTATCCTTTACAATTCAGAAAAACATCTAATCTTAAATATATAAAAGTCTTTTGAAAATGTCACGGATAATAAAGGTATGTAAGAACACCTAGCAGTAAAAGAATGAGGAAAGATAACAGGATACATTTTAACAAGATTTAAAACATACTTTATACATATTTTTAAAAAGTGAAATACTTTTTAACACTTTTTAATACTTTTTACATTTATCAGAACACCAGGGAGATCAACAGTTTCTTTCAGTCAAGCCTTTATGATCTACAATGAAGTGTTTTTAAGGAATCTAATTGAAATTAGTACATGAAACTTAAACTGATCTTAAATTTACCTTGTTCACTGGAAAATGCTCTGAAGCTATTGTGCAATTAGGTTAGGCAAATGAATGTCATCTAAAATATTAGAGATTTAAGATATTCACACCATTCAATTCTATTGTCATTATTCATGATGAGTAGCACATAACTCTATAGGAAGTGTCACTGAAGAATCTTTTGCCAGTCATTAAGAATTTTTAAAAATATAGTAAATAAAGATTACAGCATCAAACATTTCAGAACATTTACTGATCTGCTATCTTCTTTCCTATCATTTAACCAAATATTGACAAGTTAAACCGGCCATTACATAATATGCAATCAATAAAACAGCAGGTTCAATAAAAAAAATTACTGTTGAATACATTATTTACAGCCTGATTATCAGTAAAATAAACCAAGCTAAAATCAATTCATTGCATTAGGAATGCTATTTCCAGGAAAGAAAAGTGTGTGTGTTGAAGGAGAGACTAATAGATATCTGGTTTCATCAGCCTATTATTTGAAAATATTTCATAATCACTGATCTAGATGGTAAAATCCAAAGGCGTTTAACAAGGAAAATGTGCCATGAGTACCTATGAAGCAGTAATGCAGTTACACACTCTTTCTTCTTAGGTAAGGAAATACAAAAAACAAGGACAAGAAAAATTAGAGATAGAGATAAAGCACAGTAAGTGAAAGAAACAGAAAAAAAGTAACTAAAGGAAAGGACAACATTTGACAGCTCCCAAAAGCAAAGTAAAGCCTTGCCAGTCGCTGAACAACAGCTACTTGGAAGTCAACCCCATCCCACTTCTTCATCTCACATTGTGTCCTCTGAATGTGATGACACAGCATGGGACATCTCCTTGGTCAATGTGGGTCAACTGTTCTGGCTCTTGCTTATCCTCACAAACTCTTGTCAACCTCCAACTTATTGTCTCTTGGGTAGCAAGGGAAAAATAAAAAGCCTTGGACCTGTGTAAGCACAGTTTAGCAACAGCCACAGCATCAGTCTGTTATCAACACTATGTTAGCTACAGACACAAACCACAGCATCACATGGGCTGCTCTGAAGAAACTTCCCCACCAGTCCATCCCAGCCAGTCCCAGTACATTATTCCGTAGTTATGGCACAATCTCCACTTCTGAAGTGATGCCATTTGGGTTTGGCCTTTTTTGTATTTTGAAAACTCTGTATTCTTCACATATCTATTCTAGCTCTATAGTCTATTATATTAAGGACTAGTTTTCCCAGTACTTTTCCATGGCCTTTCCCTGAGCAGAAAGACAAAACAAATTCCAGAGCTCCAAGCCACAGGGGGTACAAGGCCCCAGTGCTGTCCTGGTTCTTCCTGGGAACCAAGGCCAAGAACAGCTCTTGGAGATCCATTCCCATGGACAAAGCACAGCCAGTGCTGAAGGGGGGCTCCAGAGAAGGGGCTTGGCCCGGGGGGGAATTGTATCACCATCACTTTTCCTTCTAATTGGTGCCTTTTATCAATTATGCTAATTTCCTAAAACCTATAAATGTGTACTCACCCCTGAGAGGGGTGAGCTTTTGTGGACATCTTTCCATAACTGCCCTGAAGGCCTTCAAATAAAGACCCTCTTTTATAATCCCTCTTTACTAAAATTACCTCAAGTTTCATTTCCAGGTTGGGAAAAAGCAACGAAAGCACCTGGTTGCTTTGTAGAAGTGCCTGTCTCATCCAGAAGAGATGTGATGTAGGTCTATGAAAGCTAAAACTTATTTTATTGTTTTCATTATAAAATATAGATGAAACTTACATGAAACTAAGACTATAGTAAAATAATGTCGATTTTTTAATTTAAAAAAATTAAAAATATGATGAAAAGACAACATCTGTAGCTGTATATCCCTAAAAGAGAAATAAGACACAAAAATTTTACATATTTTAAAGACATAAAAAGAAATTAAATTTACCCCAAAAATGACAGGAAAGTAAATCTGCATGACATAAATGGCAAGCACAAGCTTTAAAAATAGCAAGGGTTTTAACTATCGGCTTCAAAATGTTAGAATCTTTCAAATTAAAAGGGTTATGGGATATTAGGTGTGATTTTTTCTTAGTAGGAAAAACACCAATTGACCAAGCTGACGATATTATTGCACTAATATACTGGTGTCAAAATCCAAGTGCTTACAAGCCACTGTGAAAATGAGAAAGAATGGGTTCATAATGTTAATGTTAAGAACTTAAAGAAGTTTGTTTTTTTTTCCAGTATTTAAGTAAAGAAGTTGCCCAATATGTTTTGTTGCTTTTATACAATGCTACTTTAAAGATAAATAAAATTGCTAACCCCTTATCACTGGCACCCATTAGACGAGGCTGCTCAACCTGGCCACATCCAATGTGTCCTTGAATATTTTCAGAGATGGGGCATCTACAGCTTCTCTGGGTAACCACTGGGCTTATTTTGCTCCAGTGCTTCAGCACACTCACGGCAGAGAATCTGTTCCTAATCTCTCCTCTTCCAGTTTAAAGCCATTACTCCCTGCTCTATCATTACACCTTGTGAAATCTCCTGTCCAGGTTTCCTGTAGCCCTTTCAGGTACTGAGGAGAGGCTACAGGGTCTTCTCAGAGCCTTCACCTGTTCTGAGTGATTTTAACTCCCTCAGTCTGTCTAAAGGAGAGGTATTCCAGTTCTCCAAGCATCTTCATGGCTCTTCTCTGGACTTATTTAGACAGATCCATGTTCTCCTTATGTTGGCTGCCCCAGAGCTGGGCAGAGTACTCCAGGTGGAGTGAAAACACAACAAAAATCCAAAAGTGCAGCATTTAGCAAAAACTTCATGCCTACTAGGTTGCCGGACATCATGAACCAATTAGAAAAGGAAAAGTGATTTCAGAGAGCAGCATTCTACAAGGAGTGACCACAGGGAAAAGGGTGGTGCTTAACAAGTGACCATTGGCAGGGGTCTTGCTTGCTTCTGTTCCATGGACAATTCTCACCCACTCATGCACCATTTTCTGTTGCAAGACATAATGGCTTAAATCACTGTGTTGTGTTGTTTCCTCTTCTCAACTATATATGTATCCCCTATTTTATTGCTTTCATAGCCTCAGTAATCTAATAATATAAATAGAGATCAGAATATTTTAAATTATACTTTGACTAGTCTAAGTTAAAGCAACTCTAGAGAAACATCAAGCAAAACATATACAACTATGGTGTTTGCCAGAAGACTTTGATAAAATGAAGTCATAAATTAGACAGGTTTTTTTTGAGATATTCCTTCAATTTGGAAAAAAACAACATTGAAGGTAATATGTTATGCTCCAGTCAATGAAAACATGCTGTTTCTCAATTGTTTTAGCACATTATATCATATATTTTCTATAAAGCTCTGAATAAATTTGGAAGGTCATGATCAGTCTTGTCCTACAACATTATCATAATAGATGAAATATTATTTCTATTTTGTACCAGTTTTGGCCAAAATCTGATGATTTAAAAGATTTGACTTTGCAGATCTTAGTCAATTGAAGATTTTGCAAGGCATTCAGTTAGGCTGATTCTCAATAATACTGTATATATACATAAATCACAAACATAAAAATATAATATATAAATAACAATATAACCATTAAAATAAATTAGCAGGTGGAAATGACCACTATTCTATGAAATGGGGTCCTGATGGGAGACTGTCCTACTCATTGTTCACTTTTTATGATGTGGTAGTATTTTTCTCTTTGTATGTTATTATTCATGTCATTGGGGATACAATTCAATTTTAAAAGTTGTAATAACAAGCAAATTAAAACTTAACCTTTAAAATAGGATGAAAGAACTAACATATAAATTTTGGATACTTTAATGAGTCACATGTTGGTAGCTGAATAGCTACCATTTCATAGGCATCACACAAACTTCCTTAAGTGGTATATAATGGCTTCCTAATAGAATTACTTATGGGCCTTAGGGAGGAATTAGATTTTCATTATTACATTCATAATTTAGAAAAGGAAATGTTGATTAGATTTGTTTAATTTAATGTTCCAGGTAATGTGGGATTTTCCTCACTAATATATTTATTTTTGAGTTTGAGTTTTGTTGCTTTCTTCTGTGCTTCTCTGATGAATAATGTAAGTTTTATAGCACTAAATCGTGATAAAGGTTAACAGTAATGAATTACTATTCTCCTTTTTATTTGTTTGGGGTTTTTTTATGAACCTCAAGATACACTTAGGTTTCAATTATTACACTGTTCATGTTTACATATCCATGTAGTCATTTGCAGACCATGTGAGAAAACTTGAATAAAGAATACTTGAATAGAGAGACTAAGCTAGAAATGTCTTTAGAACACTTTTTGGGATTTCTAAGTATCTCCAAATTATGCTCTAGCTCTTAATTTTTTCTCTAGGATGGATTTAGTTTTGGTAATTTCCAAGAGACCATGGTAAACGATGAAGCGACAATTCCCAAGTGTCAGATATGATGAGGTGGATACCCTCCACCTCATCTCCCCAGTGCTCACTGCTGTCCTACTCAAAACAACACATTAAAAAACAAAGTAACTGTCCTTAATCATTTGTTAGAAAATATTCACAGCATTATCAATAATTTTGCCTCTCAGACAGAGTGGCAAAATTATTGATAACTGTAGGAGGACCCTACTGAGAGGGGCAAATTTTTGTAAAGTATGATTAGTCTTCAGACAATCTTTTGTTATAGATAGTGGCAGGAGAGAAAGAAAAAAAATAAACACCTTTTCTAGAAGCCAAATTAAAACACTGAGTCACAGTCTTGCTCTGATTGGCCACTAGGTAATCACTCTTCACAAGACAAGAAAAGTTTAGTAGGAATAATCTTTAAGGGCATGGCAAGCACCACTTCAGCTCCTCCTGATAAGTGCCACCAGAGATGCAAGAGAGGCACCCACAGAAGGGTGTCAGACAGCACTCATCTTCCAATCCAGCCAGGGGGTGGTGGAACAGCAGGGAAGAAGGTGATCAGTTGCTACTCTCTAAAGAAAGTACAAGAAAGATGGAAATTATAGAGATCTCTCTTGGGCAGCAGTGCAGGTCAGAGGGATGGCTGGACAAACTGCTGCTGTCTGTCAGGGCTGCGCAAGGTTGAGACAGCAGTTCCTGTGCTTCGCTAATTTCTACTACCCCTTCTTTTAGGAAAATGAAACATGCTATCAAAAGCTCCCACATGAATCTTATTCCAGTGGAATCTGTCCAGCTCTTCTGGCATTAACTGACATGCATTAGAGCAGCAAACACTTGATTCACCTGCACTCAATATATCACAAGTAAAAATTGTGTGTCTTTGATAATTTCTACTGCAAGTGATCCTCTATGCGTTTGAAGGCAACTGAGATCCTCTACAAAACAAGGAAAGCTAAGAGGTTTCAGGGCTCAAATTCTGGCAAAGTAAGAATAGTTGTAAGAATATGGTAATTATCAACCAGCAGTAGAAGGCATAAATGTTGAAGAAAGAAATCAATCTGCAGCAAACGAAATTATGGATGAATTTTATAAACTGGTAATATGACTGTATCCAGACTTTACTTTGGTTACTCCAGTGAGAAAAAGACAGATCTTCTGAAATGATTCTTCATACCATATGTATCTGAGAAGCCTGAAAAGCTTTCATTAAATTTGTTTAGAAAGCAAAAAATATTTCTTTCCTAGAATGATTTAGATGTTTTCAAATTTTTATCATAGCAAAAGATTAAGAGAAACAGTTCTAAGAGATGCATTGAATACACAGAAAAGCCCAAATTGCTTCTGGATTTGCACACATGTATCTTATTTTATGAAATGTAAATGTTGAGTATATTGACTTTGTTGTTTTCATCTTGAATTCTTCCAGTTATGAAACAGATGTTACTGTGGAGAAAAAGGAGTAAGACACTGCTAAATATTCATGTTTTGAATGTTTCAAAATAGTATTATGAACCCAATAATTTTCTATTTTTTATTTTCAACAAGTGAATGTAATAGAAATAATCATTTCTTTAGAAACCAGTTCTGAGGGCTAGGAATCTACATTCTGCAGTTTTGGCTAAGCTCTTTAGGTTGGTTTCTACATCTTTGTACTCATATTTCTCTCTATTATCATGTATTCAAGAACATAATCCTAAAATTAAGACTCTCAGTCCTCTGAGAGTTAAAAAAAAAACCTATTAACCACATAAAAGCACTTCTGCTGCATGTTGTCTGTCCCTAGAATAATGTTCAGCAGGAGAAATATCTTGGAATGACCAGACATAACATCTTTTGTTCTGCTTCATTCTATCCTGCTTCTAAAGTATAATGGCGAGAAATACAATGCAATGCTGTGGAGTATTAAATAAACTGAAGGGAAAAAAAGCACTAGGACTTCATTTTCATATTTGGATCCCCAGAAGTCACTGTTTCTCAACTATCTAGATATAGGATTGATAGGAAAGAAATTATTCTTCCCAATGAAGAAAAACAAAAGTCAGGGTGACTGTGTACAAAAGTGTCTTCAAGTTACATCATTAGAAACAAAATTAAAGGACTTTTTCATATTTAAGCTTGTACTTTGTTGAAAATTTTTACCAAATCTAGTTATTGTTGACCCTTTATTCAAAAATTGCCATTTTTGCTTCTTTTTACCTTTTACAGAAGGGTAAACCAACAATTTGTTTCTTCTGCAATATGTGACTATTAAAATGCTTATGTATGTTCATACTTTACTATTAAAATGGAACAATTTTGTGTTGCCTAGATACAGATCAGAAGGTTACTTTATATAACTAATACACATGAATAAACAAAGCAATCACAGTTGAGAATAATTCTTTGTTCTAGTATTTTCTTTAACCTCCTTTGCCCTTTTTTGTTACCATTGCTTGTGACAATAAAAACATTCTTATTGAATATACCTACAACTCCAGAAGATTCTATGGTCTTTCTTTTACATTCAAAGCATTTCATCAGCTGTTTCTTAAATGGATTATTGTGCCCATTCACTAGATTGTTGGCACAAAGAAGACAATGACTACAGCAATCAACATTTCTGGCCTGGTTTTATTTGGATGTAAATATAACACAAAGCATCTTGCACCTATGCAACCCATACAATTATCTAAAGTTGTATTTTTCAATTTATAATTTATAATTTTAAAGAAATACTGTTTCTCCAAATCTGTTCTTATTTAAAATGGTCATCATAAAGTGAAAATTAATAGATAGATACATTACATATGTTTGCAGAACTTCATAAATTATGGTTATTACTCATAAATTGTAATTCCCTCTCTTCTTTTAAATTTGAACTGTACTTTTTTCACCCTATGTTCATCTACATGTTGGTCTCCAGAGGAATTTTTATACACATATAAACACACAAGCACACCTGTGTGTATGGATTTTGTGTTCATTAAGTACAAGCTGAAAAACACAAATCTGTCTTTTGTCAAACATTTAAACCCACTAAGTGATATTTATTGCTAGAAAAGAAAATGTTAGAAAAACAAATTGCTAATGGGAGAACGTTACAGAATCTACTTTATGGGCTGTCACATGGTTTTGGTTTGTTGTCTTTTTTCCCATGGGAACTTAATGAATAATGTAAATTAAACCTAAATAAAATAAAATTATTTGCTCAGTTCCAATTATTTTCTTTTCTCTGAACATTTTCAACTATTGATGCACACAGCTTCCTTTTGCCTCTTTGTCTTATGACCCCATGATTTTTCTAGCCTGTCTGAAGTCACCACAGTCCACCAGAAAGATAAATTCTATCCTTAATTGGAATATCTCTTTGGGGGCTGAGCAAGTTTGTAAACTAGGTTTCTACATCTTGTATGAATACTCTCAAGGTAAGATGAGAAATAGCTGTTTCTTAACACCTCCTGCTCTTGAATGCAAGCCTTACTGGTTCCTAAGGGGAAGGCTCCAAGCAGTGTCTGCTTCCCATAGGATGGTTGCTTTGTCTTAATCAGGAAAAACTTGACTAAAGAAAAGTCAAATTTTCTTTATGGTCTTTCCTATGGTGTCCAGAGCTGCCTATCTTTCTCCACTGACTGCCTTACTAATAATCACTCTATTTTTGTAGAATAGACCCTAAATATGAAGTCAGGCATCTGCAAGGACCATAGAGATAGTGTTTGAGTTGAACATCTAATCAAACACAAGTAACTAATAGGCAGTGCTACCAAATAAACATCCCAACATCTCTACAAACATCTAAATTAAACACTTCAGTAAAGATTCCCAGTGCTGCTTACTATAGAATATATTTTTAAATTATTTTCTGGCTATTTTTAGAAAGTTTATTTTATATCCACACACTTTGTAATATACAGAGAGTTTTGCTTTTGCAATGCAAACACATACAGAATATATGAATAGAAGTAAAACAGGTAGTGGCAATTGGTATTTTACCTGACAATTAATGAAACTTTTAACATAACCTGGATAGTGTGCTCTTTTATGTCAGCTGGTGAGTTGTTTGCCACCATTTGCTGAATTTGTTGCATTATGAACAGAGACAATTTTGCTTGCGTGCTACTTTGGAATCAAAGCAATGACTCACAAGCACTGTTTGTCTGTTTGTGACAACAAGTCTTTGTACCAATATTCGTACTGAAGATATCAGAGTTCCCAACAGGATGCAGAACTTTTTATGGTGCCTTTTTCATTCCCTATTTCATGGCAGATCACCAAATATGTTTCTAAGTGGGTCATTCAGCCCATTCAGAGTTTTGAACTTTTTTCCTCTATTTTTATCCAAATTTTTAATCACGTCAATATCCTCCTGAGAAAGAGCTTTAGGGATATAACATCAGTGCAGATATATTTTCTGTGTAGTTTGACACCAAACACAGCATTTGAGAATGAAGACTAGAAATCAGGAAAATACACAACCTCCTGGACAAAACTTCAGCATATTTTTAATGTTTGCTTGTTCTAAAATATTTAACATATACATATACAAACACACAAACTCACACACATATTCAAAATACTCCCTATAAAGCATAAATCTCAATATATACAATCTTCATTACAATGAGAAGATAGATGGATACAAGGCTCTTCATTTTCATAGGATGATTTGAGACTTTTTACTTCCTTGTTAATGCACCATTATTATTGCTTCTAGGGTCGTAAACTTTAGGTCATTTAACAGAATTTTTGAGCTACACAGAGGGATAGAAATCTGAAAGTGTCAAGTTGCCTTGTACTTCCAGGTTCACAACTTTCAAACTTCACAATTTGGATGTAAAAAAAAAAATTTTGTTTACACCAAATTTTAGAACCTAAGATGCATTTCATATCAAGTGAAATAGATTGTGTAAAATTGGGTTAAAAAAAACCCTAAATATTTTGTTTTTTGATAGATTAATATCGAAGGATTTTATCTTAAATTACCAGAAGTCTATGTCAGTGTTTCTTCTGTTATTGCTCAGATAATTAAAGTTTCAATAAGTACAAGGACATGAATTCCTACTGCTTTGCTCTTCTGGAAAAGGAACTGATGAAAAAGGAGTGGCAGAGACATACAGCTGTGTATAAATGCTCTCTAGTCAAACTAGCCTCTGCTAAGTGTAGGTCTACAGAACAATTTCTGTGATAGGATTTCTTTTATCTCACTGCTCCCTCCCTTCTCTTCACATCTTATCTCTTCCCAATGTTTTACTGGGGGTTTTTTGTTGTTTGTTTGTTTGTCTGTTTATTTTTCATTTGTTTGGTTTTGTTTTTGTTTCATGTTATGGTACTTTATTGGTGCCCTGCCTCTGAAAGTAAGAAAATACAATTATCTTTATTTTGCAAATGAAGAAATTGGAATAGAGAAACTGAAAACTCAAGATACATAGAAAACCACTTTTAGAATAAATAATAGAATAAAGAAGAATATGGCTTCCAGTTCTAATTCAGCATGCTGCAAAGCAAATGTTTTCATCAATGAAAGTAAATAGAAAATCACAGATGATAAATCTTACAGATGACTGATCTAAAGGGAATAAAACATCCAGGATGCAAGCTACAAATACACTTAGTATTCTGATCTTTTTCCTTCATGCAATAATTCTTAATTCAGAGCAAAGCACAGATTTATACAAGAGCGTGGAATGGAAGGCATAGCTTTGGAATGTATGTGAATGTGAGAAGAGCAATGGGCAGTAACCTACAAATCAATGACTAGAAAAGCCCCAAGGGGCTGGGGCTTTTGTAGAGCAACTGAAGATTCCAGTGTGATAAACTGCTGCTATCTTTAGATTGGAAGAATCAGTTCATAAGAAAAGAGAGATGACTTCATCCTTATGAAGAACACTGTAATCCATTTTGAGGTTTCTATTTTAAGAGATTGAGTGTGAATCAAGGAGGAGCCAAAAAATTCAGGATCTTAGGAGAATAGAAAAAAAGTAAGATTCATCTCTCTTAGTTTCAAATATTGTTAGTGTAGAGAGCTGAGTTAGATCTCTAGGTGTTTCTTTAACCTTAAGGCTGACCAGGATCTACTACATTTAAGGCATACACATATAATGAAATTCCACTCTTTAGATTTTGGAATCCAAGTTTGTTGAGGTTTTGCAAAAAGATTCAGATAAGACTTAATTGCAATGTAAAAATACCTTTATGATCACAAAAACTCACTTGCTTGGCAAGGAAAAGTCTCAAAAACAACAACAAAAAGGCAGTAAGCTAAACTGAGACAAATTCAAATGAGATATAAACATGGAAGGTTTTTCAAAAGAGCAAGTACTGTTGATACATTATAAAAGTGAGTACATGATTTTGATACAACCCTTCTAAGAACAGATCTGATAGCATAAAATTTATGTGAGGATTTATTTTATTTCAAAAAACACACCTCTGACTAATGAAAAGCAACTTTGAAGATGTTATGACTACATTATCCCATTTTCAACACACAGAGATTATCCTTCAGTCCACTGATAAAGAAGGGAATTTTATATTCTAGTCTAGTACCTAAATTACTGCAGACCCATTAAAAATTACATATAAACCCCTATGTGCAACTACTGACTGGTATAGCTAACTATGATCTTCTAGCATCAGTTACTGGGGAATATGCTTAGAGTGAGAATTACATTGGCAGCACTAAGTTAAGTTATAGCATAAGAAATCCCTCATCAGATTTGATCCTTTCATTAAGTATTTCAATTTCGTACATCAATGGAAGCTTCTTTTCTTGCAAGAAATAATTCTTTCCATTCAATTTTTCTATTAATATGCAACTATTTCAATTTTAAGCTATATATTTCCTGACCAAATTTTCCTTCCCTTCTACTATTGCTTATACCAGAGCCAGCCACAGGAACATATTCAGTTTCACCTCCAGAAACAGAGGCAGATGATCACAATGTTGTGAATGGGTGCTGTTATTGGTCTATAATGAAACAGTGATTTCCATATGGCAATTTCTAATCACCGATACAATAAAATGGAACAGTTTATCCATTCACCTTGTCCTTGTTTAGGATGGCAATCCAGCTGCCTAACATTGTGCCATTAAATCAACAGTTCCATAAGAAATTGTTCTTCTCTCAAAATCTCTTAGAGACGTTGCCTTTTCCTTACAGCAACAAAAGAACCCCAGTAATTCCATCTAGAAGGAAAATTCTAGGTTTCATAACAAAGTGGATATTACCTTTGCCTATGATTTCCTCTGAATGCCTACTACAGCTAACCCAGTTTTCCTGGTGTCTTTTACAGGGATTCTGGGTTACCAGAAGTGTAGCTGAGGATTACTTTCTTCTAATGATGATTCAATTTTTATGAAACATTAATCATGTTCTGAGAAATAAAGAGAAAAATTCATAGATTAGGCTTTTAACACATTTTAGGGTGATTGGAGGAGGGGGTTAGAATTCCATATTCCTTTAAAATCAGTAATTTTTATTAATAGAAACACTGTAACACATTCTATGTTACTACTGAGCCATGAATATACCAGAATTAATAAATATATTATTGATATGCTATGCCTATTCATATTTATGGGTTTCTCCTGCCACTGAGGCAAACAGAAATATTTTACACAAAAATTTACCCTTTGCTAGTAGATTTTTTGATAAACCGAACATAAAATATAAAAATAATAATTTAATTTAAACAAAGCAAAATTATAAAGACAGCTATACCACAAGTGTAAATCACTGAAAAAAAAAGTATGGTTCAAATCAGTACGGTAAACTAGATTTCAACTCTTCCAAAGAACCAAGGGATGTAGACGCATGTCATGGAATGAAGAACAGAAAAAAAAGAATTAATTTTTAACCAGCATTTTCAGTATCTGGTTAATTAATTCCAAGACAACAGCAGAGATTAATCTATCACAATTTTTAAGCTGAGCAGTTCATAGAGGAACTTACTTGATTTTGTCAACTTAATAATGCCTCCCAATGTTTGTGAAAAGGGCATTGTCTCAAGAATGCAAAGAAATTAAACTAAAACAGAACACAAAACAAATTACAGGTTCATTGGTGACTTAATAGGCCTTCTGTGTGAAACAAAGCAAAATGATGAAATGAAGGATTACCTTCACCTTTTTAGCTTAAAAGAACTACAATAAATTATTTTTTTGTTTGTTTGTTTGTTTTTAAGGCAGAAAACCTGCTTTAACTTCAGTCTTACAAATACTTTTGGAAAAAGAGAGCTTTGCAGATATGATTAGGTCTTCTGAAATAAATGACTCCTCCTCAGATTCTTAAATGTTTGCAAAATCACACTGCATGTCCTGTAGGAGACATTTCCCAAATGCAAAATCCAGTAGCTGCAAATTTAATGTTTACCATCTGTGGGGAAAACAGGTTTTATCTCAAAATACCAGATTGTGATGCACTTTTCACTAGACAAGATTTTTTTTCTATTACTTATTTCCCTGATTAGTCTAAAGCTAAATGAAGTGAAACTGTCTTTGACAGTTACAATCACATCTATAGATATTACAGGAAGAACATCTCCCCAAATGGCAGCCTGTTTATCAAACCAAAGGAGGGTTAACAAACAATTCCAGCAGTAACCAATTCTATCAGACCTCAGGAGAAGGAGCACAGCACAATATTCTTTTCAGTGTAAACTTTACTAAAACGTTTCACAGGTAAGTAAATTAGAACACAGCAATTAAAGAATGAGAATTATTCCTGAGAAAATGACCCACACTTAAAAGTTCATAAAAAGAAATATTAGTATTAAATGAAAATTCCAAAGAAATACTGTAATCATAATATATCAATGCAGAGTACAGTATTACATGCTATATATATATATGTATTATCTCTTACATAAGATGTATTTTGCATTTGACATAAAGACGTTTGTAACATTATTAAGTTCCCATGATCAGCCCTAAACAGAAGGGAGTCAATGGGAAGGTCAATATAAAATCAACAATTTGGAAACAAACTCTGACAAGAAAAATAACTAAAAATTAATAATGCAAAAGTATTGTTAACAAAACATAGAGGGTTTTGTATAGATCCCATTATAGATGAGGACTATATCCCTCGAAATTCGAAGAAAAAATTCTTGCAAAATTCCTCCTCATGAGTGGTAAACAACAATAAATTATTTATATTCCAGATTCCAGTTATGGGCAAAGGAGGAACATGGAAGAACTTCCTCTAATTCACTTAAATTAAAAAATATATAACTTTAACCACCACAATTTCATTTGCTTTTACTCTCAAAAGGATGCAGAAGTAAAGAATAGATGGGATACTATTAACTGGTCTTTGAGGCAATAGACACTGTCATTGGACAGCTTTTAGTGACTTTTCATGTTTTTTCATGTCTCTCTCTCTCTCTCTTGCCCAGTTATTCCCATGAAAGGCTAGTTCCTGAGTATTACTAAAATGATCTAGGAAACCCTCTCTGTGAATAGCTTTTTATTGAAAACTGAAAGAGATCTTGCTTCTTAAAGGATTAGGCAGTACCTGAATAGGGATTTCAAAAATAGCAGTTAGCCATTAATATTAATACTTACCTGCTTTAAATTGCGTCCCTAGACTACAGACAGATAAGTTGAGCAATTTGTGAGAGAAACTGTAATCATCCTGTTATTACAGAAAAAGCAATGAGACATAACTGTGCAACACAACAAAACTGAACTTTGGATCCTTGTATCCTCTTGCAAATAAATCCAAGCGCAAGCCTAAACCTGCAAACCTTTGGAAGGGAGCCCCATTCTCTCAAGCTTCACTGAAAGGGCCCTCTTCAACACCATAAAACCCACATCCATGCAAGTCCTACAAAGAAGCCCTTTGGCTCAAGAAGGCTTGGATAAAATAAACAAAATAACAGATGCCGTAGTTTTCATTCAGGATAAACCTCCTAAAATCAAACCGTGAATAAAAAAAATTATGGACTATAAGTACGAGTAATATGAACTATGCATGGAGACTACATAGAGTTATCTATCAATAAAGAGTTATCATATTATTAGCACAGGAGTATTCCATTGGAAGATTACATCAGAGCTTTAACAGACTGTTCTATGGCATTATGTAGAGCACTAAATATTTTAAATATCTCTTCAGCCATCAACAGAAGACACAGGAATCAAAAAAGCTAATCATGCATCAAAATGTCAATGTCAGTTCAAAGCCCCATAAAGACTGGAAAAGTAATTTCTTGCTTTAATATTGAAAAATATGAGTCAGTTCAAACTTTGAATGCAGTTTTGATGTGTTCCCGGTCATTTTGGGAAGCACTTTTTGTTTTATTTGCATTTTTAACCCAGACAATGAAAATCAGATTTGAAATATTGTTTTCAATTGTCTTTTTTTTCAGATTTTTACTGTCCTTTTCTGCTTACGACTTTTCTTATGTATACTGTCTGAATGCACACAAAGAAGCAAGCAATAAGGGCACAGAGCTGAATTCTCTTCTCTACAGTTGGTCTCAAAATGCTCAGAGTGATGAAAATGATGTGTCTATCTAAGCTCAAATGAAGGTATTAAGGTATTATAAGAGCTTAACCAAAGTTAGAGACTTCAGGGAAGATTTTAAGAAAAGGATTCCTCTTAATCTAACCTTATAGAGGTTGAGAATCTTGCTGAATCTTATCATGTAGCTTTTCCTTGTAGTCAGTCAATGGAGACTGACTAATGACAACCCTGCCTATTTTTTTTTAGCTAGAATAAGGGTTATTAACCTTTTTTTAGTTCTTCTGTGCTGCATTTAATAGAGAGGGAATACTACTAGATGCTTAAAATTTCTGAAGTGGATGTTTAAGGGAAAATACAAGAGTGTTGCATGAGCATCTGCAGCTATAAATGTAGAATTTATACAATGAGTTTTATACAGGATCTTCAGAGCTCTCACAAACTCCTGTAGTGGACAGTATCGCCAAAGGATTGGCAGTTGTAATATTTATATCTATTTGTATCTCTATGTACATGCAGATATCAATGAATTTTGAATGATGTACCCTTTCACATTCCTGTCTGCTACACAAGAAATCAAGTGGTAAAGCAGCATGCTGTGTAATATACTGCTGTAAAAAGATATTTTTTTTATCATTATGACTATGTATGCAGGAATTGGGTGAGTGTCCATATGATGTGTGAAAAAATAAGAAAAAATCAAATGCAATGAAAAGAAAAAAGAGAAAAAATTAAGTTCTTTGTATCAGCTAAATAGCCAAGAAGCAAGAAGATAAATATGCTTGCAGCAAGGTTGACTGGATATTGGTTATAAAGAACTCTTTAGTATCTTTTTCAAGATAGGTCCCTCTGAAGATCTATTACCCTGAAATGGGAGTGGGACAATTCCTTTACAGTTGTTGGGTTTTTTACCTTCAATTTTTATTTATTCTTATATAGACACAAGTTGTCTCACTTATGAAGATGGGAATACAAATCTGTCCAAAAAAATTGTTCATCATTTCAAACCTGGAAATAAATTTTACTGCAAGAAATAGATGATTTTCTTAGATTGTTGGTAAATCTGCTGTGATCAATGATAGAAAATTATTTATATTATGTACACAGGGCATTATCAGCAACATTTCTCATTTGAGTCTTAATTGACACTAGAGAATGGTAATATACATACTTAACAATAATGCCATTTGGATGTCTATTCCATATCCACTATTAGAGGTTTTTAAGCTTAGAAGTCATTTTGTTCTTTCTCTACTTATTTTCTCTGGTAAAAATGCTTATTTCAATTCCCACTTTATTTGCTGCCTAATCTGTCACAAATACTCATGGTCAGATTATCTCTATATTTGACTGACTTTCACAGAAAACAAAGCATTACCAATGCCCTCTGATTCATTGCAGTACTGTGCTCTCAGAGTGAAATTTCTACACAAACACAGATTACATTAAAGATGAAATGAATGTAAAATCGACAGGGCTTTTAAAAACATATGGTGGGAGAGATATTGTTTTATTCTCACATTATCTTTCTAAAACCATTTTCATACAGGAGATTTTTAGAAGTCTCCTATAAATTATTAATTATTATATATTTCTCTGAATAAATGTGCAAGTAAGAGAAATAGCAAAGTCTTTCAGCTTCTTAAACTATGTACTTGATTTCTTATAAAAATTAATTGTAACTCTACAAGGAAACAAAGAGAATCCTTTAAACACAGAAGAAAAACTACAAGAGAAAGACTTAAATTTATTAAATCATTCATAAGTGAAAAAAAAAGTACATATCTTACTGTCATAAGAACAAAGAACTTGTATCTTTCCCTTTCTCAATAAACACATCATGTGATGGGTGAGCAAGTGGCCCACAGGTTGGGCACAAAGGGTCACAGGGAATGGGTGACTGATGACCTGTCACGAGCAGGGCTCCACAGGGCTCCATCCTCAGCCCTGTGCTCTTTGTCTTCATGACGTGGATGCAGGACTGGAAGGGATAATAAGTTCACAGGCAATAGAATACTGGGAGGAAGTGTTGACACACTCAAAGGCAGGGAAGGAGGCCCTGTGGAGAGTCGTCAACAAATTAGAGAGCAGGGCAATCACCAACCATAAAATGTTCAACAAGGGAAGTGCTGGACTGTGCTGTTGGGGTGGGGCAATCCTGGATGTGCAGACTGGGAAATGAGATGCTAGAGAAGAGTGCTATAGGAAGGGACCTGGGGGTCCCCATCAACAGAAAGTTAAATATGAATTAGCAGCCATGGAGGCCAAACCTGTCCTGGGGGCATCAGGGACAGCATGGCCAGCTGGGCAAGGGAGGGGATTGTCCTGCTCTGCTCTGAGCTGGGACAGCCTCACCTCCAGTGCTGGGGGCAGCTTTGGGTGCTGCAACATGAGAAAGACATTGAACTGTTAAAGAATGTCTGAAGGAGGGCAACAGGGATGGTGAAAGGTCTTGAAGGGAAGGCATGTGAGAAGCAGCTGAGGTCACTTGGTCTGTTCAGCCTGGAAGAGACTGAGGGGAGACCTCACTGAAGTTACAGCTTCCTTATGGGGGCAAGCAGAGGGTAAGGCACTGGTCTCTGCTCTCTTGTGGTCAGTGACAGAACACAAGGGAATGGCCTGAAGATGTGCCAGGAGAGGTTTAGGTTGGATATCAGGAAAAGGTTCTTCACCCAGAGGGTGGTTGAGCACTGGAACAGGCACCTTAGGAAAGTAGCCACAGCACCAAGTCTGACAGAGTTCAAAGGTGTTTGGCAGCACTCTTGGGCACATGATCTGATTTTTGGGGTGGCCCTGTGCAGGGTTAAGAGTTGAACTCCATGAACCTTGTGAGTACCTTCCAACTCACCAAATTCTGTGTGATTCTGAGTGATTTACCTTCATTCACCTCTTTTTTTTTTTTTTTTTTAATGTGTTTACAAAATAGTATCTCGCTCTTTCTTCCTTTGCCAAGTGTTGTTATATGCAAGCAGCACTGAGTTTTAGTGGAAGCCATGTTTTAACAACATCTAAATAGCAAAGATTTAATATAACTTTGAAGAAATTGATAAGCCATTTGTATCAAAACAGAAATACACTTTGGTTTTTTATTAGGTTTGGCAACATTCAGTAGCTAGCTCACTTTTCCAAGGTATGTTATTCCATTACATCCCTATGCTGTTTAGGCATGATAATGACTGGTAGGTCTACAGAGAAGACACTGCACACAGAGAAAAGACTGAAGACAAGGACTAACTGAAACTGGTCAGAGCACAAGCAACCAAACCAAAGGCTGCAGTGCCTAGAGAATCTCCTCCCACTGACATTCTCTAGAGGCAAGCTATTAAAGCTCTCCCTAGATATAAAGACATTAAATGACATTGTCCTATGCTTGTTCCAGGAGAGCAAAGACAATAAAGAAGTCAAACAAGTAGATGTCGGTATGTAGAAATAAAATTTTGGGAAGTAAATTATAAGCAGTTTTGAATGAGATTTCTTTATCTGTATATTTGTAAATTTTCTGCCCCATTTTCATTTTTCTTAGCTGTCCTTTCCTTAGCACATTAACTTCAGCTGTCATCCTTTGTCTATTTCTTACTTCTTTCCACTAGAATATCCTCCTAAGAATGACTTCTCTTCAAATAAATTATCATCCATTACTCCTTTCACCATGTGCCTCTGCTATCCTCTTTTCATTAGCCTGTGACTGCCTGTCTAAAATAAGATTTTAGGAGAGAGAAAGCTTAATGCTCTGTGACTGTGCATTTTCTAACAGGGCCAGGTATCATTTCTTAAGTCTCACAGGAATAAAACGTTATTAATCCTAAAGGCAAGCGCTACCTAAAGAGACCACAAATATCTGACACCACCAAAGGTTAGCCACATTCCTTAGCATATATTCAGTCTATATACTAGGATTACAGAAAAAAACCCAACACCACCCCACCCCAAGAAAGCCCAACACCACCCCCCCACCAAAAACCCCCACCCAAATCCCAAAGGAAAAAGAAACCATACACAAAACCCAAAAAAACCCCCAAACAAACTAATCAAAACAGACAAAAAAATCTCCCAAACCACAAAAAAAAGCCTCCACAAACAAACTCACCCTCCAAAACCAAAGTCAAAAACCAAAAGAAAATTCCTGCTTAGAGAAACTGAAGAAGAAAAAATTAGTCCCTCCACCTTTTCAAAAGATTCTCAATCAGTTCTGTAGTACCTATGAAACATGATATTGTTTGTCATCCCTAAGAATATTGTGAATCAAAGTCTTATATAGCAGGATACAAAGCACAAAAAAGAAAGTAGAATTTTGGTCTTGAAAAATAGATCATCTAAACAATGAATCTCTGACTGAATTATTAGAGGGACACATAGAGCAAAGTTTATGTAGTTTTTACAAAAAAAAGAATTGCACTTTCAAATCTTAAAAAAAAATATAAAAATAGTATTTACATCACTTACATCTCTGAAGATCAGAAGAATTGAACGATGTTTAGTGTTTGTGAGAAATAGCAATATGCTTTCCTGCCAATAGCTAGAATGTGTTGTGCATGAATCTTGCATCTTAAGGACATCAAATTCAATTTTCTGTGATATCGGAAGTCTGTGTACCTAATACCAAAATACTACAGTTTCGGTAATGCTATAATTATATTACTAATGTAATGTAATTACAATAGCACTGTTTCAGTGGATACTAATTAAATCTAACTTCAGTAGATTTTAAGTGGGTTTTATTTAGTATAAAGAAACATTTTGTTGTTGTTTTCTGTCAAGTCAGGATTTTACCTACAATATTTATACAATGTGGATATTACACAATATGGAACTAGTTTGAATTTTAGACACTCAGAATATTTTGATATGGTTATGAAGGCATTTTATGTATTAGAACAATCAACGGAAGATCTCTTTATGAAAAATATTCCAGGGGGTGAAGGTGAGGAGGAAGTAATATCTATATATACTATTTTAGATGATATTCTAATCCTGTAATTTTTTTCGTGTCACATCCCAAAGAACCATTTTCAGTTTCCAAGTAGTTTATTTGATCATTTTATTACATTTGTCATTTTTTCTCAATTATCACAACAGTAAATGACTCAAAACTGTTTTGAGTAGGTATATTGTTCAAAAGCTGAGATGAATAATAAATACACATGAGTCAAATTTGAAAGCCACACTTAAAACTTCAATAGTTCTGTGCAATAAAATTGGAAAATAAGTGTGAAAATGAGTGTGTAAACTCATGACTTCTTCTTCAGAGTGCTTAATATTTTATTTTAATGAAGGAGAAACAACATTTTCTTGGCAATGAATAAACATCCACTTTAAGCTTAAAGGCAATTTAAATGCTGACTTATTTCAATGAGTACATTTCATTTGATTTTGTATGGAAAAATTCCATGATTTTTAAAAATAAAATAGAAATTCCTCATAATTCGTATTCATATATTCATAAAGAACCTATAGATGGCACAAAGACTTTATTGATATTTAGTGCTGTTTCTGAGGGGAAGAATCATGTGACATTTCCTTTTATGTAAAAGATGGAGGCTGCAGAACAGCTGACTGTACATAATTATGAACAGCTGCACTGACAAACAGCTCTGGTGGGAAATCCCTCTGCTAGGAATCACCATTTGGCTGAACATTGCCAGCAGGTATTCTTCATGGATTCAAGGCTTCAGAACAACACCCTGTGTAGGTAAATTAGTGACCATTGGAACTACTAGCTGTATTAGGGGCTTTAGTTCATCATCTGATAAAGTGAAGGAGTCAACAACCTTCCATTCCTTAATAAGTCTTGCAACATAAATGGCCGAAAATTTGGCCAAATTTTCTGCTGATGTAAATAGGCAGTATTTCAGCTACGTCAGTCTGGTTGTTTCATTTTACTTTGGCAGAGAATGTTGTTCCTTTTGCAATATAATAAGGCAAAATCCAAAGACAAGCCCAGTATACCAGTGTCAAAGTAATGGAGCACTAATACAAAAAAAAAAGGGGTCAACTGGGCTGGAGTTAGTTGAGTCAGAGATCTTTTCAAAGCAAGATAAATATTATGTGGATTGTGAAACAACATAATGGGACCTCTATATTCACATAGAGTTCAAAATGCTCTTACAAAAATCCCACAAACCACTAAGCAACAAAAACCCAGGCAAGATAAAGAAGGGCATCTCTAGCATATCAAGTGACTGTATTATAAGTATTGGATTTCTGCATTTTCCTGATACTTCCAAGAAAATGCCAGTCATTTAACTAAATTGTCTTTCTGGGTCAAGCCAAGGAATATATAATGGACCCAGTTCCTCTGTTGGATAAATTGAATTTTCTCCTTCTATTTCATTTGTCTGTAATCCATTGGATGAACCTCCATAGTCACCAACAGAAGCTGAGATGGGTGCCACAAAAAAAAATACAGGTTCTCTTTCTCTGATTCTCAGTTCTGCTCAACCACATAGGAACTGAAATCTCATTTCCTACAGTACTGAAGAGTGTCCCAAACATTAGGCCAAAAAGCAGTCTAGAAAAAATCTTTCTTATAGAATTTTTATTCCTACTGACACTAAGCTGAACAAACAGGAATGCAAGAGGTAGGAAGCAGTAAAGGAGACTCACCAGAGCAACAGAAAATGTTCTAAACATCCCAGGTGTCTAATCCACTGGATTATATTTCTGTCTAGGAACTGAAGTACTTAAAATTCACTGATGCATGTTTTCAGCTGTGAAATACAGATTTGTGTGCATCACTGTGGTTGATGCATTCCCCCATAAATAAAATTTGATGCTTAAGTAGGCCAATCAACACAAGTCTCAAAATTATTTCTTAAAAATAATCCTATATAAGATCAAAAAGTAAACAAAACCAAGTATCACACAAATACTATCAGTCAGTAGAGGCCAATTATGAGAATTTTTTTAATTTATTACAATAAAATTTTGAAATCAAATATTATTTAATATCTTGCCAATCTATGATATTCATGAAGCATATCTGAATCTTTAATATATCTGAATACTTTTGCTGTCTAAACTGCATATTTGCATTTTTTGGGGAAAATTATTATTTAGCCAGAAATAAGAAACAGTCTTAGAACTGAATTTCTTTACCACACAGTGATCATATTTCCCTTTTTTGTTTTTACTCAAATTGGTTATTTAAGTTGATATTATCTTAGCAATTATCTGTATCCTTTCCCTGGATATTGAAAATAACCACATGCATTTGTTCAATACAGTAGTATCACAAAATATCTATGTGCACTTTATTAATTTAATATAAAAAATTCTAAATTCAGTTCTCTTCATGCATAACCTTTATGAAGGACAGTATGATATCCTGCTGGTTTCTGATGTGAAAAAAGGATGCAAGTGAGGTGCATTGTCAGAGTATTGCTCCAAGCTGGGCAGACCACATGTATAATAAGGTTTAAGATGTGAAGAAACATAATAATGGTGCAAAGAGAATCTGGCTCATGATGACATCACTTTCAACACCCTCATACCATTTATAAGCAGCTGTTGAGCTCCTGTGAATTATGTTGGCTGCTTACATTGTTGTCAAATTATTCCTGACAGTGCAGATGTTTGGTATTGCCTTAAGTTCTGTACTTGTAGACAAAGATGAGGATGTCTTCAAAATCAGAAAAAATTCAAAATCTCATTATTATTCCCCTAACATTAGTATTTAATAGAGACACTGATGTCTTTTTTCCATTTCTTTCTCATTTGTTGACCATCTTGAGACTGCTTTAATACATTAAATACTTTACATAGCAATGCTGTTTCCAGTTAGATCAAAGTAAGTAGCAGTGAAGCTGCAAGTGTCACTATTTGGAAATGCAGAATGTCACCCATTTTCTCCAAGAGTATTATGCACTTACATAACTTTCCTCCAGAAATCTTTTGGGTAAAATATAGTTGTCTCATGACTGTGTACACATGTCAATAAATCTAGGTATCTATCTTTATACAGAAAAATACAAACAGATTTATCAATCAAAATTCAATTTCATTCAAAACTATATGCATTTTTTAAAAGCGTATTGTCATAATGGAAATTCATAGCTCCCTTCCATTTTAAAAGACAGTTGTCTTGGTCTGCCTGTTCATTAGAATTCAAAATATCTCCCCAAACTGGAGAAAGGGGACAGAGTTTGAGTGTAATATATAGTAGATGAAGTCTATTAGAATAACTGAGGAGAAAGAATCAAAAGCATATAAAATCTATCACAGTAGCTTTTCTGGGAGAAACCAATTTATATATGTAGGTATTTTATAACTGAAATGATCACAAATTTGTGTGAAAATTAAATTTAGGTGTCTAAAAAAAAATCAGACTATTTAGGTACTGCTGTATCTCATAGATTCCACTTTTATTTATTTAAAATATTGCCTTCCACTTGAAGAACAAAAGAAATGGTAAAAGTATGTGTTCTTTTCATGACTCTAAGTTGTTATTTTCACCAGTAACTCTATTTTCTTCTCCACTGGGACCTTAGTAGATAAATCAATTTTAGCAATTCCAGTAATTAAAAACTGGACTTAGGTGGTCATACTAATTTACAAAGTAAGTGACAAGATAAAAGATTTTGTTTGTCTACGGAAGATATTTATTATAGAAATGAAAACTAAGTACAACCTGCTCTATATAGAATGTAAGTTGTTAAACTAGCCAAAGGTAAAAAAATGTGCTCCCAACCCTTTTTTTAGTCCACCCCTCATTTTTTATTGTGATTCTTCATTTCCTTCTCCTTTCATGAGCTGTTCTTATGCATCAATTGAATGCAATAGTTAAACTACTTTTTACACAAAAGTATTTTTGAGGTGACTTACACTAAAATACCTAATTTCATCTGAAAGTCATGCATGTAACATCTCATGACAAACTGAAAATTGTTACATTTTCATGACAAAATAAGAAAATTATGCATTAGATACAAAATTTTATTATTTTGCCTTATTGTCTTTAGATATCTTTTCAGAACCTTTCAGTAACAATGAAGCTATTCTACTCTGCTCTTCTTGAGCAGAAAAAAGAGAAAAAAGTTCCCTTGTTCATGGGTTTTACTGCTATAAATCCAACTTCCTACAATACCATTATGTGAATAAGATATAGCTGCTAGTGTGGTCATGCAAAAAATAAACTCATTTTAATTTGTTGTTTTCAAAGTATACGGAATTTTATCATTTTTTTAATATATTGCTTATCTGGTATAATGTTTATTTGACATGTAATAATATAAATTGCCACTTTTGTGAAGGACAAAAAATGAAACCCTAGTATGTGTACATATCTGTGTCCTGTTCTGTCCTGGATTTGGTCATGCTGAAGGAAACAGTGACTCAGCCACCCTATTCTGACAAGTCCTTTTTATTCTTTGCATTTAATAACTTGGGAGATACACTTTTTTTTTGAGGTCAGATGTCATACACTGAAGCCTCATCTTCTGCTGTCAAAGCTGTTAATGCTGTCAGGTCTTCTCCATGTTTCAGAGCTGCTGTGCAGCATTCCCATTAAATATTGTGTACATTGCCCCCTCTGGGAATTGTGACTCCTTTTATTCAGCATGTCTTGAATTGCAAGTGACATCACTGTGTGTGTCTCTATGAGACTTCTATTTGGTGTTTCATGAGGTAATGTCATTTTTATCTCCAATATATCTGTATTTCTTGTTAAAATTATTCCTTCAATTAACTCCAGGAAGAATACAAAGTTGAGCAGGCTGGTTAAGGATATTGGATGACTGTTGTAAAACAAGATTCCATGTTCTTGGGGACCTCAATTAACTAGTGCTTACTAGATTAGCAAGTATTAAAAGGACAACTTTAAAATAACTTACAAAGTTTTTTTAATATGTTTGCATATATTGCTCCTTTGGTTGGTTTTCTATTTAAAAATGATAAATTATTTTCCAGAAACAGAAACCACTTACTCTGATAATAAAAACAAACTAATTCCAGAGACTGCATCAGAATTAAATGTTTTGATTCTACATTTGTCAACCCACATCCTTTTCAGAACTCCAAAAGTAAGAAAATCTGTATTTCTAGAGTTTTTTTTATTCAAGCAAGTCAACAGCTTAACTTCGAAAATAAAAACACAGTATAAAGAATGTAAAAGGTATTATATGAGTTATAAGATCACCTCATAACAAAAAACAACAAAAAAAATCTTTGCCTATACTATAGTGCCAAGTAGTGACAGGGCTCAGTTCACATCACAGACAAAACAAATATTCCATGAGGCAAATTACACATTTTCTCCAAGTTTTCATATTTGACAACCCATCAGAACATGACTGTTACAGGGTGAAAAATAAATAAATATCAGAACCAAAAAAATTATGTCTAAATCCCTGAAATAAGAGATAACCAGTCTGAAATACTATTTTAACAGTTGCAAGTAATAGCATCTCCTTCCTGTATCCCAAAAAACTCGCTTCAGCCATCTGCAATCCTTACTTACCCTTGTCTTGGCCATTACACCTACAAAGAAGCTGAAAAGAGCTATCATGGCCAGTGAAAAGACTGTGCTTTGAATTCCAGCACACACAAATTGCAACCCCCTAAACATTTCAGGTCTTTTGGAGTTGTCTGGAGTAAGGTTTTTCTAGTTCAAATAGTTCTACTGTCAACTGAATGTTGAGTCAAACTGTTGGTTGCTATTCCTTGAAAGCCACAGTTCTAGAAAAAGGGATTTTTTTTACTCTTTTTTTAACAGCTTTTAACAAGCATAGGCTTGTTATCTTTGAATTCCATTCAACATGATAAAAATACTCTCTTTTTAAATAATTATTCTGATTCCTCTTTCAATATAATCAGTTTTATCTACTGTAATTATGAATTTCTTAATAAGTTTCTGTAAGAATTCTTGAAAGTCAGTTGATATAATTTTAACTGTTTTGAGTTCCTTCCAATTAAAAAGGTCAGAGTATGCTCTATAAATTTATTTTAATTTATTTTTAAAGTGCTACTATTTTTACTTCTATTAATTTTTTAAAACCTTTCAGGAAACAAAAATTTAAAAGAACTGAGGACATGTTTTGAATTCATGAGAGGTAAGCTTCAAACATGTTTTTCTTCTTAAGCTATTATCTGGTGGTGAAAGCTCACTTTGTAGACCACCAGCTCCTAGAAGCTTTGAAGACTGGTTTTGGGTTGGATTTTTTTGTTTGATTCTTTTTTTTCTTTGTTTTTCCTCTTGCTTCCTGAAGATGGTAGATTTATCCTAAGAAGACATTTGTACTAGAGGCAGCAGTATAGAAGACACTGTTTTAGAACAGTTCTTAAACATGCTAAATAGTTTTTCATAACTGACGGTAATGGTATATCTCTGTCACTAGAAATTTTATGACGTTATGAACACCTCACCTTCTACTGCTGATTTCATATAAGCTACATAGACTTAAAAGTCTCATTAAAATAAAAAACAAAATGAAACGACAAACAATTTTATAGAGTGTATTTGACTATACTAAAACAGAATAATTACACTGCTAATGTTAATTCACGTTGAAATGACAGGACTGAAAAAGAATAAACAAATCTTTAGAATACTACTACTGCTAAGGTTTCAATCATGAAAAGCATGTACAAAATTCCCTAAAAGTAACTTCAAAACACTACAAATGTTGTAAATAGACACTAGATTAGACAGAGGAGAACATTTTGTGAACTTAACTTTCTGTGATACTACAACAACTTCAAATCATTTTTTATGGCAAAAGCAGTAAAGAAAAAATTTGACTTTAAATACTGTCACAACATTTAAGTGGAATATTATTTGAGAATACAAGGAAGGATTTGCCAAAGAAAAATACCCTTTACTTCACAGGATCACAGAATGGTGAGGATAAGAAGGTATCTCTGGAGATCACCTAGGCCAACCCCCTTGCTTAAGCAGGTTCACCTGGAGCAGTCCTCAATCCACCCCACTGTGCAGTCCTCTAACTCACCCTTCTTGACCTTACCCATGAAGATGTTATGGGAGACAGCATCAAAAGCCCTTCAGAAGTCAAGGCAGACAACAATTACTGCTCTCCCCAGGTATCTATCTCCCTCACGTGTCTGAGCTGCCAAGACTTTATTTGCAATAAGTTCAGAGAAGAAGGCAGTTCTAAGACTTTGCCCACTTCTTAATTCATTGCTTAAAATTAATCAGATTAATTTCACCTATCTCTACTATGAGGAGAGGATATACCATGTATAGATAGATACCCAAGTTGTGTGATTCTCCAGTCTATTTAATAAGATGAATAACTGGACTTCACCTCCCAAGGCCCCAAGAGGTGACATTGTTGCCTCATGTAGAAAGTATGCCAGCGTCATCAATTGAAGCTTGTAGATAAAGTTAGCATCATTATATATTTGACTAAAAATATTTTCAAACAGGAACATTTAAAAAAAGGTTTGAAAATTAGTCATTTTGAGAATCACATGTAGTAAAAATGACCAGGTGTTCTGCCGGATTTAAAAGGCTCTGAGAATTTACTTTCCATTTCATTCTCATTATTTCTTCTTTAAACTTTGGGCAGGTAGTCTGTTACCCCCATTATAAAACAAAAATTTAACAAGTTATTTAACAACTAATTTCTATTCATTCTAGTTGAAAATAACTTTCAAAGATAGGAAGTGTAATTTTCTTTCTTTGATTTAATATCTTAGGCCATTTTCCTAGATTCTGAAGGGTGATCCAGTCTACTCATGTCAGATATGAGCCTTAAGCACCAAGCGCAGGAAGTACCAAGGAATGTTATTTACTTCAGTCTAAAGCAGAAGTAAATGAAGTGAAACAAAGCAGTGGTTTCACACGATGCAAAGGTGACACCATGTTTCCAGAAGTGTCCTATCCACCAAGACACATTAAACTCTTGCACAGGACTCTCCACTGTTTGGTTTCATCAAGATGAGAAATTATGTGGCTGAGAAATTATGAGAAAAGGAAGAGTAGGCTGAAATTTAGGATAGAAAAGATAAGAAACACACTTCAGCAGAGAATTGCTGGTTACCTTTTCCACACTGTTCAGCACAGGTGATGACCCCAGTTCCACTCTTCAGAAGTAAGTACTGTAAGCATCACACTATTATCCACCACAATGACCAGGTCAAAAGAAGCTAGTTATAGGCCTGACATTGTCTGGCTTCTGAGGTCTTCCAAGAGATTTAGGTTCTCACATCTTTATCCAAAACCTGTCTATATTGTATCTCAGTGCAGCAGGTAGGTAAGGAGGTGACATTCCCCCCATCCCCTCAACCTCCAATTAGTCTTAGGTTTTTAGGTGATTCTTTCCTTCTGTTCTTTCTCACAAACTGTCTTACTTGTAGTAAGAAAAGCACCTGCTGTGAGTTTAAGCTTGCTTGGGGTAGAGGTGGTTAGTTATTATTTGGTGTTTTGCTTACTCAGTATATTTTTCAGTTTCTGTTTTACTATAATCTCTCATTTTCCCAAGCACTGAAAATATAGAAAATATTTTATTTAGTGCTACTTGAACTTTAGAGACTTAGCCCTTCCTTTTTTACCCTTTTCTATCATAAGTCTAGATAGTCTTGAACCAGACGAATGTTCTAAATCAGAGAATCAAATAATACATCATTAAAGATTTTGTGTTTTATGTTTACATATTTCAATAAAACAATGATAATTCATAGGTGCAGTATAACCTTTTAATAGAGTGATCTTTCAAAAATATTAGGTAAGATGAGGCCATTACTGATAACAATACGTTAAAAAAAGGGAGTATGCAAGGACAAAAAATATCTTCCCACCTACACTAAAAAAAGAAAAAGAATTGAAAAGTTGTTTCAATTCAAATTTGCAGCAATTCCTTGCAGGTTTAAAAGTAAATCTTTACAAACCACTAAAATGGTTCTCTAGATAAACGAATCTTCAATAATTGTATTCGAGGGTTTAGCGGTTGTTTAGGTTTGGGGGTTTTTCCATTTTTTTCTAACAATGAATTCCCAGCACATATTTAATGGATAGAGGTGTTAATGAGACTGAAGTAGATGGGAGACATTTCGCTGAATCAGAGCCAACTGCTCAACACCTTACAGAATCAAGTGTCAGATTAATTTATTTAAACCTATCCATTTGAAAAGTTTCATATCATTATGTGTAAATTATCTTTTCACTTTCTCTAACACAGCTGAATATGAAACAGTCTTGGGGAGAAAAAGAGAACAATTTTCCTTATGTCTACAATACCAAACATTTCTTGGGCCCCACCAAGCCCGACAGTCAGTTCCAGCTTCTGCGCGGCACTGTTCTTTTCCTTTGATTAACTTGTCATAGAGCTGTTGACATTTTTTAGTATTTAAAAGAAATAAAATAGTATCATCTCAGAAATTCAGTGTATTTTAGACCAAGTCATTATTGTTTGGACAGGACTTTTGCTTCCAGTTACTAATTCAAAGTAATTTTCTGCAATTATCTCACTACATTCTCTGTTGTGTCCATTCATTTGTAGTTTGTGCCCAGCATAGCTGCAAGAGAAATATACAAGCCCACATAAATTTTGTCATTATCTTTAACTGCATTTTTATATCTCATAATCCTTCTCCTTCACTTTAACAATTCTTAGCTCCTACAAAAAAGAGACAAAGAAAACCCCAACAAAACAAACCCACTAAAAAAGAAAAGAACCAAAAGAACGCCAAAGAAATGAAATATTAAGGTTTTTTTAGAGAAATTTTTTAAGAAGGTTGCCTGATTTCTTTTTAAGTGTATCAATTAAATTTCTTTAAGGATCATGGTTTTTCATGTTTTCTTAGTACAGTGAGATTTGAGGGATCTCCTAGAGGGAATTTTACCTGAACTAGGCTCCTGCTCTGGAGCACTTCCTGATGGAGTCTCTTCTCCTTGCTTAATGCATACTGCTTACAGAGCCTGCTAAGAAAAGGCTTCTGCTCACTTCACATCCTTTCTGTTTTCTAGTCATCCCCTGGCTATAAAACTGCTGAAACCCATAAAGAGGATTTCAAAATGAATCATGATTCAGGTTCATGGAAAGACCGACAGCCCTAATTTTATGAGACTACTATTGTTCATATCTCAACCCTTTGGGAGACATAAAGAATAGAAAGACTTTCTAGAGAAACCTTAGATATATCCACAGAGAAATTAAAAATAGTAAAAATAAAAAATTGTGTTTCAGACTTTTTCTATTTACTCAGCAGCCATTTAAGGGCTCGGGAAGCCTTTATAACTCACTGTCCTGTCAGTAACCTTTTCCATGTAGTCTTATTCCTGACTTCAGTTGTGAGACCCCAGACCTCAGCCATAGCTCATTCAGACCTACTGCTGCCTTTATTTTATAGAACAAGGTGCCATTAAGTATCTTTAACATGCAATTCTCCTTGGATTCTGTTAGATTACTCTTCTGCTAGTTCCACTCCGTGGGATACAACCAATCCTTCACCCATCTCAGCTAGCATGGAGGTTAGCTCATGTGGTTACACACGTGAATAAAGCACCTTGGATACACAACAGAATACATTCTTCAGGACAATGATAAATTATATTTTCTTCTGCATGGGGGAAAATTACAAGAAACATGTCATATTACTTCTTTCTTTTGAAACTGTGATATTCTAACTGCTACAGTCAGTGTTCATAGAACTGAAGAAGACTCAACTAATTACCTTTTCTCTTTTTGTTTTTGTAGCAGTGTTCTCACTGGTAACTATTTAGTGTAGTTTTTTCTGTTGTATTTGAAGGCTCAGATTAGATTTTAAGATATAATCTGCACTCAGTAAGTAAGGATCAATAATCATTAGACAAGAATCTAATGTATCAATTCAACACATAAATTAAATAGATATAGATTTTGAAAAGGGCATTTCTTCCATATATTTAAAAGCAATTCTCTTCAATTTGATTACAGAGACATTAATGAACAAACAAGCATGTATCAAGTTCTTATTCAAGTTTAACAAACCACTACTTTGAATAGTCAGGGCTTGGTATAAACACAGCTGTGATAGCTTTTGTTTGTCTGTTCCATGACCATAAAAAAATTTCTGTCTTCTAAAGGCACTGCTGAAATCCTTACTTCTTCACCAAAAACTTAATGTGCAGAGTTTGATCCTTGACTTTGAGTTAGCATTCACATGGGAAAGAAACAAAAAAAAAAAAAAAAACCACTAAAAATTCAGAAGACAAGATAGTTTATGGCAAAAAATGCAGAACTATTCAGAATGTGCTTGGAATGCATTTTAAAATGCATTAAAATATATAATGCACTGATCTTTTGTACACCATGCAGTATATAGAACTAGTTTTCATCAATAAGTCTACTTGTCAATACCAGTGAGGAAGGTAGTGATTCTCCCTGCACCAGACACTGCTCTTTAGAAACAAGCAATTGGTTTTCTTCTATTGTTTTTCAAGCTCTTTTCTATGAGGAAATGAATGTTATTTCAGTCCATTCTGCAATAATGATAATGGTATTTCTTAAAATTTACATGTCTATCCACGTACAGAAGGTAGGCCGAGAAATAAAGATGTGAAATTCAAGCCCAAAAGATTGGTTAGATAAGGATTAGAATCACTTAAGAAGAAAATATTACTGCTGAAAAGTATGCATAAAAATTCCATTTTCCACATTCATGCAAAGCCTGGAAGTTGCTCACATAAAACATAGATTTACACTATCATGAATTTTGAATATTCTTATCTGAAAAATGTTCAGGGGATTTCAAAGCAGATGATTTAAAGAAAAATTTAGCTACCATTTATGACAATGTAATTAGACTATGAAAAATAAGGAAATCTCTCAAACATAACTAAACACTAGTACAGGCATTATTTTAGATAAGTTAAAAAAGAAAAAATATATGTATTTATAATGTATTGGTATTTATTTATTCCTTTCTTTTAGAAAGCTGTTTTGAAAGTAAATACTATTTATTTAGTTTTAATGGGTTCTTTGTTCTTGGCACAAACCATGTTTTCCAGATCAGACTATTTACTAAACACATGAGCTTGTCTTTTACTGAGCAAGTTGGATGTCAGCTTAGTGATTGCCACATGCACAATTCCTCTGTCACAGTAAACCTTCCCTTCCGTGTACACTCACAGCTTTCATTCAGATATTCCTGTTGCTCAGCCTCTGTCATATAAAAGCACTGAAGCTTTAAATAATTAATCAATTACAAAAAAACCCAAACCAATAGGAGGCAATATGAGTAGTAACTTAAAATGATATTAAAAAATAAACTGAAAATAATTAAATGCTTAATAACTAATAATTGGATGTCCTTTCATCTTAATCCTTATCACCAAATTTGTCCTCGATTCCACATGGTGATTATCTAGCTCACATTTGGTTGTGTCTGCCTTTTCTTTACCTGGCATCTGAATATTTTATCTGCTCCTGGCATTCAATTTTGCTCTTTCCTATTTTATTTGTAGTTGTCCTATTTTTAGAAAGCAATCATCACTTTGAACATAACTGTCCAGCCAGTCCATGTGCAAAATACACAGCAAGCTTCAGAAAATGATTATGGCACAATGTGCAATCAGACCTTGAAGCCGTGTCAAAGGTAACCTTCAGCCCTTTCATCCTTAGGCAGTATTCTAGAAACCTGTGATGCTCACACATACTAAACAGCCAGTTCTGACTAAGAGGATTTGAATGTGATTCCTGGGCTCCCAGGAAGAACAAAGATACATGGTATAAATAGGAGGAATACATGAAAGTGATCAACCTAAGGAAATATGACAGTTCATGTCCCTGCATCAATGGGTTAAAGATTACTGCTTTATGTGGCATAGGAGATAGAATACATCAAGAGAAGCTAATGGATGAAAACATTAGTGACTTTTAAAACTTTCTTTTCTGTTTTGCACTGCAACTGGTGCAAAATACATTATTTAACACGGTCTGAGTACTACTTTGAAAACAATTCACAGAATAAATATATACAGTGAAATAATTTAAGGCATAGTCAGATCTACAGAAAAAAAAATCAAACTGTTTCAAGGATGTCTTTTCAATTTTTACAAGCTTTATATTCATGATCATTTTGATGGTGTTTGAATAAGCATGTTTTCAGGGATGTGCACAATCTACCAGGCACCACAAGAAGACATTAATAAGAAATATGACAAAATTACAGCAGTATCTTTCAGAAAGTGATATAAGAAGCAGATGATCAAAGAATCTGATGACCACATAGTGGTTTGCACAGTTTCTGATTCTATCATGTTTATTTTTAGAAATTTATATTTATTGGAAGTATCTAAGAATGGGACTCTGATCTACCCTTTTCATGTTATTTCTAAACTTCAGGCTGCAAAACACATTCCTGTTCTCTTGCATATGCCAGTTCTAATACAGCCATAACTAAAATGAATCAGTTTGCTGGAGTCTACAACTATGATCTGCAGAAACTGCCTTCAGTCAGATGTGTGAAATGCTTTCTCTCAGTCGAGAGCTGCATGTTTGCTAGAACAGGTTAAAAAAAGGAACTTTACCTCTGATTTACTCATTGCAGAGTTCAAGGCAAGTTCTCCCTTTTCCCTATCCTGTGTCCTAATCAATCATTAAAAGGGAAATGGGAGAAGGAAAAATTCAGGGGTCAAAGATTTTTTAGGGGTTTCAAAGTCAGTAAACACTTCATATGATCTGAAATTTCCAGATAAAGTCACAACAGAGCTATAACTTCCAATTAAAGCTGAATATAACAACAATAAGAAAGAATATAGAAAAACAGAGCAATTACTATTAGAAATAACTGTTGTTGAAAAGAATTGAGAATCAGGAATTATGGCTTTACATAAGATCTCACTCTTACACTTTAGGATGGAGTCACCATTTTGTGGGTTTTTTTCCCCTGAGCACAACAGTGAATAGTGTTAAATATGTTCCTTAAGTACTCATAAGTTTGAATGATTTCAAATGGGGAATGCTTGTTGGCGTTCAGTAATTTCTCGGTCTTCCAGGGTAACAAATTGTTATCTTTGCACTAGTCTTAGATGCTTCAATATTTAAAGTGCTACTCTTATGAGGAAATCTCCTCTTTTACAAGACAGAAAAGATTCAGTGCCCAAGAAGAAATTTCCGTGCAAGAAGAAATTTCTTGTAACAGCTGCTCTTAGAAATGTTTGACCTTATTTCGACTGTAGAAAAAAATTAGGGAACTGTGTAAAATATAAAAGAAAAAAGTGTACAAGTAGCATAGGAAGAAATTAACATTCTACTCAATAGTTCTTCCCTTCTTCTCTGTTGTCTTAGGTATTAGGATCATCATTAATTTAAAGGCCAGTATTTTTATAATCACTGTATCTGCAAACCATACATTCTGCTTAGCAACAATATTCTAAAAGATGAAAATTTAAAAGATGTTACCATTTAGGATCACAAGAGATATAAGAAAGTTGGGTTTCTTTTTTCAACTAGTCTATATTTTCCTAGAGCGATTAGCTTTTTATATAAATCAGAGGATGTTCATTGAGAAATGGCATAACTCATACCTGCAATTTCTCCAAAAATTGTATTTTCTTAATTTAAAAAATAAATTATTTTTT
Source organism: Cinnycerthia olivascens (assembly GCA_035048155.1). NCBI lineage: Eukaryota > Metazoa > Chordata > Aves > Passeriformes > Certhiidae > Cinnycerthia > Cinnycerthia olivascens. Next base: position 92,855,013 of record JAWWMU010000001.1, read on the forward strand.
AAAGTAATAAAAGCTTATAATTTTAAAGGGGCAGCATTTATCTATTTCTTAATTATTTTGTAAAAAGAAATTTCAGTTTCAGATAAGTACCCATTTTATACATAACAATTTGAAAAATAAACTGCTTAGGTTAAAGAACATACTTAAGTTTTCTATTTAGTAACGGAACAGGATGGGAGAAAGACAGAGAAAGATTAAAATATTTCCATTTGTATGAGAGTATGTTTTCTCTGCATGGCCAAAACTGAAAACTTCTTAAACTAATTTCCTGTTGAATTAAATAATCCCATATGGCATAAAAGATCACATATGGATACTTTAATTAAAAACAAAATAAATACATGTGTCCATTTTGACTGGGATAGAGTTAATTTTCTTCCTAATGGCAGGTATGGGTCTGTATTTTGGATTTGTGCTGAACAAAGGTTCATAGAGATGTTTTTGTTATTGTTAAGTGACAGTTACACAAAGCCAAGGCCTTTTCTGCCTTTTCTACTGCCACACTGGGGAGGGAGCTGGAGGTGCCTGGGAGGAGACATAGATGGGACAGAATACCCCAACTGAACAAAGGAATATTCTAGGTCATCTGACATCATGCTCAGCATATAAAGAGAAGAAGGAGGAAGGAGAGAGACATTTGGACTGATGGTCTTTGTCTTCCCAGACAACTGAAACATGTGATGGCTTCTTGCTCTCCTGGAGATGGCTGCCCATGGGAAGCACTGAATTATTGCTTTGCTTTTCTTTGCTTTGCTTTGCTTGTGTGTGTGGCTTTTGCTTTTGCTATTAAACTTTATCTTAACCCATGTGTTTTCTGGCTTTTATCCTTCCTGATTTCTCTGATCTTACAGGTATAGGACTGAGTGAGCAGCAGATGAAACCATGACAACATACTGAAATACTTTTTTTTAAAGGGAATTGACTCAGTCCATACCTTTTGTGTTGATTATGTAGGTTTCTAAAGCAGCTGTTTTCAAATAGTCATTACTTATTACAGAATGTACTAGCCCAGCATTCAAAGAATTACACTTGTATTCTTGAATTCACCACTGATCTTCTGAATGCCTATAAAGTTATTGCCTCTTGCTACTTCACTACTTTCACTGATTCTCAACATGAGTATACACATTTCTCTGTGAGGAAGCTCAGTGAATGAACAGCTTTATTTAAGATGGTTTAGTCTGATCATATTTCCCTGAGTGGTACACAAAATTCACAGTTCTGCTTAAATAAACCTCTTTAAACAATTTTTTTCTTGAAGAGTAAATTCTATTTGAAGACATTTAATAATATTCCATCTCACAATCATTATAAAACAATAGAGGCAAATATGTGATAACTTTTGTGGTGTCTAATGTTCAAAATTCTGCATTTCCCCCTGAACTGCAGTTCACAATGTACTCAAGAAGACTAAAATAGTAATTTTTACCTATAAGCACTGCTTCTTTGTTTTTGTTTTTTTTTTAAAGCTGAAATTCTGACAGCACTTCCAGTACATCTCCCACATATTTTATAAATATTCCTGACTATTGTCTTGCATACCTAGGCATGAGAGAACTGTACAACTTCCCACACTTAAAAAGAATCTATGTATTTAGGATCCAAGTTGCATGGACAAACTGGCTACAATCCTTAAACCAGTGTTTTGGAATGTTTTGTAAATTCTGTAAAATGTCTCATTTGCTAAAGTACAAATAGTTGCTTACAGGCAACATAACCAAATTGTTTAACATCTGCCAGTCAGACTTGTCACATGTAGGATGTCATAAGTGATTTTGATTGATTATTCTATTTCAGGAGAGTATCAAGAAAAATTAACCAGGAAAAATGGAAAACAATTATTTAGAATATAAAGTTATAGCACACTGAATTAGATGCAGTTTTTTTTTTGAATACTGGTATAGTTTAAGATCATCTGGCAGACGTCCTTACAAATTAAAACCAAGGACTGTCAGAAAATCACAATTTGCTCAGACACATGCCGACTCTAACTTTTGTTATTGTACTCTTCAGTAGAGGAGCTTTCTCTAAACCTGCCTGCTTAAATCACAATTTTAACCAATCAGTGAGACCAACCAAAGACTCTGCTCAGAATTTTTTAATGCAGTTTTGCGTTTCCTGTAAGCAACAATAAGCATGTTTCATTTTACTGGAAAAGGGAATTTCTCAGTTCTTTCCTAAGTAAAATATATTAAATTGTAAATATGTCAAACTATATTTGACAACATCACTAGTTCTTATTTTCTCAGCCCTGCCAATAAGGACTTGGGAATGCTGGCAGGTGACAGATGGGACATGACCCAAAAATGTATACTTGCCTATCAGAGAGCCTATAATATCCTAGGCTGCATCAACAGAGGCATGACCAGCAGCTAGCTGAGGGAGGAGGTTTTTGTCCCTATACTCTGGTCTCTGGTGAGACCTCTCCTGGAATCCCCAGCACAGGAAGGACATTGACCTTTCAGAGTGAATCCAGAGGAAGGCTGCTAAGTTGATTAGAGGTATGGAACACCTCTCCTATCAGGAGAATTGGGATTATTCATCCTGGGAAAGGGAAGGCTTTGGAGTGACCTAATTGTGTCCCACAAAAAAGATACAGCGGGACTGTTACAAAAGCATGAAGTGACAGGACAGGTGGGAATGGTTTGAAACTGAGAGTAGGTTTTCTTTAGATAGTGAGAAAAAATTCTTTACTGGAAGTGGTGAAGGACTGGAACAGGTTGCCTGGAGAAGTTGTAGATGTCCCTTCCCTGGCAGTGCTCATAACCAGGTTGGAGGGGGCTCTGAGGAGCCTGGTCTAGTGCAAGGTGTGGCTCGGAGGTTGGAATTAAATGACCTTTAAGGTGCCTTCCAATCCAGGCCATTCTAGGAATCTATGACTATATGATTTTTCAGACCTTGTCTTCTATTTACTTCTTCTTATGAATAGAAAATTGCATAGGTGATTCATTAGAATTTCTAAAGCAGTATCTCTCCATATATTACTTCCCTAAGACATCAATTTCATTTCCCTTAGGCAGGGTAAAAAAGTCATACATTCTGAGTACTGCCTTTGGAAAAGAAAAAAAATGTAGAGAGTAAAATGTCACCAATTTAGAACTTCTGTGGTGACTGGTATTTTTATGTTTCTAAATGAAATTTCTCTTCATTGAGATGACATACAAGGTGTTTCCAGATGTGAGAATTTTAATATATTCTTCTTTTAGGTACCATCTTTTGGCAGATACCAAGATACAGGCAATTTGTCCTTGATGATTCAGCTGTATAGCTGACTGATTACCAAACTGAGATACTTCTTTGAAGTGATTTCCTTCCTCTTATGATTTTTGCAAATTATTGATTCAAGTTGCTAAAGAAAAAAGGAAGACCTCCTCTGCAATAAGAGATGTTGCATCTTACGTAAAACAATCTGAAGGTGAAAACTGCATACCATAAATTGAAAGGCAAAGTCCTACTGATTTAAAGAGCTGGAGGATTTAATCGTTAATGTTAGGAAAATTTGTCCCACAGGTTAGTGAATATATTGCATGCATTTATGAAGAAGAAACAGTAGCTCAAGGTCTGTGTTATTTTAGCAGGTATGCACAATGGATTTTTATCTTCCCCATAAAGTTTCTCTTTCAGAAGACTGTATTTGAAGTAAATCTCTGGAATATTTTCTTGTAAGTGTTGTCCATGTACATATCCTCTAAGGTCACAAGGGGGGCAAAGTTTTTTAATAAAAAAATTGCATATGAAGATAAATTATTATTAAATAATTTTTTTAGATTTTAAAAGGTGACTGAGAGATAAAACTTATTGAAAACTTACTGATACTGAAAAGTAGAAGTCCAGCTAGATTTTATTCTCTCATTTCAGCCACAGGCATCAGTAGGCACTGTAAAGGTCTCAGTAAAATTAACGTGCATTTCAATTGAGTCTTGACTAGAATCACAGGAAAAAACACAGGTATATGTTGGGAGAGGAGAAGGTGGAGAGCAGCCCTGAAGAAAGGGATCTGGGGGTGCTCTAGGCTCAACAGGAGTCAGCAGGGTACCTGGGCAGCCAAGAGGGCAAATCCCATCCTGGGGTGCATCAGCAGCAGCTCAAAGCAGAGAGCTGTCCCACCTTATTCAGCCTCACCTTGAGTACACTTCTGGGCCCTGTGATTTAAGAAGAATGTGAAGGTCCTTGAATCCATCCAGAGGATGGCATACATCTGGTGTTAGGGCTCAAACACGTAAGAGAAAAGGTTTTTCACAAAGGGCCCCTTTTTCTTTCCTCATAAAATAACCAAATAATTTAAATTCTGTCATTCTGAAAAACAGTAGAAACTTCTATGCACCAAGAGAAGTGATTGAAATATTCTTTCTTTAAAAATAGATTTACAGCATTTGAAAATGAAGACCATTTTAGAAAGAAACAACATTCAGTCTAGTATTGTAGAGACTATATGCATATATATATGCAGATACAAATTGCCATGAGCTCCTAGTTGTGGTTGTATAGAAAAAAGTAATTATTCTCCTGTCACTCCACTGCTATGAAAAAAAAGATCTTTTTTTTTTTGTCACTCTGTAATCCACATTAGCAAAAAAGAGAAATCTTTTGCTTCTTTGAGAAGTCATCAATTGAAGCAATGTAATTTCTCCCAAGAGCAAGGGAAAAGTAAAGATGAAATTAGGACCTTATGAGTCACAGTTTTTTCTCTTTTCTATTTTGGGAGTACAACATCTGTAAGCTGCCCTTTATTCAAGGATATTCAGAATTGAATTCCTTGTATTTTTATCAAGAACTAATCCAAGTCCTTGATTAAAAACAATTAAAAATCTAGGGCAGAATGTGTGTTTGATTCCTTCTACTTCTCACAGTAAAATAAAAATGAAACACAGAAAGCGTGGGATTTTTTTGGTTACTGTTTTTTTTGTTTCGCCTCTGTCCGAGAAACAGGAATTCTCTCGATATTTTCTTGTAAGAAGAAAACTACAGAAGTTAAGGAGCTTTACAGTTAAATCTCCTAGAAGTTCACAGTAGCTAAGTCATCTGTATCAAAAACATAAAGTTTTCATGGCAGTATTTCTCCCTGAAAGATTCTCAACAGAAGAAAATTTTCACTGATTGTCTCTTGCTGGGAACTAATACAATCCCACTGAAAGTATAAAGGCATGACATTTTTCTCATGATTAATTGGTTTCAATGTGGTACTTGGTTGTGGGCTAGACAATCTCTGTATATCTGTGTATTATTTGTTACCTTCTTATTTGACTGAAATATCTTCTGATAGAAATTCAACATGTCATTACAGATGAGATTATAACAGAGACATAATGCAGTTAGGTATCTACTTGCTATTAAAATGTGGAAATATTTTCAAAGAGCACAAATATTTACAATCAGACAACTTGTTTTACATGCAACATAAGTAAAATGTGAAAAATCATACTTAAATTGCTTCAAAAAGAGTCACACATGACTAAATGTTAAACAATAATTTAATATTTCCAGCAGAAATGAAAACATAAACTTATTCATTATACTTACAGAAATTGGTTCTGTTTCTTTTAGTCTAAGATCTGACTTTATGCAAATTAAGATTGTATGAGTGATGAAATTTAAGTATCTTCTGGTTTTATTCTTGTCTCTTAAAATCTTCTGAAATATAAGTGTTTATTTACCTTTTCACAGTTCCCAAAGTAGGGGTACTTAGTTTTAGGAAACCTACATAATACAATCCACAGATGGTGTGAAAATGGGGAGCAGAAAAACGAAAAATTCTTAAATCATTTTGTCCTTCTCAATTTTTCAAGAGTAATTTTATTACATCCAGTACTGTTATTCTTTCTTCTAATCAATGTGAACTTTAAATGAACAAGTGCTATTGCAGGAGATTTGGCACTAATGAAAGCCAAAAGAAAACATTATTTTGCTTTCCTAAATGGAACCCATAATTTTCAATTAGAAAGCAGAAGTGAAAAGATGAAAATGGATGGTCTTTCTCAGTTGCTAACATTTACCTGCAGATATCTATTAAAGAATGCACTTAACATCCATCATCAAAAAAGCTTTATTCATTCAATACTCTCGGATATTTTACAGAGGCTTTTGGAGATATTAAAGCAAAAAAATCCATCTGTTCTAAAAGGGAAACCCTAAAACCCTACAGGAAGCATGTTTTTAATCTCTCTATACTGTATATTCATATACTGTGCAAATAGGTATTGTAAAGCAGTAAATGTTCCTGTGTGATTCCCATGCTTTATTACCTCTGGCCTTTTCTACCAGGACACTACGGGAATCACACACACTGGAGGCAGAAAAGGGCTGTTCAGAGGCACAAAGGGAACAGATATCTGTACATCAAAAAATACAGTTATTCCGTACAGCAATTACACTATTGAAGATAAAGCTCAACATCTTGTAGAGTAGTGTACACAAGAATCTGGCCCATGGGGTCAAATACTGATTGCTTTATTTGGCTACTGCTGAATAGAATAGAATAGAATAGAATAGAATAGAATAGAATAGAATAGAATAGAATAGAATAGAATAGAATAGAATAGAACTCAATGTAGCTGAGTTGGAAAGGCCTGTAATAGTCAGTCAAATCCTAAGCAGTTCATTTGCAACAAACACTTTGTCAGTGTTGTAACTTGCAGGACAGGTACTCAGTGAAACAGAACAAGCTAAGGTTCTCACTAACTTGAAGATGTATGGAGCTCCCCTGTAGACTTGATTTATATTGCACTGTCTAATATGATTACTTATAGAGATTATAATTGCATGTGGATATAATTTCAGCTAAAAAGAAGTCCAGCCTTTTCAGACAGAGTACTTAAAATGGATACTTAGTGCCGAAAAGGCAGATAGATGAGAGATGGTCTATTCTTATCGGCATGATTTAGAATTCTACAAGGAAGAAAATGTTAAATTGCAAGAAGTCTCAGAAATGCTAAGTCAATTTTACAACTCTGAACTCTTAGTATGTCTCATTTCACTGCAGTTTATGTTTCATTTAGCTCTGCCTTTCAAAATATCTTATTCGTATTTCTAGAATTCATCTCAGGTTTTGCATTTCTTGCTTTTTTGTAATAAGATTCTGGCTTCAAAAGGCCTGATTTCTAATTCTAGAAATTATCTCTGGTTTTATCTTTAATAGGTCACACAAGAATATTCCTCTTTGAATATGGCAACTTTTTTGAAGATTGCTTAAGCTTTTTTTTCTTAAAATTGTGATTGAATTTAACTGCATAAAGACATAAAGAAATATTTTGTGCCTTTGTTTTTATTGCTTTGAGGTTTTGTTTTGGGTTTGGATTTTTTTTTTTTTTTTTTTTTTTTTTTGGGA
>JAWWMU010000001.1:92888848-92918526 GCA_035048155.1 Cinnycerthia olivascens
TAAGAATAAGAATAAGAATAAGAATAAGAATAAGAATAAGAATAAGAATAAGAATAAGAATAAGAATAAGAATAAGACATGAGCATTCACAGACTCACAAGAGGGATTGGTTATTGACTGCTAGACCATGACTGACAGTACATTCCTGGAAATGAGCAGAGGGAGAGAAGGGAATGCTGATGTTTCTTTACATCTCCAATGTATCACGACGCTTACATCATGCTGCGTTGGGTTACATCATGTTAGGACTAGTGATGTAACCCGTCGCAATGCAATGCACACATCGCATTCAGTCAGCACTTTTTCAGCTTGTCCACATGATCACTGTGGCCAAGAGAGACTTGCTTGAGTTAATTAAAATTATTGTATTTCTGTGGTATTTATGGTTGGCCATGAATCGAAACTTTCTCGGCTTAAGAAAATGCAGGAAGGAAAACAGAACTAAAAAGCATCCTGAATATAAGAAAGACAAATGTGTAGAACATGCAGGAAAGCTTGGTCTGATGATGATATGAAAAGCCACCCACATGAATATATTACATAGTAAACTTAGAGACAAGTAAATCAGGGGAGAAAAACCAGATGGATCACTCTCACTATAAGCATATTTCCTCTTTAAAGATAAAATTTATCCATGTGTTCAGTCAGGAGGCTGTGCTTTTGCAGGGGGAAAGGGGACTTTTTTTTTTTTTAATGAAATGTTGTAAGTAGAACTTTAATGCAGGACTTAAGGGTAAGCTTTAAAATAACATCCATAACATGATATGGATGTTGTGCTCTTGTGCTCCCAAATCAGGCTTCAGCTTAGGTGAAGAAACAATTTCTATGCAGAACCAGGCTGCTGAAGGTATTGGAACAGTGTCATTGCCTCTGTCTCCAGTGTACATGGTGGAGTCTGCAGCAGCTAAACTGTGGTTGATGGTGGAGCTGGTGCCCAGCAGAGTATTCAAATAGCTGGAATAGCAACAGCAACTGTGATTAGAGCCAAATATTGCACACCAACCGTAATCATTTGCCTAATTATTTAAGACAAAAGCCAAATAAGTCTAATCTTTGTCTCACCTTATTCCTTCCTTTCTTTTCTTAGTCTAGCCTTAATGCTGGTCCCTCTAGAAGCACAGAATATAGGTATAGGCAATTTTTACTAGTATTGCCATTTTGAAAATAAGACAGATATTTAAAATCATGGTTGAAGCTTTTCCTTGCCATAGGCCACAGTAAGTTTGTTATTTCCTTGATTTTTTACACTATCCCCTGGGAAGCACTGTCTTTTCTAAATGCTTATACATAGGAAAGATAAACAGCATACTCACAACATACTCAGAAAACCACTATTTTTTTTTTTATTAAACCTATATTACTTTATGTTTAGATGGAAAAATAGCCATGAGCATAGGATGCAAAAACCTGGTAAGGAGAGTATGATGTGATATGCTAGTACACTCTTGCTTTTTCTTCTGTAAGATTTGAGCATAAATTATGTCAAATTATGTCTACTAAAAACTTTGCATTTTCACTGTTGCTTTTACTTTCAGTTAATGTTTCTTCTGTTCTGCCTATTTTTGCCATAGATAGGTACAGTGGATGCAGAGTCCTGGTGATTTTCCACTCTGCTCTCCATCTTGCATACACAGCTTGCTCAAACACACATGTACACAAAACCAGAAAATATCAATTTCTGTCAAAGAACTGAATGTAAATGGAAGAATTTTTTAAGGTTGGTTTTCAACTTAGATATGAAAATGCATTCTTTTCCACTGGCAATTATAGTCATGAAAGCATTTACCATTTCTTGACTAAATCCCACCCTTTCTGTCATCTGCTTAAAACAGTCTTCTTGCTAGAAGCTAATTCAACTGCACATGTGATTTCTTCAGAGCTCATCTCAGACAAAAATGTGTCAAGTTAACAAAGAACGACTCTTTAAAGTGATAAAGCTAAAACACTCCGACTGAAATAGGTTAGGAGACAGTCATTTGACTGGCTTCACAAGCAGAGGCAGAAATCACTATATTGGAGAGTGGTAAGCAGTGACTTTGCTGGCACAGCTGCAGTATGAAGAGGATACATCCGCTTCTCTGAAATACTTAAGCAGGTGAGAATTTATTGGCAGAGAAGGAAGGATTAAGAATTTACTGGAGAAAGATAAACACTAATTCAGTCTCTAAGAGTCAAGTTAGAAAGCAGAGTGGTATTATGCCATCAGGAAGCAGGAGCCACAATTGATAAAGCAGCAGATGCCAATGGAGGCACTCAATACAACTCTTTCTCAAAAATATGTGACTCCAAATTGCAAAAGAAGCATTTAATCTCATTTATCTTCATGTTCTTCCTAGTCCTTCACTTTTAATGACAAGACAAATCAAATTCCCCTATAGTAAAATAATACTGATGAAATGCTTGGAATCAGATCATAACACAGTCAAAGTGATTAACTATAACTGACAGAAGAAAGAGAAAGACATTTCTGGAATGGAATCTTGATCTTGGTACTTCAGAAAAGTCTATATATGTATCAGACATATGGCCTCTCTGAAATCAGGTTAAACTAGAGGCAGTGGAATAAGTGTAAAGCATTACAATCTTAAATGACCCATTCTAAAGGAAAACAAAAACAAAACCAATGTAAATACAGTGGTGTAGGCAGAGTGTTTGTATTAATATAGGGATATTTACATGGAGAATATAATATTTAGATGCAGTGCAGCAATCAATTTTTAACACTGCTGTGTTAAAATAACTGAATCCCTGAAGCAGGAAGTGAAGAAAAAGGAGTCTGAGCTTGAAGGTTGTTCCTAAGGCACTTTACCTTGCAGGGCTCTTTTTGGGACAATGCTAATTATGAATCAGCTTTCACTCCAGGTTTTGCCGAAAGGCATAATGTAGACATAAATAAATATTCATATCATTGAATCCAGCAAAGACTCATTTTTTTCTAAAGCAAGACTGTTTCTAAGCAACTCTGAATCAGGTCAGAATCGTATAAATATTAAGTAAACAGAAAAAGCTTCCTTTGTAGATCATGTAAAGCCTTTAAGGGAAAAGTTTAGGTTTATTTATGTACTTGCTCTAAGGCTTGTGCTAAAACATCTACATTTCCTTCTAATCAGTAAGACAATTTATTCTGTAATTTTTGCTACCAGCTTAGTGAAAAGCACTATGTTCTTCCTGCTCTCAAGGAGCAAGGATCCACAACATGACAAGCTAAGTTAAAATAATCAGGCTTTTGCTATTAAGGAGTAAGTGAAGTGTTTCAGCAGAATGAAAACTTCAGCAGTTGTCACACTCAAGAGAAGTCTTTGGCAAAAATGATAGACCCTGGCATAAAAAAATAATTTATGAGTAGATAAATATGTTCTTTTTTTTTTCTGATACACAGCTTTATAGATATTTGTTTATAGTCACATTTGTGTATTTGAAAAGTAACCTCAAATTCAAATTTAACTGAAATTGAAGTACCTAAAGTGTTGAGCAGGTCCATGTGGAATCGAATAATGCCTTTAAACATTCCAGTTTTGAACCCACTACATATTTTTTGTGTAACATGATTTGCTATCTTGAATGCTGTAGATATATGCGTTATATACCATGATTTATCCTAATCATTACATTGTCATTATTTTCACAGCTGTTATACTGAAGTCCTAATCCCTATTTAAAACAGGACAATCTTACTGTTTGTTGCACTTGAAGAAATGCATCTTCATGTAAGCAGCAAAAGCAACCACTGACTTTAACATAGGCAGAGATTACATTCAACAGCATTATGAAACAATATGTCTTGTTTCCACACAAAATATCATTATTATTTTGTGTAGATTGTGCGAGATGATCACTATTTTGTTGATCTGTTTGCTGAAACAAGGCAGTATCAGGGAAAAAGTAGGCCTCTGGCAGCTTAGGAAAATAGAACTAGAAAAGGATAAATTTAGCACATTAACAACTTGCCTTCTCAACCCTCATTAAATTTAGTATCTGCTCTTTTATAGAATGGATTCTATTGCATGTACACATAAATATGTGCTTGTGCATCTTAAAAGTTCTAAAATGGCCAACAGGCAGCAGAGAGGCAAACAGGTTATTTAATCTTTGCTGTACTCTCAGTATTATTAAATATAATGTGAGCTTTACTGCAAGAATCTGTACATGAAGAAACTAACTTGTGTTAACTTTTTACTTCTGATAGTCCATTCAAATAAATGAGATACCATAAATAAACAGAAGTTATATGCTAGGGACTGAATTCTGAAGAAGCTTCTTTAACAGCAGAACTTGGTCCCAAAAATCAATGACAAATTCATATAAGAAGGCTTTAAAAATTCCTGCATCAAACTCACTCCCCTTCAAAAGTTGCCATACATGACTGGAAAAGAATATGCAGAAAGCAGATAGCATGTTAGACTAAGAGGAGCTTAATTAACAGTTTAAAAAAAAAAGAAAAAAAAAGTTAGCTATGTTTCCATGAAACTTCCAGTAAGACCTAAGTTATTAGTGGTGTACAAAGTTCTTTTTTACTACATCCATTTTTTCCCTAATTGCCTTGGACCACACTAAAATTCCCTAGTTTCTATCCTATTTCTTTAGGAATTCATTCTGGAAAGAGTGTGATAGCTATGGGACCAAAAGTTGCTGCCAAATTTGCTTTTGAAAATCCTGGGCAACTTAAATTCTATACATAGTACACATGATTGAATAATCTGGCTACATCTGATATCATATAAAGTAGTTGTTTTTCCTGGGGGGCAGGAAACCAACAACATGTTGAAAAAACTAGAGGAAAAAGAAAGGCAATCATTCAAGCAAGCTTCAGATAAGTGGTCATAGTGGAATATTTCCATAGTTTATACTATGTTCAAAAGCATCAGGAAGAGTCAGAGAGCCACAAAAGTCAGAAATCTGTGCATGAGTGCATAAAACCATGCATGAGTACATTTAAATGAACTGGAAACCTGTAAAAAAATTATTTCATGAAAAGAAAAGTGACTACTAGAGGTAGCTCCAACTCCAGGAATCAGGTTTCACAATCCTTAACTATTTCAAAGAGGTTTTTTTGCGCAAGTCAACATCTCATTCTTTGTGAAGTTGGTTTAAACCCTGATAGAACTCAGAGCGGGAGATTTCTGCTTTTTTCCCACATACTACATTATAAATTACTAGGAATGGCCTGAAATCAATGTAATTACTCACAGATGTAAATATTTATTGTGCAATGCTAGAAATATAACAGAGAAGGAAAGGAACCCTCAATGGGAGGTTCTCAAATAGAGAGAAGCTTCCTTCAGGAAGCAATTTATGCCATAAGTGCCAGGAAGGACTTGTGGGCCCTCACTAAGTAGTTTAGTTTTAATATGTGTATCTACAACTACAATTCTCTTATAAACAGAGTTTTTGCTGTTTCTGCTGTCCAGTTTATTGCTTTAAAGAAAAACAAGCAACCCTACAGATTACATTAACGAGTGGTAAAGCAATGACTGGACAGTAAATGGAAAAAAAAACCCCTATTACACTAAAATGCAAAGGAGCTTTCAAAAGAACACAGAAGTTTCAAATATGGGGAAAAAAGAAGCAGCTTCCATGAGTCCCTAAGAGATTGTCTGCCATGTGTGAAGCAGCAGCATACAGATATGCCTGGGCTAGAACCAAACAGACTTATTGGTGACAAGAAGCAGAAAAACTCTATCCCATCCTTCCTACTTAATCTAATTAGGTCTGATAAATGACAACAACATATAGTCTAGATGACTAGTCTTTAAAGAAAAATGAAGTTAGAATTACTATTTAACAAGCAGATCTTTTTCATTTTAATGGTGTCTGTTTTGAGCATTTACTGGTAATTTGGTACTGTCAAATAGTAATGGTTACTCAGTGTAAAAAATTTCCTGGAGCAGGAAAATTTCTTTTTATTATTATATTATTATTATTAGTAGTAGTACATTATTATTATTATTATTATCATCATTATCATTACATTGTTATTAAAAATGTAATATTTTTTTCATAATTTAATGAATTAATGCTGGCTTTTTTTGTCAGGTACAACTGAGGTAGCATTACTTTAAATGAATATCAAATAATTTGTATCTAATGAATCTCCAACAGTGTCAGCTATTATTATTATTTACAAAAAATTAAGCTATTATTTGACTTATTTCAATATTTAATAAAATATTATGCTTATTATATTTTTTCTAATAATTATGAACAAGAAAAAAGTTAAAGAATATTATTGTTCTCTTTCCCTTGTAAAAGCAAGCCACATTGTTGCAAAATTGATTCCTACAGAAGTGTAATTCATAGGCCTAAATTGTAACTACAACTTAGAATTCCAAATAAAAATTGATGAACTCTATTTTAGCCTCTTATTTGAAATCTCTTCAAAAACAAGTATATATATGTACATTCACACACAAACATATATGGAATACAAAATATATGCATAAACGTAAAATACACACAAAATATGCATATATAGTTTATTTTAGAAAACTCAGTTAAAGAAGATGAAAATCACTGAAAATGCTTCATCAAAGTATAGGCTACAGTATTTGAATCCTCCTCATCTGCATAGTTCCATTCTTGTTGCTCAAAGTAAACACGCTCATTATTCATCCATCTGTATTATTTGCAATTTATCTGTCTGTATTACTTTCAGACAGGTTCAGACCAGTGAAGTCCCAAGTGCCATGCTCTTTTGCTATTCCTGAGTGGCCTCCTAGCCTCAGTCCCAGCTGTAATTCCAGCCTCCCACACAGGGGCAGGGAGCAGCTCCTGTGCCAAGTGCCTGCAGGGAGCTCAGTGGGACAGGGCTCTCAAGTGGGGTGCACGTCCCTGGCTCCTGCTCCGAGCTACACCCACGTCTGCTGCCCTGAGGCTTTCCACCACAGCCAGCTCTACCTAAGGGGGGTGTCATGTGCAGGCTTCACCAGGGCTGCTCTTTCTGATGTTGAGACTTTCTGATATTTATTCTTGGGTAACAAAAAAAAAGTCAAATTGTACAGCCAGTTAGATGCAATTAAACAGCAGGGAAGGCTGCCACACATGCACGAAGGATACACATTCAGCATACATTCTTACAAACCCACAGGGTCCTGCTTCATCCAGCTTTGACTAGCATTCATTTTTGTGGAAATACCTGCAACATTAGAGTTGAATATTTATACAAAGTTACCATACTAAGCCTTGAAGGGAGCCGGTATCCTCACAATGGTTTGTTTGTTTGTTTGTTTGCTGGCTTGTTTTCATACTGGGTACTTGCTACAAAAAGAACTATCTCGCTTTTCAAAAAAATCCTGACAGAAAATTGCATCATTGGAATTACTGTTGTGTTCAGTTTGGTCAAAACCAACATAATAATAAAACACTAGTTGTACCATATCTTTTACCAAAATAGGTAATAGTAAGCAAAGTTCAATGTTTAAAAATAATTTATCCTTAGATCACAGCAAATGTTTCATACAGGAAATCAAGAAGTATATTCTTACTCTAATTTCACTATTAGAATTATTATCTATGCAAAAGCATTTACTCTGCTACTTTAATTAAAGACAGAAATGAGGAAATAGAAGTTCTTTCAGCTCTATTCTGTATCTAATGTTGTTATTAATGTGATTATTTTGTCCTTACATCACAGACAGAGTAAATTTAGTCCACAAGAGTTCTGCTGCTCTCAGTTATTAGTGGTAATCAATACTGCCTTGTGTTACATGCATAATTGACAATTTCCTGGTGCTCTTTTATACTAGATTACATATGTTATTCTTTACAAATAACACCTCTTTCAACAAGCAACTAATGTTTCCTCTGAGGAAAGGAAGGATTGACTCAGGAACTCTATCTTCTCTATGGCAACAATTGGCAGCCCTACCAGCATTACCATATTAACCAGTTTAGCCCAGCCAGTGTTTAAGTCAGGACTACCCAAAATTAAACCATCACTTACTGCCTTGAATTGTCATGCAGGACATGGAAAGATCTGGGAACATTTTGAAAGGTGGAGAGTCAGAGAGATTGAGGAGGAGACCAAATATACAAATACACACAATACACAAGTGTCTAAAAAACAAGGTGTTTTGTTCTTTTGTTAGTCAAATGATTATTATTTATGCAAGAACCCTCATATTAATAAATATCTTAGTGGGCCAATGCAGGGACACAAAGACACATTTGTCTGTTCTCATTAGTTTCATCTCTTAATATATACGAATTAAGATATGGTGATTCCACAGAACCAAGCTAAAAGCAAGTTTTAACTTGTATTATGAAAATCTTTCCATTGTTTTGTTTTATGTTTTTCTTTTTATACACACTGGCAGTAGTGTTTTGCTTACAGAATTTAGCCTTTGTTGTCCATACAAGACCTTTTCGCAGTAAAGAAATTATACTGTCCACACAGTCTGACTTCCTCTTTTTTGGATGCACTGCTCTTGTTTGAAAGAAAAAGAAAAAAAAAAGTTTGAAAGAAAAAGAAAAAAAAATGTTTAAAAATGCAATAAAGTCCAAATATATAAAACTGGAACATAAATCTGCCAAGTCACATGGCTACTAATATACTAATTATTACAGTACACTAATTATTGGCAATGAACATCCTTAATACAAAGACTTTCTACTGAAGTTCATCCTGCTAGTTCTGAAGCTAAATTTAGACATGTTTGTGTGTGCACGTGTGTGTGGAGGGGTTGTGTGGGGTGTTTATACCCTCAGGATATAGTAGATATTGAATGTTTCCTTATGCAAAAGGCCATTTCAGCAGTTCGTGAAACAAATACATTTGACCTAAGACAAAAACATATTTCTACTGATTGCAGTCTATTTAAACTTTCTAAGTATGACAAAATTCTTTACAAGTTCATGTTGTCCTATCATACAGCTTTCTTCAAATCTAACCACAGTGCACATAAAACTCTAAGAAAATATCTCAATCTCATCACAGATTATGATTTTTCTAGATAAAATGAATATATTTATGGCTAAACAAAGGACTGCTTCCGGCCTACACTAAAAGATTAAATAAAAACTACCAAATATGCCTACCCAGACCTGTGAATATAAGTCCAAGAAGGGGAAAATAAAAAGATAAGGGTTGCTTCAGAAAAATACCTTATTTGCAGATTAAAAAAGGAGATAGATATAGTAAAGGGAGTATAGCTTAGAAAAAATGAAGATGCTGTGCTACTTAGGGGAAAAAAAAAGTGGCCAAGGTCATAATGAAATGTCTATATCCTATCACAACTGTTTTTATCCACTTGTCCTCTAGTATCTGTACTGTTATTTCTGGGAAAATGTAAGCTTTCTTTAGCAGCTTAGGTCTACTTTGCCACGGTCCAGTCTCACCAGAGAGGATTAATGATGCTCTCTGTGTACTCTTTGTTCTGGTAGGAATTCAGGCCAGGCTTCCCTGTGATGGTGAAAATTGCTTTTTTGGCTGTCACTATTGCTTCCTCCTTTAGCAACCTTGTCTAGAAAATCAGTCCTGCTCAGTGAGGTCCAAAGTAGAGAAATGTATTGTCATGACCATTTGCTAACTGTTAGCATTTCCCCACATTGCTAGAGCTTTGGATTGCTCCCCAGAGCAGCTTTCTCCATCATTAAGTTAAATACTTGGGCACACTGCGTGACTTGGCTGCCATCAGATATTCCTTTATTGGATGTTCTGACAGCAGACTGCGCAAGATTCCGCTTGCTGTCTGCTGACCTTAAGGAAACAAATACAGTGCTTAGATATCTACCAGAGCTTACAACTCCTCCCGTGAGGGCTGCCTAGCTCAACAGAAGCTTTCCTTTAGGTGGAAACTTGTGAAGTCTACCATATTCCTTAAAATACTTTCCTCCAAGCTGAACCACTGACAGCCCTTGTAAGAGAATAAAGGAACATTTTATTTTTCTCTAATCATTTTTTTTAGTCAGTGACTTTATCTAAGAAATGTAACTTTTCAGCAAAAATGTAGAGTTTGTCCATATCTCTCTTACCTGAGAGCTTATCTATGCTACTCTATTGTGCAGTAGGGAGTACTGAAGTGTAATGCAAATTATCAGTGTATACAGGCAATTTTGCAGGCAATGTCACTGAAATATGAATGTAATTTTCAAAGCACTTATCGGGCAAAGAGGTTAGTGCATTTTAACTGTTAATGAAAAATCCCCAAGAGTGTATATAATTTCTTGGCTACAGGCAAGTCAACATATTTTTGGAAAACAATATGTAAGGCTCTTAAAATTATCTGTTCATAAGCTTCAGGAGTTATCATAGGCTATATTTGAACGGTATTAAGCCTGCTTTGTGTTGTTTAAAAAGATTTTTTAAAAATGCAGGTCTAAAATTTCCATGAAGAACATAGCAAAGCACAGGTACAATCTACTCGTGATTTCCAAATTACTAAAATCATATTATTGATTAAAAATAATCCCAGAAAATCTTCTCATTTTCCTATCAATATGTAATATGGGGGGTGGTGGTCAACATGACCAATATGTTGGTCATGAACACACAAGTGTCCTAGCCCTCACTATTTTATTATGTTTCACCTGTAGTTCACATGGTCTTCAGATATGGCTAGCATAAAAATTACCAATTACATATTCATATGTCATTTTGATTACTAAAGCTGACACATGCCTAAATTGTCAGGGTGTGAATCATTACCATTACAATACATTAAATAAACTGGCTGTTCTAAGGCACTGTGTGTGCCTTAGACTCACAACAAACTTGGATAAAATCCATTAGCTTGAGCATCTTCCATTAATGGTTTTTTACATCTAGGTTAAAATCCAGGGCATTTATAATATACTAAGAAAGTGCACAGTCAACTCATGAAGCTATCTCATATTGCAATAGCCCAATTGTGTTTGAAATTTTTTCAATCCTTTTGCGTGGGGAAGATGGAGAAATGCACTTGCCAGTAGCAAGGGGACATGTCCTTCATGGAACCATTTAGGCTGTGGAATTGTGTCAAGGTTACAGACAAGGTTACAGCTAACTGATCAGAGGAATAAAGCTAGGGAATACACAACCAAATGCTTTGTTAAGGTAATGGGAACTGGGGAAAGGTGGGATATTTTTAATAACCACCTCCTGAGTTATGTACAAGATATTCTATCTAGTTCAACACAAATTAAGGGCACTACATGTAAAATAAAATGTCTTTGAAGAATTAAACTCCCAAAACAAAGGTAGTCGGTTGCTCCCTCAAGGACGGTTTAATGGCCACAAGAAAGTAAAAAAAGTCAGTATGAGTTCGGATCTTTGATCTACACAATCTCAGCTGATTGAAAACAACACTAAACAAGTTCTGTGCATAAAGAATGCATCTGGTGCTCCCAGCGTTCTGGACCCAGTGTAAAAGTACATATCCCATTAGGTCCATTCTCAGGAGGGGCTTATAAGTCATGCAATGTTTTCATTTCAGAATGGTCTACAAGGGTTATGCCAGCTAGACCACAGCCATCTGGCAGGTTTGTTAGAGCAAACACTTAATATTGTACTCAAGAGTAATTTTTTTATTAGTTGAGAGATAGTGAAGAAAATTAAAGGACTTACAGAAACATTCCAAGTCATTTGTTGCCTCTGCAAAGAGCTTACTTGCTTCCAAAATCCACTTCTGACTTCTTGCTTTCAGTAAACTTTATGAGAAACTTATTAACTCTGCATCATGTATTAGCAACAACCTTTTCTCATTGCTCAGAAATTTAGCTGATCCCTTCTGAGTTTAAACAGGTCATGTCTCTCGCTATTAGACCTCAGAATGCCTCAGTGCCAGTGTATCTAAGCAATGCAGTGGTTTTGGTAATTTATTAAAAAAACAAAACAAAAAACCAACCAAACAAACAAAAAAAGGAAAAAAAAACAAAACAAAACAAACAAAGAAAAACACCCCAGGTAATGTTTGTAGTTTCAATTTAGGCTTACAAAAGAAACAGAAAAGTCACAAAACAGAAAAAGAAATTAAAGTTACTTGTGCTAAAAAAATATTTTTGCTTAGTACATCATGAAGGAAAAAATGCTTAAAATACATTCACTTTTAATGCAGAAATAACAGTTTTATAACTGGTTTTAGGAACTAACAGTGTGTATCTTATAATTTATGTTAAGACAAAATAGGAAAAATCTCACAGGAAGCAAAAGAACATTAATATAGACAAACAAATCCAAAAGCTATATATTAGAATTTGAAAAGATTAAGTTATTGATCCCAACACTACCGTATCAGATATGCAAAACAAGCATGGTAAAGTAGCCTGCATTTACAAGTTTGATACAGTATTATGAAGCAACAGATGCAGAAGTAGCACTCAAAAATGGAATAAACTATTAATTTCATAATATTTTTAAAAATATGATACATGCTGATACTTTCTAAACTTATAAGTACTCAAAAAATTATTCATTTATTTAAAAATAATAGAAAATTAACTTAAGCATTACAGGCCACACTTTCAAAGGTGCTAAAAATTAAAAATTACTGCTTGAACTAAAGCAAGATAAGTGCTACATGATGGAAATCTTTCGCTGCCTTCCTAGATGCTCAGGCACTTTTATACAAAACTGTATGTATTTAAAGAACAGACACTTAAACAAACTCTCAAAAATTAGAATCTGAACATCATCCTTCTCCTTGATTCCTGCAATATCTGAAATACCTTCTGGGCATATTTATACATGGGGTGTGGGGTGAGAACTTCATTATGACAACTAAAATTCAAGGAAGAACTGTTCAGCTAAAAATGAAAAATGAAAACAACAAGTAAATTAAAGCAAACCCCACCTTACTACAGTAGGGTGCATTAGGATCCCCGTGTACTATCCTATAGGCCAAACGCAGCTTGCAAGCATAGCTGAGCAGCCCACTGAAGGAGTCTGGTATAGAAGGACAAATACATGAAAGAGAATCAGGCTCTCCCTCTTTGCCTGATCCTTTTACATCCACTGCATACCTAATATATACATAGCTACCCTCCCTAATGTTATTTAATAATAATATCTGCTGTTTTCTCACCTACTGCTACTTCTTGTGCGTGACTTTGATAAAATAAAGATAACAAAGAATATCCAAATAACACCATTTTTGGAAATGGAAACCGAGTTTAAACTTACTTTATAGCATTACTTTGTACAGCGAGCAAAGGGATTCATTTATAAAATGATAGTGGCCAAAGTAGGTAAGAAGAAGCAGTTACAAGGGATAGTGAAATTGGATAAAGAAGAAATAAAACTTGAACATCTCTCAGCAGTTTTTTTGTGAAAATGGACACAGTTAAGAATAAAAATTTACCTATTTAATCCATCTACTACAGTTTACTTCTGGGAATAACACTGAAGGCATTATGGATAACTCTGTGAGAATGAAAATAAAGAATACACTGTACAGTATGACTTTTAGAAACTTACCCCATTCTTTAAGTTCACATTACTGCATTTATTTCTATTCAGTTATTTCTTCAATTTGTTTTCACTGAAGTATTCCCATTGAGAGATTGTCATATGGAGCTGCTCCTTTTGTGCAATTTCTGTGTCATTTTCCTTGACTTAGGTATACTTTCAGGTAATTGTTAGTGACAAGGCATAGCAGATAATCCATAGGGATGCTTTTATGCATCACTACAGTAAAAAACTGATTCAATCCAACTCCCAAGGACCCGCCCTAAACATCAATTGCAACTCAGCCTGTTGCATCTAATCCCTGAAGGCAGAACAAGGTCTACGGTCTAGATGGATGAGAAAAGCACCTCAAATCCTTAACACCATAAAAATAACAGTCTTTTTGAATCAGATACATTATAAATCCAAAAGTAAGTTATTTTGAAGGAGAAGTCCTCCAGCATTTGTGTAATTTGGCACTTTGTATGACATAATATAGATTAGTTATATTGTTAATTCCAACAAAATGATAGCAAAAACTGGAAAGATGCTTTAAGTCAGAATGAAAGTACAACATGCTTAACATTTTTGTCTCAGTGAAATAGGAGGCAAAACACATTTGGCACTTTACCTGATTGAGCTGTATAACTATAAAACAGAAGACAGAAACACAATGGCATTCATTGAAAAAAAAATCTTCTTTCTTTATATTTTGGTTTTGAAATGGAAAGACCAAAACAATACTTTTTTAAGCAGGAATGTTTGTACTGACCCACCACAACCAAACAGATCAAATTCTCTACTTTGGAATCTGTTCTGCCATTGAATGTCTTGCAAGTATTATTAAATTAAAAACTGGTGCATTTCCAGTATCTTTATCACCCAAATATTTATTATTTTACAATAAAAAAAAGTAGTTTTGTGTAAATTTGTCAGTGCGTGTGCATGTTTTACTTGGAAAAGTTCTATCCTTTGTATAAATTCATCAGTCCATAGCACCAGAATCAACACAGTCAACCTTATTAACTTTCAGCTTGGGAAAGGTAGAATCAGATCCCTTACTATCCGTTTAAATAGTAAAAACCAGCACCTGCTTGCATGTTTTACTGCTGCATTCACCAGCATGATTTGTGTCTCTTTCAGTGATTCCTAGAGAAAGAAAAAATGAGTTTGCTGGAAACTTGTGCTCCCTCTGGTGTCTGAATCAAGCATGAAAAGCCATCAAAAACACTACCATGGGGGCAGTATTACAGATGCAGAATGATGTTTTGCATTTCCTGGCCACCCTAAAAATACTACATAAAAGATAATTTGACACCAATTTATTCAAAAGAGGATGAAGTGTATATATTTGGATTGGGTTTTCATTTGCCCTACTGTGTATTTAATAAGACAGACAATGTATCCATGATTTCCAGCTATGATGGCTCGTAAACGTTACCAGTGACTAATTGAATAGTCATTTGAATCTGCACAAAGCAATTTCCCTCCATTAGATTAAACATGTCACACCCTGTCAATGAAAAATCTATTTAACATCAACCCAGCAATTATAAGCATTTTGGAACGAGGCACCAGAAATCTACTTGTAATTAAAATTCCCTATATATATAGAGTAGGAATTTGGCTTAGCATCACAAGTAAATTTATTCTTCACTAAAAGTTTGCCTACAGCAAGAACTGTAAAAGAAAAAAATTTCCTTCTATTATAATGGATTTTTAACACATCAGTACCAGATAGCTATAAGCATTAGTTCATTTTCACGGTTTCATAATAATTATTTCTTACTGTTTGTCTCTTTGGTTACCAAGAGCAAGGTCCAGATTAAAAAAAGCCTCAAACCCCAAGAACATAAATTCATCCATATTCCTTCAGATGATAATATCACAAATACAAATGAAATTCGCTATCATTAACTTTCTTTTTTTCCTTTGTCCTATTTGGATTACAACTAATACATTCAACTAATGTTATCCTAAAATGTAAGCATACATAATTGATTATAATTAATACATTGATTCTCCATTCTGAGAATTTTATCTGGAATTGTAAGCAAGAAGCACTGAATAAAGGCCAGAAATATTCATTTCCTCTAAGAACAATGGCAAACCAAAGTACTGCATAAAAAGCTGTCACGTTCAGGAGAAATTTTTGTCTTTGTTTCATTTACCCAAAATTTTTTCAGGAATCCTGAGGAGGAAGTAATGAGCATTTGCTTTATTTCAAACTTATGTTAATTTATTTAGCAGATATCTAAACATTTGTAGAAGAGAATTGCAAATTTTCCTGGTTGACAAACTACCTACGACTATCACATTGATGTGGGTACAATTCCTTGAAATATTTTCACAGATGTGACTGATTTATGAGCCTTGTGATTTAGCTGAACTATTCAGCATGTGTCACTTTTGTTTGAACCTGCAATTAATGTGCAAATTGAAGGAAACTGAAGCAATTTTGAATTAAAAGATACAAATAGTTTTCGAAGCTTCCAGATAAATGCAAAAAATACCTGCAGAAAGATCAATGAGATCACAAAACGGGAAATCAAAGCTGATACAAATGGTGTGGCCAAGACACTGATGAGATCCGACTGCAAATATTCTGCACTATTCACCACTCCACTCAGAAGCCTGCCAAGGACCCACTGCACTGTTCTAGGACAGAGGCACTGCTCAGTGTTAGCAGGTATCACATCCTTTTGTGTTTTGACACAAAGCAAGAGGACACACAGAGAACAGCAGCAGCGTACAAAGACACGTTCCGCAGGAGTGAAGAAGAAAGCTGCATTTAAAAACAAAACTAAGCAACAAAACCCCCAAACAAAACAGAAAAGGAACTCCAAGCAAACACACAGGAAAAAATCCAAATGAAACCAAAAAGCACCCTGAACAGACAAGTGGGAGTCAGTAGACAAAATGAAGTAAAATCTGATCTGTCTCATGACCCACAAGAGTAAAGACTTTTCCTTCTGTGTCACTGAGCCAAATGGCACAGCCTCTACAATTCCAAAGGCACTGATCTTTAACTACAAGGATAACATTAATTTCCCTTTGCACAAGAAATGTTAATTTATCGCATTTGAAAGAAAGTTCCTCCCCATTCTAACAGGTTTTTCAATCTGAGGTAATGATGACACTCTAGGAAACGGTGCCAAAAATCCTGTTGGGATTAACTAAAGTCATATTGAATGCTGAGTCTTCTTGCTAGGCTTCAGTGCATATCAGCTCCTGAGAAGGCCATTTGGGTGCAATCCTGTAAAGTGCCTGTGGAATGGGCAGCTCCTGGGGGAAAGGACAGCATTTTGAAATTAGCAACTAAATCTGAATTTATCTCTAAGGATTTAAGAACTTTATTTCATCGAGATTAGAGTCCTGTTCTTTGGTGTCAGAAGGTATTTGTGACTGTTAAAAGCAAGAATGTAAAATAAGGGCGTGGATTACCCACAGCTTTATCCTGGTAGGCAGGGAACAGCCAGACATATGCCTCCTTCTTTCACACAGATGCCACAATATTTCTGGATTAGGAGGAGGGGTTATATTGGACCCTAACAGTGAAAGAATTGGCTTGAGGCAGTCTGACACAACAGGGAGTTTATCTTTCACAATGGAGAGCAATTTTCTCTCTGATGCTAAAAAGTGTATGTTTATGTTCAACTGGTACTACATGCAGTAATTCCAACATTGTCATTTTGTATTGTAATTATTATCTATTATCAATCCTTCTCACTCTGGAAAGCAATACAATCATTTTGCAAAAGGATATGTCTTATTTTGAGTATTTTTTATATGCGTTTTTATAAGCTGAAATGCATTTAAATAATACAATTTTATTAATTACATTTTAGTTTTCCAAAGTAGACAATTGACTGAATGGGTTGGTGACAATACTTATGACAGTACTGAAACTGAAAACAAAGTTTTGTTATATTGCAGGGGTTTTTTTTAAGAACAATATAATTTGCAATATGAAATTGTTTAAACATCATTATCTACAGAAGTCCAAAGTATGAGTTAAAACAGATTTAAAATATTTTTAGAAGTGAATAATGTATTTAATTTGATTTAAAAAATGCATCAGCAAATATAAGTAAAACTCTCTGTTCCTATGCCAATTACAGAAATTCTATTTGACTTTTAAAAATATGTAGCAAAGATTTTGAAGAACAATAAAAACTGTAAACATATAGACAATAAATTTTGGATTCTTAATTCCTTAAAACTATGTACGTAAATCCTTGCTTTGATTTCTTAACTAGCTATTTGCATTTACAAAAGTAGTGAAGAGATAATAAGACAATTAAAACTTTAATATTACCTGAAAAGTGTCTGATATACATCTACTGAAACCTAAAACAACATTCAGTTTAGAAGAATCTATTGTAGAGAAAATTGAGCTAACTTGGGAATGACAAGCTACTATTATTATTAGCATCACCTCCTAATAATTCAACAAAAATAATGTTGTACATACTGCACCTATCTTGCTCACTAAGACACTATTTTTATGTATGACCCCTTATTTCTCATAGTAACAAAGAGGCCATTGATTAGCTTACTATTTTATTCTATATACTATCAAAATGAAGGGACTAATCTTTACGCTACCTTTTTCTTTGCCTCAAGGAATAAGTTAAAAAAAACCCCAACATTTATCAATTACATTTTATTAAGATAATTTTGATAAAAACACTTTTTCCAAGTTAAAGACATTGCAATTCAACAGCAATGACAAGAAGAAAGCTGTACACACACAATTATGTATTAAGGAGACATTTGACGTTTCATAATATGCAAAAGGGACAGCCTGAGGCTGGTCTTCTTGATCAGCTTTGCTCAAATTTTTCATTTTGTTATTTCTTAGTGAAATAGACACAGAGTAGGGAGCTGCAGGTGTATTTTGTCAATCACCACCCAGAGAAGGAACACTGCTGATCTCTTTGCTTTTGCACAAGACCTTTCACTTCCTGGTGGTCCACAGTTAAAAATGTCACTAGTCCTAGGCAAGCCTCAGTTCCTATAATCTAATGAAAAAAATATCACCTATCCATTCAGTCTTAATAACTGTCATGATCTCCCACCTTTTGTTGTCACTTCAGCTGCATTTATTCTGAAGTAAATTAAACAAGGACTCACAAAGAAACAAGAGCAAACCTCTGAAGGGGCTGAACACTTCATTAGCTAATCTGTAACAGACATATAGTGGATAAGGAGCTCCACCCTTGTGGAAAATGTACACTCTAGCCATATGTTAAAATAAGTTAAAAGTATATATGCTTACTATTGATCAAGCAAAGACAACAAAATTAATCTTCATTATTTTCTCTTTTGATATGAACGTAGCAGGTTTTAGACAAACATAAAGAGATTTTTTGTGCTGTGTTTTGTTCTTTTTTCTGCTTTGCTAGTAAAAAAATTTTGAAGTTTGTCATGAAAGAAATACAAAATAAGGATATTTTGTGGTTTTTTTTTCTTGTTATACTTTTTTATCCCCAGTTATGATAGG
Organism: Cinnycerthia olivascens; assembly: GCA_035048155.1. Taxonomy (NCBI): domain Eukaryota; kingdom Metazoa; phylum Chordata; class Aves; order Passeriformes; family Certhiidae; genus Cinnycerthia; species Cinnycerthia olivascens. The sequence continues at coordinate 92,907,712 of JAWWMU010000001.1, forward strand.
AGTTAGCAATCTCCTTCAGAATCCACAGATTCAGATGATAAAGGCCAGGGATTAAGCACAGCCGATTAACAGTCTGTGTCCTCTTCAATCTAGCATTTCCACTGTAGATAAACCCATATTCAGACTGAAGTTATAATAAACACACTGTCCTCAATATCATTTCCCTAGATGACCTCCTCAAAACTGACATTCAAGTATTCTTGTGGAAAATTACAGTTCATGTTAACTGAAAAAGCAGCCTAGGCAATATACACCCAGAAAAAATAATACTGAAGATCAAACCAAATCTTTAAAAAGCAACTGGATAAAATTATAGTTTCCCTATAAATATTCTATTTGCTTTAGTTCTGAGTAATTTATTATTACTATAAGTTTGATTTATAAAATAAAAGAATTTTCTTAGATTTTATCTTCATTGCTTGTATTGTGTGTCCTTAAAATAACTACATCATTATTTATACTTAGGACAAAAAAAAAAAATCTCAGTGGATCACAGTGGTTTCAATTTTTTTCCCTTCCAAAGGCAAAAGAAAACAAACTGTGAAATGCTACAGCTACTTTAGATACTCTGAAATAGCAGTATTACTGTAAGGAAAGGGACACCAAAAAACACTTGCCCAGTGCAAAACAGCAAAAGAATAAAAATCTACATGGACAGAATCAAAGTAATATTCTTCTAGGTATATGCATTTATTTCTATGATAAATAATATTTTCATTTAATATGAAAAAAGACAGCCCCTGAAATAGGAAGGTAATTTTTGCTTTATAAGGACATTTTAACATGGGAGCTTCTGACAGGATTCTCCTGCTATCTGACATTTGAAATCTAGAATCTTATGGGTCTAAAGAAAGGCTAGGATTAATACAGACACAAACTATGTAACAGGTTATTTTAGTTTCTTGACCTAGAAGTTCAAATTATTTTAAGGAACTTTAGATTTATATGTTATTTAATTTCATAGTACTTCTCCAGGCAAAAGCATTAACATTTCAAAACATTTTATTGTAACGAACTAAACTTATCTACCTAGCTAAAGTGACTGTATTCTACTCTTATTTCCATTAGTTTATCATGGAAGGATTCCAGTGAAGCAATTCTGGATTCAGATGGAGAGGTATGTGCATTTATTCATCAAACATCTATTGAAAGTACGTGATCAAAATTTGGTTCCCTTTGGCCAAACCACAAAAATAATAATAAACAGGTCAAAAATAATATGAAACAGTATCATACATACTGAAAGAGAGCTGCAACAAAACAAAACAATGCAAAAAATCCCCAAACCTGGTATTCATTTTAAGTAGTTATTCACTAGAATTGATTTGAAGTAAGCACTGCAATTGCCTGCAGTTAATTCATTAGTTGTTGTTCTATTCTTTTAACCAAAGTTAAAAAAAAAGAGCAAAAACTGATTCAGAATAAGTTTCATAATGAGAGCACTTATTAGGTTTGGATGATTCCAGCTACCTTTTCTTCTGGAAAGCAGTTTCAATACTCTATTAAATCAATCAGTACTGAAGGAAAAAAAGAATGTGAATTTAACTCAAAGTCACTCATTTTGAAATCTTGCTTCAAAAATTAATTTCATGGTCCGTTTCCATAACAACGTAGATTACTTTTGCCAACTAAGACTCATATAATGAAGCATAACATCTTTAATCAGATTGTATGGGCTACTATTTAAGATTGTTTAAAGTGATTTGGAGATACACTAACTTAGAGCACGTGATTTTTAGGTCAGTTCCCCTTAAGCATCTTTATGGTCAGAAGATCACATATATTCCTCACCAAAAAAGCCACTGAGATTTATTAATTAGTGATAAGATATACAGCAAACAATCAAACCATTGTGTACTTAATTTATTAATTCTTAAGCTTCTTGTTTCCCAACGGAGTCTTTTAAAAGTGCTTGTCATATTGTGTAGGAGTAACCTTAACTTTAGCCCACCACTAACACAAACCTTGTCTTCTCATTATTCAACTACATACTTTTATGCATGTGTTTTTATTTTCAACAGGAGATATAAAAGCAAATCAATAACATTTATATACTATTTAGAGTAAAGAAAATCTAAAACTAGGAGGAGCAAACCACACTTTTTGCAAAGGTAAGAGGACAAAAAGGTCAAGAGAATGTAATTTTAAATTTATCGGTCCTTTCTACTTTAAATCTAACAGCAAATGTCATTAGCTATTATAGAAAGATGAGTGTTACAGGTTGCTAGCCATTCAGCCTACAGTATTTTATTATTTTTCATTTGATATCAAATATTCTTTTCCTAGACATTCACATATATTTTTCCATGTCTAATTTCCTGTCTTCTCTAATTAATAAATGAAACTCCTTATTATTAGATTGCAGGAACATATTATTTATTAAAACTGGATTCTAAAATAAGACTGAGTTATCAGACCTGATGTTCTTTTAGTGAGAACAAATAAAATCTTAACCCAGAATGCTTTCTCAGGGCAAACTTATCCTACTGACTAATTAAAGGATGAAGGATAAAATCCAGAACATAAACAAATTTGGGAAAAACATTATTGATGGGATTATCCAAGGAGTAAGAAGGGGTCCAATGAGACTGGAAGAGGGAATGAACTGAGTTGTAAAGACCTGCTCCTTTGTCTACAAAGGGGCACACACACACACACATGCACACACACTGGTGCACAGAGCCCCCAGAAACACAGCTTTCCTTTCACAGCACTTTTCCTTTAAGCAGCTTGGTAGTATTTATGTTTGCAAAGCTCCCAGTATTCCCAAACCTTACCCCTTTATTTTTAGCTTTCAAGTTTTTGCTTCAGCTGATGAGAACAGGAAAAGAAGGTGGTGTGTTTCTTGCTGGCAGACAGCTTGGAAATTCTGAGTAAAGGAGCCAATCAAGGCAGAAGGATTATAATAATCAAAGTAGATAATTTGCATATTCAGAGTATGGTTACTGAGAAATAACAATGCCTTGGTTGTGTAAATCAAAGTCTCAGCAAAAGTGAAGGGATTTGCATATCTGGGAGAAATCTGTCATGTTATACATCCATAACTGCATTCTAATTAGCAGAAAACACTACCTTTTAGTGGAATATTAATTATAAGTGCTAGTAGTATTTTTATTTCCTTGTGAAACAATAGATTTAGCTCATTTGGGGCCTGATGAAAACAGGTTTCTTGCCTGTAGGAAACAATACTATTCAAAACGACCAAAGATACATTCATCATGCCATACAGCTGCAATTTTTAAGATTGAGATCATGTAAATGTACAAAGAGTTCTGTATTACCAATTGTGTTCATCCTTTTTGTCTATAGAAAGTGGTTTAAAGTAGCCCTCTTGAGAAAGAATTGCACAAAACAGATGAAAAATTAAAGCCACCTTTTCAAATCAAATCACCTTAAATTCATTTTAAATTTAGTGAATAAAGAAAAGCTGGACTGAAAAGTTTCACGGACAAAAATCCTAAAAAAGCCCCTGCTGACTGAATTACTATCACAATTTCCTATTATCTATTAAAATCAAGTATTTAACAGTAGACTCAGAAACTTTATAATAAAATAAAGAAAAAGAATTAGGAAAGTTCACCTTCAAAAACTTGCATATAACAGTATATTTGTACCATTCATACATGGAAAAATAACTATATTACTTCAGGTTAATGTTTATTTCTCCTTTCCTCTCTTGTGAATGATTCTCAGCTGTATTTTAGATGTAAACTTAAGGCTGGCTGACATACCCTGGCCATCACTTGCAATCTGCAGGTTGGTGTTGCACTGAAATGTAAGAGAGAATCCATGCAAGCACATTCAATCTACAAAGTATTACTAATAATGCATGTTCAGAAGCATTATCCATTTCCACAGATAAAACATGGATGAAACTCAGTAAGATGCTTTGAAGACCTGGACACTCCTCAGGTGTAGAAGAGCTGAGCACACTGCAGTGCATGTCTCAGGGTACTTACCATCCTCTGTGGGCACATAGATATTCAAATACAGACAGTCTTCATTTTGATCTTGAACATATGTCACCACAGTATCCAGATTGGCTGTAAACCAGACTGGCAGCATGTCGTTGAGCAGTGACCTCTCGTCCAGGTACTGCGGGCAGACAGCGGCAAACTGTGTGGCGTTGCGGACACCCGTCCAGGAGGATGGCGGCTCCGGGGGCTGAAATCGCCTTTCTCCAGTTGGAGGAGAAGCATAAGGAACACCCAAGTACTGCTCCACTGGACCAAGGATCTCATTAGGCAAAGGTGTTCTTAAACCACGTATTTTGCCATAATTCGTAGTAACAACTGGGTATTGTGCTTGGCCATCAATGAGAGTAAATCTTATAGCCAGTGCAGTTATCCACAGGAGGAAGTTAGAATTCAACATGACACACACTGGTGTGAAGATCAAAGGCAGCCATAGGAGTCCCATTGGTTTCGACATTATTTAAATCAACATCAGCAGGGCTCTTTTTTCCACAGCCAAGAGAAATTATTCAGTCAAGGAAGATGCAAACTAATAAAAAGTAGTCAAAAGGAGATGAAGTGAGAGAAAAATGTATCTTTGTTCAGGCAACAAAAAAACAAAATCTGATGCGTGGTAGGTGCCTCAGCTGACTGGCTGTAGACAAATCCCAACGTCAGAAGAAACAAGGAAGCATTTGCCCCTAAGGCCCATCCCAGACTTTAGTGCTGAATTAATCCTGGCAATGCACAGCACCTCCCGACAAGCAGAGTGGTGAGAGATCCTCAGTTATTCCACTGCCCCAGTGAAATGGCTCCTGTCAGTGCAGTCCAGCCCAACCAGTCAGCCTGCAGACAAGAGAAAAAAAGCAATTCAAATCAACAGACAAATTTATGGTGACATAAGCCTAAAATTGAAAAAATAAATAAATAAACCAAAAAAATATGTTCATACACTATTTCCATGCCAAGGCCCACAAATGTTTTATGAACTTTAGACATCATGGTAAGCTGTGTGTTTCCAAAGATATGTAAGTTAAAAGAGCTAAATCTGAAGCTATAAACTTGTCAGAGGTTATACTACAAAACAAATGTTTCTGCTTCTCTATATGCCAAACCACAGCCCAAACACTTCGGATTTCAGAAAAGGCATCACATTTAAGTGCTTGTTTGAGGATATTTTCTGCCCTAAATAAACAGAACCTTCTTTTTAAGCCTATTTGCACTCCCACAGGAACCATTCATTACTTTTGTTTCCTGTATTGGATAATCTCTTTTTGCCATGAGATGACGATTACAGAGTATTTTTCACAGACATTACTTTTTTTCTGTATGACAACCTAAGTTACCTTCATCTAATTCAGAAATTCCAAAGAATGCAATAAATAATTAGCTCAAATCAAGCGTGAAACAGTCAAAATGAGATACAAATTTATTAATTTTCATATAATTTTTCTACGTCTGACAAACAGAACAATGGAAAACTAAATGAAAAAGCATTATACAATCTCTTAAGTCAACTTTTGGCCTACATAGTGTTACAATTATGTAACATTACCTGCTTGCATTCATCTACTTTTATTTTTAAACAGAAGGCAACTCATACAATAATTCTGTAAATTTTTAATGAAATACAAGTCATTCACATTTATATGCTAACCATTACAAGTGTACAAATGATGTGTATTTACACATCAACATTCTTTCACCTGCCCAAAGAAATTAAGGACTTCCTTTTCACCCTTCACTCAACTCAAAAGCACAGACAACAATTCCAAAGGTAAAAAAATTCTACAGAAAAAATTCCTTGTTGTAGGAAACTGACACTGATATCTTATATTTGGTAGGATGAACACATATTTATATATCAAAATTATATATAAGTGGACTAGCAGGTCCTGTTTTCAGTCAAGACTCAGACATGGAAAATAATTTGAAAGACATTTTATTCTATCAAAACACCTGGAATTCTTTTATTGCTTCATTTTAGCGCTCTTGCCACAAAACTGCTGAAACAGCAGAACACCAGAGACCAGAAAAATACATATACATATTACTTGTGGTGGACCAAAACTTCTACTGATATTTTCTCTAGGACTAGAAATTTGAGCACCATTTCTGAAGGAAAAATCACTAACCACTCTGATTTTCATGTCCCCATGGGCACCACCAGGGCCATCAGGCCCTGAGTTATTCTGCAGGAAGCCCTGTGCCCAAACCCATGCCCAGCCTGGATCTTGGCCTCACTGAGTCCCCAGGTAGACCTTGGACCTGACTCCTCACCCTGCCTGGACTGATTGCTATTGGGTGGTGGCAGAGTCTTGTCCCTGATGTCAGCCCATCCTCAATGGGGGCCCCTCAGGAGTTCCAAGTCTTGCCCTGGCTGCTCTGCAGTGCCCACAGCTCCTGGGTCATTCTCCCCGTGGGCAGCCCCACTTCCTTCCCTGGTACTCGGAGTGGTCAGCCAGCTATGGGTCACTTGAAATTCCTCCTCAAGTGTCACTTTCTCTTCTGACTTTTGCTACCATCTTTAACAATGGAAATCAGCAGCAGATGATTGATTTTGAGCAGTATTCCTCTTGCTCTGTTCCATCCTGACTTTGGCACACTTTACTGATCATGCAGTACAAATCAGATTTTCCAGTTATATCCAACTGAGGATTTAATCTGTGCTTAGGGAGGAGCAAGAGATCTTATTCGCTTGACACCCACGCTGCAGAGGTTTGTAATGACACTCTAAGAAATGTGGAATAAAGCACTAAGAAAATTGACCAGGTGGAAGGAAACACAGTGATCCAGATGATGAAAGATGGATAGATAAAAAATTTTCTGGACAAACAGTAAGCAAAGAAAAGAGGAAACAAAACAAGAAAAGAAAATGGGAATGACAAATAAAAAAGAGTGAATATATTACCAGCAGGGAGATAACCAAAAATGACAACATGAAGGAAATCCTCAGCTGATACACCAGAGATAATATATAATTGTAAAAAATGTGATGTACTAAATAGTATGGCTTTCTTGGCCACCTGGGCCCACTCTGGCTCATATCCAGCCAGCTTTCAAACATCACCCCCAAGTCCCCTTCAGCTGAGCAGCTCTCAAGACACTGTTCCCCAAGCCTGGAGCATTGCACAGGGTTTTTGCAAGCCAGACCTGACCCTTGGCCTTATTGATTCTCACAGAACTGGCCTCAGTCAGTCCAGCCTGTTGAGTTCCTTTTGCAGAGCCTCCCTATGCTCCAGCAGATTGGTCCTCCCATCCAATTCAGTATCATCAGGGAACTTGCTGAGGATGCACGCAACCCCCGCATCCAAATCATCAGTAGAGCCATTAAACTGAGCCCAGTCCTGAGCCCCAGGGAACACCACTGGTGACCAGCTGCAGACTGGATTTAACTCCATTCAACACCACTCTCTGGGCCCACCAGGTTTTCACCCACTGAAGTCTGCATGTGGATATTCAAGACATGAACAGCCAGTTACCCCAGGAGAAAGCTGTGGGAGACAGTATTCAATGCTTTACTGAAGTCTGGATAAACAAAATCCACAGCCTTTCCCTCATCCACCAGCCAGGTTACTTTATGACAGAAAGAGATCAAGTTAGTCAAACAGGATCTGCCTTCCCTAAACCCATTTGTGAGTATCATCTGGGCCTGATTCCCTGGCTGTCCTGCACACAGCATGTGATGGCACCTAGGATGATCTGCTCCATGACTTGCCCCAGTATCGAGGTCAGGCTGACAGGCCTGTAGTTCCCTGGGTCATCCTTCTGACCCTTCTCGTGAATGGGCATTACATTTGCTAATTTTCTATCCAACCTGACCTTCTCCAGTTAACCAGGACTGCTGGTTAGTGGTTTAAAGTGGCTTGATAAGCTCTTTCACCAGCTTCCTCAGATGCATCCCATCTGAGCCCATAAACTTGTGTGTGTCTAATTTGCTATAGGTCAATAAGTAGCAGGTCACTAACCATCTCCTCCTGGATAAAGGGGGCTTCACTCAGCTCTCCATACTTCCCCAGCTTCCAGCTCTGGGAGCTGTGTATCCTGAGGTTTTGGTATTATACTGAGCCAAAGAAACCAGACTGAGGCAAAAAAAGGAAAAATATCTTGTTTAGGCTGGGATTCCTGCTCGATTAGGCAGAAAATATCACACATTTCAGTTTATTGACATTACTAGAGGAACAAACATTTCCTGAAGATTAGTTTCATATGTATATATGCTCATACACAGACAAAGACACACAAAATAATTTTCAGTAATAATATTGAGAGGTAAGGAAGAAGGCATGATACCTAATAATTCATGAACTTTGACAACTATGCTATGATATTAGATACATCATAAAAAATGTTCAAAGATGTAAATAGAGTCACAGATTTCAATTAGAGATTAATTTTAAAAAGAAAACTGTAAACATTCTAGAAAGCTTTTTAGAGATATCAGAATTAGTTTGATATTCAATTATATGTATACAGCTAGCTATTTAAAATGCCTTTACATACTGAGTCTACTGGAAGACACGTACTTATCATGCCTTTGCTTATTATTACTAATAGTGTTGTACTTTTTCTATATTTTTTTTACTGCTTCAAATGTTAGAAAAATGCATACAAACTTGTTTGCAAAAAAACTCCTAGTTTGAAGTATCACTCATGCACACAATCAGAAACAATCAATCCAAGTCAGAATATTCCATTTAAAATGACAACTTCTGGCAGCACACCACACAAAGAGAAGTCAAGGAAGATCTGAAATCACATATGTTCATACATGATTTTGTTATTGACAGAGGAGTGTAATTTGAGGCTAATTAGACATTTATGGCCTTTGAAGAAAATGCAGATTGAAGTTAACATGGATGTGTGTCTGGAAATACCATTTGTTCTTGTTTATAAATCTGTGCCCCAAGACATTCTTAGAGATGCTTAAACAGTCTATGAATCAGGCCTTCAGGGCTAAACTGATGGTTTCCAGGATCTGCAGTTACCACTTTTTCAATCTGAGAAGATTGTCAGTAGCTCTACACTTATTCTGTAGATGCTAGGGAAATAGAAGACATGGTTTAGAAATCCTCTTTGCTCCAGTGAATAGAAAACTAAAGTGATTTCAAGGGGTTTTTTTGGATCCTCTTGTCCAGGTCATGAACAGTTACAAGAAAACCAAACAGAAGTATAGATTATATGAACACAGGAAATGAACAACTCTGTAGATATCCTAGGGTTTCTCAGGCTTTATCTAAAACAACTAGTGCAGAACAGCACACTTCATCTTCCAGTCACTGACCACTTTTATTCTCTGGCCCTCCCTTCTGCTCATATTCCCAAGAGATTTTTTGGGCACCCACATAGGTCTGACCTCAACAGAGAGTCAGGGTTAAAGGCTCGCATCCCTTTCATTAGACATACACTCTGAAAGCACACAGTCAGCTTGATTAGCTGAAATGTAAGAGCAACCAGCTACTCAGTAGAAAAAACTGACAAATGATGTAATTAACATTTTGCTCAGTATTTACTGCATTTCACAAAATATAGGGATTCAATAAATACTTCATTTACCAAGAACATGAATGGTGTTTTTTCTTCTTTCCATTCCCTTTTGTCCCCTTGAAATAAGTAATTTTGAAAGTTATTAAGTGGATATATATGGCTTGTTTTTTGGGTTTTCTTTGATTTTTTGGCTTGTGTCTATGAGTGTGTTTGGTTGATAGTTTTTTTTAAAAAACAGTTAAAATATTATCACATTATAACATACCTAAATCTCTATAAGAAATTAATGTTGTATAATAGTCGCAGAGAAATAGGCAGAGAAATTTTTAGAACAGTATTAATTTTAACAATATGTCCATATAATTTGAAATATTTGCAGAAAATTAATCACAGTTGTCTTCAGTAAGAGCAGGCTTAAATACACCTCTACCTCATAATCAGCACTACACCCTCTTAATAGTCACTGTATTTAAATGTTCATTCAATCACAAAAGAGCAGTTTGTCCAAATATCAGTAAAGGTATACTGAGTCTGTCTAATATCATTCAAATTACAAAAAAAAAAACCTCAAAACAAAACAGTTATAACTTCTTTATGGATTTTTTTTTTTCTGAGCTTCTGGAACTTTCTAGATACACTGAAATGATCTAAGCTTCATTTTTCCTTATCCTACATAAAGTTATTCAGAAATATCAGACAAAATAATAGTGAACAACACAGAGGAACACCAATCATGAGCTAATGTGCACCTTCTAGACTAGATTACTTAGAAAATTGGTAGGAAGCTTATTTACCAAAAGTGGTCAATCATAAGATATTTTTGAATCTCAGAACTCTAACTACAGCAATGTCTGGCTTCAAATTAACAGCAGCTAAATTTTACAAGAAATTATTTTTCCTATAGCATGTATATGTTTATTTTGTTGCATTTTTGTTAGCATCTTCCCAGCTCAAATAAATTATTTATTATTAAATTATTCTTAAAAATACACACAAATATATAAAACACCCTCAAAAAAAAAAAAAACCCAAAAAACAAACCAAACCCAGAAATCTAGCATTCTAATAATCCTAACTGTAGAGGACCAGATCTAAGCATGTTTTGTCTCAAACATTCCGAGCATTGCTGCAGGAAAGGTGATCAGTGTTGCCTTTTTCTCAACCTGGAAATAAAACTCAAGATAATTTTAATAAGGAGGTAATATAAAAGGTGATCTTTATTTGGAGGCTTCTAGGAGTAGTTATGGAAAGATGTCCACAAAAGCTCACCCTCCCCCCCCCGCCCAGAGGTGAATACGTTTTATAGGTTTTAGGAAATTAGTATAATTTATAAAAGGCACTAATTAGAAGGACAAGTGGTGATACAATTCCCCCC
>JAWWMU010000001.1:92941385-92960977 GCA_035048155.1 Cinnycerthia olivascens
AGTCGGGCACAGCTCCCCCTGCCCTGCCCAGCCATGGTCCCCGAGTCGGGCACAGCTCCCCCTGCCCTGCCCGGCCATGGCAGACAGTCGGGTACAGCTCCCCCTGCCCTGCCCGGCCATGGCAGACAGTCGGGCACAGCTCCCCCTGCCCTGCCCGGCCATGGCAGACAGTCGGGTACACTGTCGGCCAATGGCCCAGCCTGGCCTCGAGCTGCCAGAGAGGTTCCCGATGCCCGGGGCTGGAGCTGCCCCGGTGCCCTTGGCTGTCCTCCTCCTGACCGGGGGAGAGAGGTCCTGCCTGACAGGCTCTGCCCTCCCGCGGAGCCGCTGACATTTCTGCACCCTGTGATGTCATGACACAATGTTACCAACGTGAATGAAATGTTCACATGGCAAAAAAACCCAACTGCTACCGGACCCACGATGACAAACAAATTAGGAACCTATCCTTCTTTCAGCAGTCATTGTCCCTTCCATAACATAATAACCAAAATCTGCAACTTCTAAGCCTATAATAGATCTTTCTCCAGTCATCATGATGACAACTATATGGATTTAAATAAACACATGAACAAAAATCCACACCAAACACTGCAGCAGAATAAACTCACACAGTCACCTAAGAAAGGAAACTAGTTACCACCGATTTTTTATAGCATTCCTCTATTTCCTATTTCTCCACCCACTCTTGAAATAAATCTAAGCACTAAATTCCTTAACTCCGAGTACTCAAAATTACAGACTCCACAGAGACCTCTTACTCTTGTATCTATTCCTTGTCTCTAGAGCAGCTTTCATTTTTTATTATAACCTATCTTCACTCTATTTTTACATGATTGAGTCACCTTCTTAGCACTTATGCCTGCCACAGAGGTACTGCCTCTCAAATTGTCTAATTGGTAGATAAAGCTGTTGTTAGAGATAGAAAGGAGATCTATCTATATTTCCTTAGAAGGTAGGGCTCAGATCATTCGTTGCTAGCAAGCTGTCAGTGTAAAGTTCACTACTTTGGTTTCAGCCCCCTAGGAAATAGCCTTCTGCATCCAGAAGTTCAACATTTTACTTAAGTGTATTTTTTTATTAAAATAAGTTGTGGTAACTCTCTTTACAAACCTTGTTAAACTTTGAGATTTCCTAACTGAAATTTTAACACAAGAACATGTCTTAAATTTTAGCAATCATAAATGAAATAAAGTAAGAATGGCTATCTTCCTAGTAGAAAGCATTATATAAGAACAATGAGGTTACTAGTTCAATCATTCTGCATTTTGCATTAAATCATCAGGTAAAAATAAATGTCCAATCCTCAATGATTGTATAGAAGTGTCATCACTGGACTATAGTCTCAGATCATTTAGACATTTACCCTTTTGTTTACCTTGATATTGTATCTTCTTCCCTGTCACTGTCCCTTCCCCTTCCAGAAGGTACTTAATAATTTGTTTGTTCTAAGCAGTATTTACTTTTGTAGAGATTACTAGCACAAACTAGAGGCAGACAAAACCACATTCTACACTGACCTATTGACTAAAACCCACAAGATTTAAACTGCAAGAAATGTGTTTTTCCAATCTCCTTACTAGTCTCAAAATGATCGGTGAAAAAGAATTAACAGTATTTTCACAAGAAGCAACTTGTGATGAAACTGAGTAGAGAGAAACAAAACCAAAGTACAACAGCAGTCTGATAAATTGATTTTTAAAAACAATCTGTGTGATTAGAAGCATTCAAATATTGATTAAACAGATTTTTCTATAAATCTCATCTTTCCTCAATTCAAAATTTCAGGTATTGAATAGTGTTCAGTAACAGGACCAGAAGCAATGGGCACAAAGACAGGAATTTTCCTCTGAATATCAGGAAATGTTTTTCAGTTGTGAGGGTGATCAAACAATGGCACAGGTTACTCTGAGGTTGTAGGATCCCCCTCCTTGGAGATATTCAAACATTATCTGGACACAGTCCTGGACAATCAGCTGTAGATGTCTGCTTGAGCATAGGATTTGAGAAAATGATCACAGGTCAGTTATTCTATTCTTCTGTAAATACATGTATGTTTTTTCAAGAAAGATGGAATATGCCATCAACATGACTGACTCAAGCTAGACTCCAGTTGCAAAGGTTACAGCAGATGTTCAGTGTTTGGTTATGTCTAATTCATGCCAGTGAATCACTTCATCAATTACTCAGATCATTATTTCTCCTTACAGAGCAGCATCATTTAATATTAGCAACTAAAGAACAGCTTGAACTATAATTTCTGACATCTCAAGTGAGTATCTTATGTGAAAACTGAGCAAAAGCCTGATTCAAGTCAAGTAGAACAAGGACTGCTACACTCCTATATACCCAGGTGTTCTGTCCTCAAGAGACAAGGGAAGAAATTTTAAGTCTTTCCTAATTGGTTTAAATCATCATACAGTATCACCTGCCTACCAATGGAAAGCCACAGAGTCAGATCAACAGAAAAGAAAAAACTCCATCTTCTTCCAGCACCACAAAAAACTTAGTGATATGAAATAGGATGTTGGCACTCTTAGGCCTCTTTTAGCCTCCCTGACAAGAAGAGAAAAAACACCTAAGTCTCTGTCTGCAACCACAACCTTGTAAACAAACATAAGCACATCTGAGACCCACAAGATATGATGTTTATGAGAGCCCTTCTGAGCTTGCAGTTAATTGCTCTATCACTTTCATTCCAACAGATGTCTACATCACAAGGCCTCCTAGTAAAAACACAATTTTCTACATTTTTGTGTATGTAGGGTTCCCTTTAAACAGACATAATAACCCTAAGTAGGAGTAAACAGTAAGAGAGGCATGAAAGTAACTACTGAGCTGTTCCAGATCATGGCTCAACCTGGGTCTTTAGCAGAGTCTGCCCCAATTGTTTCAAATCTTGCCCCAGGTTCACAGTAATACAGCCAGAATTTAGTAGTAAAGAGCAATAAGAAAATTGCAGAGAACTTACATCTAAGGTTCCAATTCCTCTTCCCTCAAATTCAATGGGGAGAAAAGTCTCACTGAAAACTTTTCTCCCTTTAACTACTCCATTCTGGCTTATCTAGGCTGCACTTAAAACTATCAGCTCTCCTTTCTCAGGGAAGTTTTGGCAGTTTACCAAAATCGAAGTATATAAAAAAACCAAATATTTTAAAATGTGCTTCCTTTTCTAGGGACAAAATGTGACAGAACGGGAATGATGGCAGCCACCAGCAGCATTACTACTATATCGGGAGGACATGAGAAGACTACAAGAGAAGGGATCCTGTCTTGAGAGGAACTTCATGATCAACCCAATTGCTGATTTCTAGAAGCAGTGACATGGGTTGAAATGGATTTTTCTGGACAGAAAACTAAACTTGGTTCCCTCTACAACTGGGGCGTGGCCAGTTACTTTACCAGATTACTTTACTGTCAGCTAAATGGTGTGAAGTTCTGTAGCTCAAGCAACAATAGCCCATATTGAGTCTTGAAATTTTGACTTAGGGTGTTCTACAGAAGGTGTGGTAAATGTACTTGACATTTTAAATTTGTTGGCTTTTTTTTTTTTTTCTTTTCCTGTAACTTCAAATAATCTGTGAAGACCACGGGAAAAAAACTAACAGAAAAACCAAAGTCAAAACATATATAAAAGGTGAGAATGTGGCCCTAAATCCTTTTGATTAAGTTTAAGGCATTTAAAAGACATTTGTGGAACAAATGCTGTTTGTTTAATGCTTCTACTAGGAGCTGAGTCAAATGCAAGAAGTTAAATTCAATAATTACAACTCAATCATTCATTCTAGTTTTATTGTGCTGAATGAACCATGTACCAAATGTTAGATAAAGGTTAAGAGTTATGAGAGGTCACTGGAATATCCACAAGAGAAGCATTAATGCATGACAGTGGATTATCTCAATCCTCAGCTAATCAACCACTCCATGTACTAACTGAATCTATTGTATTTAGAATCATCTAAAATTAGCAATGGACAGTGTAGAATAATTACTTGAACAAGCAAATAGCAAACACAATAATAAGAAGAACCCTCACATTTCTCCAGTGCAGGAAATCAATATGTTGATAAATTTATTTAAACATGAACTAAGTTGCCTAAAATGTTTTCAGTGTCTTGGAATATTTGCTGCAAATTCTACAGCTTCACAAAAGTCAAATAAATCTTCTCTTGTCTCCCATCAGAAGGAGAAATGAAAAGATTTCTCTCACTGAAGAGCTATATATAGAGTCATTGTTCTGTATTTAGAACATTTTGTTTTCAGCTAGATCTTACTTGCTCTAGGCTGTCAGTCATCTTTAGATCTCCTGCCTGCAATAGCAATAGGTTATATCAGATGCCGTTGATTACAGGTCACAACAACCCCAAATTTATGATTGTCATGAGTACAATATCTCTACTCTTTCCAGTTATCTGGTTGAGAAGTGAATTGCTTTTCTCTACCCTGCTGTTACATGGAAGAATAAAGATATTCATGAGTGAATGAGCTATGAATATGGTGGCCTTTTACTATTTCACTGTTAAAAACTGAAGAACGGCTACTGTTGCTTTGAGCAGAGGCTAAGAGTTTGATCCAGAGCCATTTGAAGTCAATAAAAGTTCTCATGAGATCAGTAAACTGCAGAAGTCAGTCCACATATCCAAGTCTCATACTTGCTGTCTCATACTTGTCTGCAGTCTATTGGATACATAATTCTGGGAGAACATTCTGACAATAGCTGGTAGCTGCTACTGGAAAATTATAAATCACACATAAGAGCATGGTTGTGACAGCAATGACTATGACAAGGTCTCAAGCAGAGCATTAAAGAGAAACATATTTTAAAAGTCTCTTCCACAAACAAAAAATGGGGGATTTTTTTGGTCCATTTGCAAACCACAAGACAAACTTGACCTCAAAAAGCTCTAGGAAGAGATGATATAGCCTGAGTCACATAGTGAAACAAAGCTTACTCTGACCAAACTGCTACATCACATACTGCATTGTAGGGCTATGCAAAGACCATGGTTGAGTCCCAGAGGACTTTCTGCCTGAGCAAAACACCAGCCTCTGGAGGGCTGAACAGCACTGTTGGGCCACTGTGAGGATGGGTTCTGATCCAGCAACTTGGGGCTGTTGCCCAGTGCTTTAAAATATTGGTAGAAACACTCCCCTGAGAACACAGAGCCTCCTGAAACACACGTGTGGAAGGTGTAAGTTGGAAGGATACTGACAAAGTGTGAGCTCACACCAGACATCTAGGTGGTCTGATCTTCAAAAGTTTTGCGAAGCTTATGGCTCAAAAGACCCCTTTGGTGGCAAACCCTGTAGCAATAAAATCCTTGTTTTCTCCGGTACTGCAAACTCGAAATGTTGTGTATGTTATTTTCAAGAAGAAATTCCCTAATCTATAAAAAATTTTCCAACAACAAATAAATATGCTAACGAAGGTAATCTCCATGCAAGTAACAATTTGAAGTTTTTACAAACTAAATCTTCCAGTAATATATAATTTGCATTACAAACACTTATAAGCATTGCAGTTTGCAGCTCTTTCTCATTCTTTGTTTTTCCTATTCACATGTCTAAGATGCAATTGAGACTCATAGATGGCTAAGTGATAAATACCTGTTGTGTTGTAGTCATCATCTGGTTTTAGTTAATAATTCAATTGTTATATTTCCTCAGTAAACAACAGGATATCAGAGCAAATGCTTGTTATTTTTAAATACAGCTCTTAACACTTATACGAGTTATTAAGTAGAGCTTTTAACTTTGCATTTTTTTTCAATAATATTCTCAGGAGTTGAAAATTAACTTCAGATACCAAGAAAAAAAACTTTGTAGAAAACACAGCTCATAAGCTTTTGAAATTAGATTCTTGCCATGCAAGCACTTCCAACTGTGAAAAGAGATTATCACTATCTGATTACTGGTGCACAAAAAATGCTAATATTTCACTCAAGAATCCACCTGCAATGTATGCCCTCAAAAAAAAACCCTCCCCTAGATGGTACTCAAGTGACAGTTGTTCACAATAAAAAAAATGCTACAGATGACCTTTTTTCATTTTTGAAAAGAATTTGAGTTTGCATTTGTTTCACTTTTTTAAATCACTCATTAAATAAAAAGGTCTACATTAAGGCCATCAAGATTATCAACTGGATACCTGCAGTCTTTTATTAGACTATAAAATGCACCAAACATTGAAATGAGTTGAAGAATACATATACATACTCATGCACAAATTCTATTTTTATTAGAACTTGAAAATTTTTCATTTGAAAAATATTTTTTTTAACACTAATTTCAATTTAAAAAATCTATATATGTCTAATTCTTCAGTCTTCTTCATGTGAGAAATATTAACAGTTGCTGCTGAATGGAAAGATCTGTACTGCAACAACCACTATATTAGCTGTACCCTTCACTGGTACCCTTCAGTAAAATATTGGAACAGAATTATTTGTCATTAAAGTTATATAATGTGCTCAGCTACTATTATAAATAATGAAGCAAGTCTTCTGTTTCCAAATGTTCATATTGCAATTCGTAATTCCAAGAAGGGTAGGGGGCTTAAAATATTCAATATTAGCTAGAAATGAAAGCTGCTGGTTTTATTACTGTTTTTGGAAGTTTAAATTTTATGTCTTGTGTTAAATACATTTAGGCAGGCAGCACACGTGGAGCTTTTCCTTCGGAAATACATATGAAATTTCCAGTGATTATATTGTGAACTTAGTCCTCTAAATGTAAGTATTCTACATTGCATTTCACCACTCACAAAAAAAAAAAAATCAGCCACAACTGCATTGTTTTATTCTTATCAAAGAATAAGACATAGTCTAAATCCTTAAACTCAGCCACAGTAAAACATATCTATTATAATTATTTCAAATAGATGCTATACCCCTTGTATTTTTTTCACTCCTTTTCCATTCAGAATAATTGAAAATCCTGTAAAACTCCTCCACACATTTCTTCAAAAGGATGTCTCATACAGAATGTACTTGGAGGTAATCAGCATATAAAATACTCTATTTCCTTCATACATAACAATTTGCATACATCAAAACTGAGCAGTTGATATTTTTACATACAATGAAAACCACTGAATGACAATGTTGGATAGAAGAATGAAATTTCCTGACACCAATAACCCACAAAAACCTGGAAAATGAGCTAGCATGCAGAAGGTCAGACAGGAATAGTCTAATGACGAAGGTCTCTGATAGGTCAAGTAATAACCTACAATTAAGGCTAGATCCTAGACTTATAAGGCATTCATGCATACCAGACATCCAAAAATCCCATAGCTTTGTAAGGAAAATGCATTTCAGAATGATGAAGATATTCAAATATCAAGAACTGCAAACCATGAAAAGAGGGATCTTTTATCTTAAAACAAGACTTGTAACTTTATATAAACAAAATTAACAATAAAGCAATCAATTTTAAGGGACATTTGCTTCACCAATAATATGGGTGTCTCAGACAGGCCTTAGAACAGGAAAGCCAACAGCTTGTAGTCTGGAACAATGTAAACTGACCAAGGTCCAGTTTCACCTGATCAAATTCATTTATTCATTAATCACAAGTGCTTAATCCCATTCCGAAAAAAAAAAATCAAAACTTTAAAAAAGGTCAATTGCATCCCAAAATTCTTAATTATTCCCGTAAATTGCATTGAGAACCTAAAATAACTAATTTGCACATGACTGTCTTCAGTTTAAAAACAGATTTCTGGTATGCAGGACAAACCAACCCACAGGGGACTCAAACAAAATCTTTCCTTAAAAACTTCAGAAAAATCTTACCAATCATCTGCATATACTTTTGATAATCCTACTAGACAGTTAATCTGGTCAGCATCTGAAAGTATCTAGACTGAAGGATGTGTAAAAAATAACTTTAGCTATATTTTTTCATAGTGAAAACGAAAATCCGCAGCATTTCCAAGAGATTCAGAACTATGATTCTCAGTGGCATCTGAGCTAAACTAGCAGGATATCAAAATAGGAAGTAAAGAGCACTGTCAGAGAGATAAAGTCCTCACTCATCTGATAAAGATATCTTTAAGAAAAAGAAAATCACTGAATTCCAGAGATTGTTGGTGCCTCACCAAAGTTGTCGTCATTGAACCAGCTGTAGAACAAAAAAGTGTGAAATTTTTGTCATAAAGCTCAGCACATGTAAGAATGAATTCATTATCTAGAATATGCGAACTAAAACTGAAATGCATTTCTCTCTAGTTTTCCTACTTTGTGCAATATATTCAGTAGACATTTGACATAAAAATGTAAAACATGGTCTTACTGGACATACAGAGTTCACAGTGGAAAACAGAGCAGTAACCCTGCAAGGATCTTTCATCCACCACTAATGAGTTAGGCATGTGGTAAAAGAAGGGGTTTTGTTGGTTCATTCTTTGAGGGTGGCAGGGAAGGAGGGAGGTGTTTGTTGTGGGTTTTTCCCTATTTCTTACAGCAGAATAGTCCAGAATTAACAGTCATAATTTCTCATTTTCTTCAGTTTGTATCAGCCAAACCCTAAGAATAATAAGTCTGACATCCAGCCACTGAACAACTGATCTCATTGTCTAAAGTAGTTACCTGGACTGCTGAGGTGCTTCTGCATTTTTTCAGTGCTTTCTCAGGAAAGAAAACTGAAGCTAAGCTAAAAGACCTGATGAAAAAAAATTGTCAGTGTTGGGAATAGTTTGAAAGACTGAATCAGTTGATAACCAGATCAAGAAATTCTGTGGATATTGCTGTTTGCCACCACAAAAGCCAAGATCATCAAGGATAACATTGTACTCCCTGTTGTGGTACCTCAGCTTCTAATGAATTTAGCCATCTGATTATGCAGCATCATTCCTCAAAGTACAACCTTCTGAATGTGGCATTTCTGGGAACAGCACCAAAATATGACAGCAATCACTGTATGTGTTGTTAATGCCTGTGGCTAGAGTTTGTATTTTGGAATACCTTGAGGCACTGGGTAATGTGGATATCAGGCAATTCTTGTGATGATTTAAAAAGTCATGCTACATCTAAATGTACCATGGCAATTACTGTTTGATAAATGATAGTCTTAGGAAGAGAGGACATTCTTCCTTCCAAAGGATCCATTATGAAATAATAGAAGTTATAAAGGGATACAAAGTCACCTAGTATTTAAAAACAGCGAACAAAAATGTACTGGTTCCATTTTGATGAACGTAGTAAAACATAAAGTTATTATGGGGCTTTGTGCCATTTTGTGCATTTCTGATGTAAGATTGAGAGGTGTTGCAGATTGAGGTATACATCAGTCTAGATATCTGAAATCCATTTTGCCTTATACAGTACCTTAGCCAAATAAAAGCTAAACTAAGAAATAAAAAAAAGAAACAAAAATAATAAATTCATTTATTTCTTTCCGCCCTCCCCAAACAAACTATTCTCAAGATATATGAAAGAGTCTGAACAGCATGCAACAATTTAGCAAAGTCTAGATTCTTCATTCAACTTTTTTTTTTTTGTTAAATATTTTTTATGGTTTTTGCAAATAAAGGCAATATGTTGTTCTAGAAAGTTGAATTTTTCAGCCAAACTTTTATTTATCTTCTCTAGAAAACTACTTCTAGTCTGAGATATCTTCTTACAGAAAATTCAGTGCTTATTTATTCATAGAAAGTATGTACTAAAAATAATCAATCCTGGTACGTGTCAGAGCAGAAAAAGAAATTGATGTAAAATAATAAAAAATGTTGTGATTAAGTTTTTTCCATCCATTTTCTTCCTTCTGTACCTGCAACTTCTGCCTGTCCAAACATAAAATCTGAGTACATACTAGAAATTAGTGTGAATTAAGAACTAAAACTCTGACAAAACATACTCTTCCTGTTTGAGAATCATCTAAAGCGGACAAATAAATTCAAAAGACAAATCTATCTCTAAAAATGACTGAAGTTCTAAGCTTATTTACACACAGTAAAATGTGCATCATGTTCAAGAATCTCATTTTCACCACCTCGTGTCATTGACCTGTATCCTCATCTAAACTTTTCAGAGTCACAATGTCAAGAAGGTTAATGCAGTTACATGAATTTGTGATGGACCATTTCACTCAGATTGGCTAAGGCAAACACATATAGCTGGCTGGTAAACAATTTACTCCACAGGAAACAAGTTCTGCTTAGCTGAAAAGAGACCTCTGCCAAATCAATACATTAAATGATGAGATATTAGCTGCAAAAGGAGGGGGAAATCCTGGAACCTGACTATCCTTTTTTTTAAGCACTAAATGCTTCTAGACACTCAGCTATTAGGCACAGTGTTACTGAAGACAATGCAATGCAAAAACAGTGTTAATGAGATCTTAGTCATGCTTGTAATCTTTTAAATATAGAGTTCACAGCAAGCAAAGAAAAATTGCTCTCAAAATTGCTGTTGTGTGCAATATGTCCATTTATATAAATAGGGGAGGGTTGATTATTAAGAACATGAAAGGCTAGCACTCTGCAACATCTGAGGAAAAATTGCTTTCTTCTGTCTGTTTTATTTCTTAGCAAATTTTGAGCTAAGCAAAGTATAGCAATTCTGTTTTAAAATGTGATCAGAAAAAAGTTTGGTAACTATAGAATATAACTTGGATGTGAAATAATGGTTAAGCAGCAACTGCAAGGTCTTTATGAACTATTACATTAATATCTTTAAGTGATGTATATGAGTAGGATGAAGGCACATTTTACTCTAATTTTCCTTCCCTCACCCCCATGTACCAGTGACAGAACTATTAAAACCTACAGTTTGTTAAGCCTGCCTTTATATAATTCCAGGTAAATTTCTTCACATTCTTCATGCACTTCTCTGCAAAACTAGTTTCTCTGAGAAACTCCAAGTTACTAGTAAGATTTGGCATTTGGGGTGCAAACTCAAACAAAAGCACACAGACAAAAAAAAAGAATATGAAAACAACAACAAAAAAAAAACCCCAAACAAACCCCCCCAAAAAAAAACAACCAAAAAAACCCAAAAAAACCCAATACCCAAACAAACAAAAAATAATCACCCTGACCCCCCAAAAAAAAACCCTCAACAAAAAAAAAAAAAACCCAAAAAATTAAACTCTCCATAAAGCCAAGTATTTAAATGAAACAAAAAAGATTACTTTTTACAATTCCTAGAACAAACAGTATTAAAAAATCCAAACAAGCAAACCTTCCTAACTAAAAATATATTCAGTGATGATATCACTGGATACAGCTTCCTTAAAAAACAATGGCTTTATTTCAATGAACACTTTATTAGGACAAAAAATATTTTAAAATATTATTCAGAAAAAAACTGGCTCAATTTCAAAGCATACAATATAGATTTCTACAGAGTGGTGATGATATTAAAATTGTACTTTTACCTTGACCAATAATTTCTACATTGTACCCCCTCAGACTAAACCAACCCTTCATGTCCAGAAGCATCAGCTGCTGTTATAAATCCAGCTTGATTTATATCCTGCTGTTTTAAGTTCTCCAGAACGCAGTATGTGAACTGCCACTCCTCCTGCTACTATGCCCTCTATGCTCTTGTGTGTGTACTACCCCTGTTTGTCATCATGTTCTTTATGGAAGTTAATCATCTTAACCTTGCTTTGAAACTGGTCATCTGCCTGCAGCTCAGTGCCTGCTCACATGCTCTGGCTAGGATGGGTGTCTTGGGGCAGCAGTAAGCAAGAGAAGGAAAACACTCCACCATGCTGGGGATGATGAGTAAGAGAGGGAGGGGTTTAGGAAGCATCCTCATCTTTCACACAGAAGAAGGTAAGAAGTGGAATATGCAAGCTCATCATCTTAGGCATGAATGTGCTTATTGCTTAGCTTTCAGGCCTGAAGAGCTAGAAGTGAAATTACAAGTGCTATCACTGCTGCTAAGAAACTCATTGTCTCCCGTAATGGAACTGCCATTTCTCCATCATCTTTATTGATTTCTCAGGCTCCAGACAGTATTTTCTCCAATTTACATATTTTGTTTCCTCTTGAATAAACCAGCTCTAACTGGTTTCAGGAAGTAGTGAAGAATCAAGCCTCACCAAATGACCCCTTTCCAGAGGCAAACAGAAAATGAAATCTACCACAGAAGAATGTTTCTGTGAAGTGTTATTATCCAGTGATCATTTACTTATATACAAAATGCAAGGCTTATTTAGCATTCCAATCTTATCTATTTAATAGCTAAGAGAATTCGACACACTGGCACTATTACAATTGCTCCCATCTCCTGTCCTTCCTACAGCATTGCTAGTGTTACTTCTACACTGCTAATGTAATTTTCATTGCCAGAACAAGAAATCCTTCACAAAAAGACTCAAATTCAGCATGAGAGAACTGCTAATGCAAATCACCCAAGAGACAATGGAGTTTCAATTTTATTGGTCATCATATTGACCAGTACTACATCTTTGTTATGTCATGAGTGGAAAGCATTTCACAGGCTCTGGGATGCTAAGACAAATCAAAATGTTACAGAAAAAGAAAAACAAACAAACATCAACAGCAAAACTTGCAGAAAAGGAAGAAAGAGAAAAATAAAAGATTCTAACTACATGCTCTAATTTCAGTTTTCTCAAGCTAAAACTTTTATTGACAAAACAGATTTGTACAAGAGGACAATTCCCTAGAACATCTTATTTCCAAAACCAACAGGAAAAAGAAAATACAGATTGAAAATTACAAGGGGAAATATACATTTGCTACTCTACAGCACAAAAGAGAGTCAGCCAGCTCTTCTAGGGAGGAACTTTTGCTTCTGCTTCCATGCCTCTCTATAACAACTTGGTGTAAGAGTAATGGTACAAGCTAACTGCATCATTAATCCCCTACATTTCAGTAACATCACAGCTCTGCACCAGATCAGCGCAGATAAATCAATACAGCATGCCTTTCACAGTACAGCAGTATAAAAACTTACCGGCTCTTCTAGTTTACTTTTTTTTTTTTTTAATGTAAGTGCCAGGTGGCCTGCATTCCATACCCCTAAGGCACTGTATTTGAAACATCTCTATGTAAAGATGACATCAAATCAATATAAACAAGTAGCATTTGTCTTCAAAAACTGTAACTCACAGTTAACTACAAGATCTTGAGAAAAAGGAAGACATAATAAATTAAGATTAAAGCAATGTATTTTCCTAATAACTGTTATACTCTTTAGATTTAAGCAGTAAGTCCACCTGCACTGTAACTTGTGTGTCTAAACTAAATCAAATATTATCACAATGAGAATGAAATTAATATGCTAGCTCTCTCATCCAGCTCCACGATTAATTTCCAGTTATGCCAACTGCTATTATTTAATCTGTCAAAACCACTGGATGTACATCATCTGTCCCCAAATTCACCACCTGCGTATTTGAAACCTACACACACTGAACATTTCCAATTCAGGAAGCAGACCTACTGCTGGCTGTGTTAATACAAATTCACAGCCTTAGGCACCACAGCTCATCTGTCCAGCTGTGCATAATTTGCAGAAAGTTCTACTTCCCCTCATGCCATTGTGTACTGAGAACTTATCTTTGCTTTCATGTAGATGATATAAAATGCAGTAGGCAGACATAATAATAATTACATTCTTGGTAGAGATCTATTTAGATTGGGAAACTATAGTAAACAAATCAGTGACTACGAATCTGACTGAGAAGAACACTGCGATTAATGAATGCTTTCCTGAAGAGTTGCATCAGACCATCTGCACTAACGTTTGGGTGGAGGGTACATTTCATACAGCAACAGCTCACTAGCTGCTTCCTCTAGTTGTTGCTATAATCTTTTTTCATTATTTGCCTAAGACATCCCATGAAATTCAGATACATTCTTACTAATTAATAAATGTCAGAAAGTTTTGGTAATGGCAGATGTACAAAAGATTTACATGGGCTTCATCTCTTCTTGCATAATTCTCCTGGAATCCAGGAGAGGATTTTTGCCCCTTTTTTTGTCACAAATCACTTAAAAAATAATACTGAAATCTATGATCCAAAAACATTGCAACTGAACATCCAGGAGAATTATTTACCAGCGTTAAAATGCTAGTTTGGAGAGTTGGCAAAAACTTGAGCACCATCACAAATAATGAAATAACTGAATCAAAAGGTGAACAGACTGGATGTGAATACTCCACGTAACACACGCTCAGTTTCTCTGACAAGCAAATCCAAGAAACTTCAGAAAGAAACCACAGATGGAACCAAGTCTGTACAACCATTTGTCTTCATAAACACAATCACCAATAAAACATGAATGGAGACAGTACATGGTCCTGCATCATCTAGCATACTCTTAGCATGCATAATCATCCATGCTTATAACAAGCTCGTCAAGGGAGGGATAGAGATGCATTATTTTTCAGACCCTATGCTTTCATTTTTATTTTTCAAACAAAAGCTTGAAGGCAATTTCATTAACAGAAGTTAATGGGAAGTTGGGAGAAAACTTTTAAGCATTATATAGGATATTTTCAGCTCTGTGGAAATGCTCCATACCATTTTATCCAAATACTACTTTCTGTCAGAATCTGACCAAAAGCGTCTTGAAATTAAGAGGTATCTTTACATTGAATCCAACAAACTTCATTGCATGACACTAATCTGTCAATGGCCCATTTATCTTGGTCCTGTTGCACAAGTCTTTTAATGTTAATGGTTTATGCTCTGCCCAGTAAGAAAATGAGTAAAAATGTATTGTGCATTAGAGAGCATATGGCTTATATCTTATATGGTGTTCTACATGAAATATATATTGATTTTGTTTATTTGAAAAGATATGTCTGGAAAACATGCCAACAGATCAGAAAAGGTAGAATCATATCTCAAAGAATAAACATATTTGTTACATAATTTCAAGGTAATTTGTTCTATATATGACCAAGTACTCAAATGAGATATTTCATGGATAAGTGAAAAAGTGATAAATTATATACATGTTCGAGTAAAGTAAGCAAAGAAATAAAGAGAAAGGGGGGTGAGGGCATAGGCAAGAAAGCTTATTTATTTTCATAGAAAGAATTCTTAGTTGTATAATTAAACTATTGGTAATTGTTGAGGAAATCTCTGCTCTTTTTAATTGAGGGTTCTGTATAGCATCTGAAAAAAACTTTATTTAAGAGGAGAAAAACTGTCTGGCACATTTACTTCCAAGCATAAGATTTATGCAAAACTTAAGTCTAAAATCAGTACCACAAAAATCAATACAAAAAAAGATATACAAATAAACAATAGAAATCTGACTCAATTCAAAATTATTTTATTTCAAAAGAGGCTATCAGCTTTGTCATGGTTTTATTACATTTGGATGGATACAAAGTAAGGCCCTTACATATGAGAAGTCAAATTATGATGCATAATGTAGTATTTCTTTGTTGGAATAGAACAAATAGATATTTGGAGATAATTACTGCAAAATCTGTTTCGGAGCAAAAAAGGGAGATTTACTGAAGTCTGTCCACTTACTTTCCACCTAAGTTTAAAACTGCAAAAGAAACCCGGTTACGGAAAATATAACTAATTTATTTGAGCCCTCTCCATGCCATTCCTCTAAACAGATTTTTTAAAGACTTGTTGGCATTAAACTGCATATCTTCTTGCTAAGGGTCCAAAGTGATGTTAACACATCAAGAAGCCTGATAATTAACCCAGCTATGTCTGACAACAATATCACAAGATCACCACATGATGGCACTGACTAAGATGGCTGGTCAGTCCTGGAAAGACCATCAACCTGACAGTAACACTACTACAGAGCTTGAAAATCTGTTCCTTCTAGCTCTGTACTGGGCCTGCAGCCCACACAAGATGCTACAGTAACAGCAATTTTCAAGAAAATCAATCCATTAGACCACTTCAATTAACACTTTGGGTCAGAAATCCTATTCATGATTGTCCTCTTTCATTTCTGGCTGTCCTAGACATCTTCTAATTGGCAATGACTACCTCCAGTTGGAGCACAAAGGAAAAACCTTCCCTCTGAACCCTCTGAAAGGAGAAGCAGTGGTCTATCTCATTTTGTCTATTGCATTCAACAGATGCAAATCTGAAAAATACTGCTAGATGGAAGCTTGCTACCATCAAGTCATGCCAGTATTATTTCATCTGTCATCTGTTATGCTGAAACATTGAAGGGGCTTAGTCTTAATGGTCTCTGAAACTAAATCCCAAAAATATTTTTATTTAAAAATAAATTCATACACAAGTAAATACAAATTTCTAATTATATTCATACTATACATGAAATCGTAACAGTAACTGCAGAGTCAGTAAGACTGCCACTCACTTTCAAAGCCTACCTCTCTTAAAAGGCTCAGCCTCCCCATCAAGTTGCAAATCACAGTTAGCACATAAATAACAGAAGATAGACAAGCATGGAAAACCCTAACCCTCCACTGAAGCTTGCCAGTGGTATACACTTAATGAAATACGTCCTATGACACTGAGTGGTGTGTGGGCTCAGCACAGAAGACAGCTGAAAGAATCATACATTGTGACATCAGTGACTACAATTTATTTTTAGATTATTACAGTACAAATCTGAGCATTCCTAGCTAGGGATCGTTCCAGCATGTGGTAATGCATTCAGTTTGAATTAGCTGTGACATGGGTAAAGCCCCACTGCAGATCTCACAGGATAAGCCAGTGTTCTACAGGGCTGCTTCTATTCAGACACTCATGTCAGCTATCCATGGAAGCCATAAAGTAACCCTGTTTCATATACAGCTTATTTTTAATGTAAAAATTCATCCCCATTTGTTTTTATGGGTTAAAGAGGGATGAGTTTGCTGGAAAAGTTTCCAGACTAATTTCCTACTTTTTAAATTCAACCACTGCCAACTGTCTATAAGTCGTATCTTTCAGTTTCCTGTTCTCTACCTTTTTATCTAAGTTGTGAAAAGTTTATTCCCATTTTGTCTTATTTCATTACTAAAAATTTTCCAAGAGCATTGCCAATAAAACTTGTTACTTCTCTTCCACCACTAGACAGCAAAGTGTTTTTTCTCGTTGGTGTTTGGGGTTTTTTTATTGGTGTTTTTTTATTTTTCTTTCAAATCCAATCTGGGTTCTACTAA
The DNA here is from genome assembly GCA_035048155.1 of Cinnycerthia olivascens. Lineage (NCBI taxonomy): Eukaryota > Metazoa > Chordata > Aves > Passeriformes > Certhiidae > Cinnycerthia > Cinnycerthia olivascens. Next base: position 92,958,464 of record JAWWMU010000001.1, read on the forward strand.
AACAAACACAATGAGAAGTGGAGAACTATTAAAAGGTGACATAGTTGAGTACATAACCCTGTCAGATGTGAGGATCAAAATGGCTCACAGCATAAATGCTTTACAAACATTGTGTGAGAGCACCTGAGTTGAACTGTGACAGAGGATAGCTCCAGCTGGACATGAGATACTTATATTGATTTGTGCAGCTTGTGTTTACGTTTTATTAGATTTTTATTTCTATAAAGACTAGCAGCCTTGCAATTCTGTGCACAAAACTAACCAATTTACTCATGCAGAAGAGATCTTGAATCCTGATGACAAGTCTTCAAGCGACAGAATGACTAAATTATATGCTGGTTATAGCACGATGCTTATTCCTGTCCTACCCAGGTGGAGCTGTTCTTTACACGATGTGATTCAGCCATCAAATAGCAGCGTGCATGTTTGAAAGGCCAAGAGGAGGCTCTATTGAGAACCTGTCAAAAACAAATGTGTAAACCTCTACGTAGCAATCAGTAAGTGTTGCTTGAATCAATCTTTTGTTAAAAAATGGAAAAGGCCAAAGAGATCCTTGTTTCCATATAGTATTTTTAATACAAAGCTTCAGTTAAATAGGTTTTCTTTTTGCCTCTTGCCTTCATCTCTGCATGACAGGTCTCCAGCTGAAGGATGCTATTAGGATTGACACTTTTATCACGTGTAAACATTTTCAGGTGAATGATCTGCCCAAGAACACGGGATCAGCTAAAGATAAAGTATTTGGAAGACTAGAAAATATATGGGCTAGCATGGCACCTCCAGTAAACATACCAGTTTTATCACCTGTCCTAATTTAATCCAGTTGGCCTGTTCTGTTCAAGATATGAGGCTTTTGTTTGCTCGCATTGTGATGATTTAAAAAGAGATGACACTGATCACTGTGCTTTGCTGATCAAGAAAAAAACACTGGGAATTTTTGAATTTACAGTCTACATTTTTGTGATACAGTGCTGCATTTTAAAACAATAGTGGGTGAGTAATCACTCCCTCCAGAAACACAGAAGAAGGAAAATGTATTTTCTTGTCTGAATGTATTCCAGTAGAGACCAAAACTAAGGGCCATTACATTCAATAAAAAATTTAAAAAAATAAAAAAATAAAAAAATTCAAAGTTGCTCTGAATTAGCTTGGTCCTCTTGAGAACCAACTAATTCAGAGCTAATTTGAACTTTTTTTTTGTTGTTGTTAATTTTTCATTGAATCTAAGACCAAGATGTTTTGGATGTCAAACTGAATTTCAGTTTTAGTATTTGGTACAACTTAATAGGTTGCATTTCCATATGACCCACCAAAAAAATTGGATCTATATGATACACTGGCATATGAATAGAGAAGAAAGGGTAATAATAGCTGTACTTATATACAAAGGACTAATAATTTCATTATTACAAATATTATGTCAAAATTAAATTTCTTTTTCTATTATTCTGGGAAAATTACACACCATCACAGACATTGATGTTTTGAGTAACCAGAAAGTGCATGACATGTTTTCATGGTTCTCAAACCTTAATGAGTCATTGGAATATGATTCATAAGACAATACATGCAACCCTCTACTCAGCAATACAAGCAAAAAATACTCGGAATTTCCTGCCTTAATCAATATCTATATAAAGGCTACCTATGCAGAAGTCTACACAGATATTAATAGAATATAAAGTAAGTATTTTGCAAGTAAATGAAAATAAAATGCAGAGTCCATTTGACATATGAAATCAGTTCACTTTTACAAATGCAAAGCAGTGTTCTTACCCAGGAATTAAAACTCTTGGAAATAATTGCTTCTTAAGGTGACAAATTGTTTATTTCTTTAGTGCCAACTCAGGATTTATACATCTAATAAAAACTTAATCTTTGTCCCACATAATATGTGAAAAAATATTACCCTTTAATAAAAGAAATCTGCATTAGCAATTGTATTTATGTTTTAGGAAGAGAAGCAGGGATTTCCATTTTGTTGTAACTGCAATTGCCTCCAATTAAGCTTTGAATTCTAATCTCCTAAACACATCCACGTTTCATGTTATTAATTTAAAACCAAACTAGAATTTTATCAGCACTTGCTTTCAACGCTGATCAAACATCAGCCTGAAGGGGTGTTTTGAAGGGTGGTGTGGGGAGTGTATTTTGGGTTTTTGTGGTGGTGCTGGTTTCTCTCCAAATACCAAACATCCAAACTTGGCCGTGCGTGTCGGCCGTCCCTGCGGAAGGCAGGAGCTCCACAGAGGCTGCAGACGGACAGCCGGGCACGGGCACCCTGAACCACAGCTCAGGTGCTGCTGTTCCTCCCGAGCCTGCCGCGGCTCCTTCACACCTGGCTCTGCGGCCGGAGGAGTTCTCGGGCCCCGCTCGGCCCCCCGGCATTTCCCGCCCGGGCCGCGCTGTGGGGCCGCGTTCGGACCGCGCTGGGGCCGCGCTGTGGGGCTCCGCCGTGGGGCCGCACCGTGGGGCCGCGCTGTGGGGCTCCGCCGTGGGGCCGCGCTGTGGGGC
>JAWWMU010000001.1:92961077-92978593 GCA_035048155.1 Cinnycerthia olivascens
CGCGCGGCTGGAAGGGCCCGCAGCGCCACCTGGCGGCCGCGCCCCGCCTCAGCCGCCGCGTCCGCCGCACACTTCTCCCCCCCACGCCGGGCGCCCAAACCGGCCAAGTTTCCCGGCCGCGATGCCATCTATTCTTAGCCCCGCTCCAGGCACGGCGGCGGGACACCCGCCCCGACCCGCTCCCGCTGCCCGTGTCCCGTACCCTTCCGCAGCGCCCTGCCCGCCCCGACCCTGCGCGCCTGCGAGATGCGTGCGGGGGCGGGCGGGGGGAACGGCGGCTGCTCGCCCCCGTCCGTCAGGGCGGCTGCGGCGGGGCCGCCCCCGCTCCCCGGGGCGGTGCGGGGCTGCCGGCGGCCTCTCCCGCGGGAAGGGGCAAAGCTCGGCGGCCGCGGAGGCGCCTCACGCTGCCAGCCCCCGCCTCGCCCGCCCCCGCCCCAGCTTTGCAGAGAAGCCGATTTACTGCCGAGCTGGGGAGGCGTGTGTGGCGGGGTGAGGGCTGGTGGTGCTCGTCTCTTTTTTCTCCTTTTCTTTTCCCCCCGCCCCCCCCGCCACCAGTCCGCGCACGCCGGCTCTCCCCAGTGCCAGTCCCCGCTCCATCACGTGCGGAAGCCCATGCTCATCACAAAAGCGGGCATTTTACCCGTGCTCGGAAAGGAAATAAAGAAAAAGAAGAAAGGAGAAGGAGGAAAAAAAAAAAAAAAAAAAAAAAGACGGGGGAGAAAGAAAACCCACTACGGAATAGCTTAAGAGAAAGCGGGTGAACTGCTTAATCCCAGAAGATCCAAGATTTCGTCTGAGCAGCCGCCTCCCTTGTTCCTCCCCACCTCGCCCGTCCCCGTCCCTTTTTGCTTTTTCGTGGCTGTGGTGGTGGCAAGGAAAGTGGTTAACCAAAACCCTACGCGTTGGTTTTGTGTTTCCCTGAAAACCACAGGCGCACACAGAGCATGAGGTACCGCTCCTGCCCCTCTTCGCGCTTGCAAGAAACTGTGGCTTCGCTCTTTCTTTCTCTGCCTGTACTGCAGATATTTTTCCCTCCTCTCCTCCACACTCTTCTGTTTATTTCCCTGTAAGGCAAAGCTACTTTGTAAACATCTCACACAGAACCTCAGAGCCTTTCTAAATAGCTGATTGCAGCAAAATGCCTCCAAACAAATTATGGTGCAAGGGGGATAGAAGGGACGAGACCGAAGTGGGTAAAAAAGAAATAAATTAGCATAAATATGCATATGTGACAAGAAGATCGCGTATGATGGTGGAAATGTCAGAAAGAAAGTACCGCTTTATCATGATGGGAAAAGTAAAAGCACAGACGACTGCAGCAAACTGCTCGCCCTTTGCCAGAGTACCAACTGCAACACCTCTCCCTCTTTTCCCCCACCCTCGCCGAGAAAAAAAAAGGGGGGAGAACAGAGAAAAACAACAGAAAAAAAATTAAAATGAACACTCAAACTGCAAATCCGGTACTCCTACCTTAACACTGGGATAGCTGCAGAAGCATAAGGGTCTTTTTTACACAGCCAGAATCTTTCAGGAAATCCTCTCGGGCTATCATGCAGCCAGGATTATTCACATACGGTTCCTGCTCTCCTTTTTGGAATCCAATGCGATTGGCTTCTCCAAAGGAATGCAACGACCACGAAAGGGGGGAAAAATTAAAAATAACGAGAAGAAAGACAACAACACTGTATTTGAAGGAAACTCGTGTTCTCGGTTGTGAGCGACCTACATTCAGGCAGAAAATTCATTGCAATCAGTGCGAGAGGGAGAGTTGAGTCTGCAAGTAGGAGCTGTGATTGCCTATGCAGAAAGAGCGAGCCGCGGAGAGACTGATCTGCAAGGCAAGGCGAGCTGGGAGAGAGAGAGATTGGGGGGGTGGGGGTGGGGGAGGAGAGAGAGGAGGGGGGGAGAGGTCCAGGCTGTACCAGGCGCTCTCCTCCCGCTATTGGACCAAACTGAATGAAATTCACAAAGCCGCCAACCAATGGCTCCCCGCAGCCAGCCCAGCGCTACAGAAACCGCATCTCCATCCACAGCCCCCCGCGAAGGAGCGGCGCATCCCCACGCGAAGCGGCGCCGGCGGAACCGGGCCGGGCACCGGGGGCTGGACGGGTGGGCACCGCGCACACGGAGGAGTGAAGGTGTCCCTGTGTGTGTGTGTGTGCCTGTGTTCCGGAGGATCACACAATTCCCACTGCCGATCTCTCTGCTCCGTGGTCATGCACAGCAAGTGCAGTCTTTGTTAACCCTTTACAGTAGCAGTTTCTACAGTACCAGCCTGTTGTTACTATATTACCATATTCACCCATCTGCTTTTTCGTGCAGCTGACAGTATAATTGTACACCAAGCAATAAAGCATTTTGTTCCTGTTCCCCGTCCTCCCAGAAGAAAACAGCAAAGCAGACATTTGCCCTGTGCCCAATCCTTTTAAACAGATTTCCAGATTTTCATAAGGAGACCGGTTGTTTGATGTTCATGTTTTAGTTAGCTAGCCACTAAGCTAGCTAAAGTGGTCAAGTGGGGGTCCTGTGGTTTTTGCCACGTGCTACAACTCAGGGTCTCTGGTTCATTCCTGTGTATAGTTTCAGACCGAGGGTGGTATAGCAAATATGTGCTTAGGCCTCCACAGATACACCTTGTTTCGCTCACAGCGTGTTCTCTTGATCAGTTCAGTAACAGAACTTATCACCATGCAGAGTGCAAGACCCTGCATTAAGAACAGGTGAGCATTGCCTGACTTTGCTGACAATAGAACAGAGAATAAAATAAGGGGGTCTTGCAGATCTTGCCATAATTTGAAACAAAAATCATATTCTTACCTTAATGAGATTTCCTTCCACAAGAGTTGTATTAGATTCCACAAGTTGACTTTTTGAGATTTTCAATTCTGAAGGAAAAAAAAATAAAACTGCAGCTCTTCTATTCTAGATGCTTTGTTTCTGCCCTCATGTCAGATCCTCAGTAGAGAACAGATAGTGCTTTGAATTCTCAAATCTGAATTGTCTGTGATATTTGGCTTATCAATCACTTCTATGCTCTCCTGTTTCAAGTGTGGAATATTTACTATCTGAACTAATAATCTAGCAGACAACTAGTAGGCTTTTATGTGTCTGTTCTTATATTTTGCCATATGGTATGAAGGATACTTCCTTAAGTGTCACTTAGGAAGGTATGTTTTGGTTTTAAATGTTGAATCTAAATACAGGTGTAATTCATTGACTTAAAACATTTCAAGAATTGAAATAGCCACTGTTAACTTATTTGTCAGTGAAGTAATTATATTTATATTAATTATATGTTTTGGCTTACTTATATTAAGTCACTCTAGCAGCAGGTGTTCATGCAAGTGAATTTTACTGCTTTTGTTATTTTAATAATTCACCCACAATGTGCAACCAATCATATTGCTTGAATGAGTGAATATTTTGACACGTTTAGAAAAGATGTCATCTTGTACTGCCATCTGTCCTAAATTTTGCAGGACAGTCTTTATTTTGATGAATATGTCATGCATTTTATAAGATTAATTTGGAGGATATTAAAATGTGTGCTAGTTAATTTGAATAATGATCTTCCCCCTGTGTTGTACTATGAGGAGGCGATTTGTTACAAGTTACCAAAGGATCATCTGTAATGTTTGCATTTAATGTTTGCAACTATGACTTAAATATTCTAAAGCACAGCAGTAAAACTAAACTTTCCATAGACTGTACACAAATTCGTGACCAAAGTATATAAGTAAAAGGCATTTGGTCAGAACAGCAGAATGTACTTTTCTCCTTTTACAACTTTCAAAAAGCTAAATGTACAATTGTAGTCTGTGGCTTATCTGCAGCAATCCACTGCATATTTATAACTCCAAGCAGGAGTCCAGGAGCAATCATTCAGAGAGAAGAATTCCACATGCTACACAACACCATCACTTCTTACAAGGTCACATTGTATTCTAGTGTTAACCCAACTTTACTTGTTTTGCTGGTTTTGTCTGGGATAGAGGTAATTTGTATGTAGTAGCTAGTATGGGGACTATGATTTAGTTTTGTGCTGGAAACAATGTTGATAACACAGGAATGTTTTAGTTATTTCTGAGCAGCACTTGTGCAGGCAGCATCAAGGTCTTCTCTGCTCCTTATCCCACCCCACCCGGAAGCAGGCTCAAGGTACACAAGGAGCTGAGAGAGGATAGAACAATGTGCTGATCCCAACTGACCAAAGGGATTTCCCACACTGTATGGCATCATACTCAGCATATAAATCTGGGGGAGGAAAAGGAAAAGGAGGACATTAAGTGATGGTGTTTGTCTTCCAAAGACACCACTATGCGTGATAAATCCTGACTGAGCATCTGCCTGCCCATGGGAAGTGGTGAGTGAATTCCTTATTTTGCTTTGCTTGCATATGCAGCTTTTGCTTTTCCTATCAAACTGTCTGTACCTCAAGCCGTGAGTTTCTCATGTTCGTCTTTATGATTCTCTCTCTCCTGTCCTGAATGGGGAGTGAGGGAATGGCTGTGTGGGGCTGTGTGAGTCTTAGTTGCCAAATGGAGGGGGAGAAGAATTTGAACTAAAAAGCTTCTGAAGTGCAGCCTCAAATTGCATGAGGCAGGTATAGACATTGACAGACATAATATTTCAATTCTGGAAAAGTGGAAGCCATTGATGGGCTCTGGTCCGCCTCGTGTAAAGACAAAGCTTAAAAATACCATTAAAATTATCTACTGAGGTATTTTGTATCATTTGGCTCAAGTGCTTCATCAGTTGATTTTTGGTTTAGTTTGATTTCTTTTTGGGTTTTGGGGAGGTTTTTTGGTTGTTTGGTTTTGATGGGGTTTTTTATGAAGCTTTTTACTTACTGTTGAACTAAAGTGAATGCTCACTTTAGTTCAACAGTAGTTTTTTGGGTTTTTTTTTTTTTTCAGATAGTTTTGGGGTTTTTTTTAAAAAGTAAATATTTCTCATTGTGCAGATTCTACAATACTGAGTAAACTTAACCAGTACTTAATTACTCTTTCTCTCAAAGTCATAATCCTGGGTTGTAGTCAGAAAAAACTGAACTTCGCTTTGGCTTCATACCTTCTTCTTTCAGCTTACTACTTTACAGACCATGATTAACCAGCCTTCAACCTTCTTACTGTTGAGATAATTAGGTTCTGTTTCATTAGTCTCTTACTACAAAGCAGGCTTTCCAGACTATGATTCATTCTTGTTGGGATTTTCTCAACCTTCATTGTTTATCAATATCCTTTTAAAAGTGTAAACTGTGGAATAGAGTATGGAATTGTCACTGTAGTCATATTAACACAGTATTTTACTCCAAACTCTCACTTTTATTTTTAAAAGGAGTACATTTGATCTTGGCCTTTATGTAAGCTGAGAACTCATGTTCCTGGTTAGTAATTATGATTTCAATTTTTTTTTCTTGAGTTACAAAAAAACAACTCTCATCTTAAAGTGTGATCTACGTTCTCAGTTTTAACACAGTTATTCTATAAAGAGATTGATTCACAAGAATGTTTCCTAACATCTATAGGAAACTGGTTATCACTGATATTTTTCACTAGAGATAGCATTTGAAAACTTTTCCTTCAATTAACATTTTCATTGAGTTCCTTACTAAAATCTTACATGCTTAACCATTGCTGATTTTTTCCAGAAGAAAAAGGGAATAATAATTTAAAAAGCTAATACCTGTTTTGTGAAGGTCCTCCCTAAGTTAATAATGTGCTTTTCTGAACTGGAAACTGAGTCCTGTTTTTGCATACCCTCTCTTTCCATTGATGATCACTCAAAACAAAGTTCTTGCTTTCATCTGAAACCAGACATAATTAAGGAGTCAAACTTCTGATCAATATCTAACAGTACCACAATACCAGTATTTCTATAGTGTAGCATCTTTGTTCTTCAAAATACCATTCAGAAAAAGATAAGTTAATTATGGGATTAATTTAATGGTTATTTTAATTTTGCATGTTTGGATATATGCAAAAGGGATATTCAGTGAATTTCTGTGCAGTATATTCTGGACAGCTGAAACCTTGCTGTACCCATGCAATTTTTTGCAGAAACCACAGCATCTAATCAACACAGCACAAGGCCTGAGGTGATATTTATAGCTGTAGTGAGTCAAGAAAATCCCTCTGCATACTCACAGTCTACATCCCTATTGCCATTTAGGTCTGTACCTCTGCAGGATGAACCCATGTATCTTCTGAATTAGGCATTGTACAGGTATAGTGTAATCAGACTCCTTGAGTGCTCTGGTAGTTAATATGATTAATAGCATTAAAAAAGCTTATACCTCAGGCAAACAGACAAAAACATTCAATAGCAGGTCTAATTAATCCCTGTGCTATATAGTCATCCCATTTTTAGGGGTTTATATGGTCAGATTTTGATTCAGATTAATACTTTTGGGACAATTTTATAAGTGTGTCATTACACAAACACAAAAAGTGAAGTTTGCTCTACATACCCATGGAAGTCTTGATTTGGTCTTGACAAATGTGGTCAGTAGCTTTCATTGATATGAAAGATTATGCTAACCAAAGGCCACTAGTCCATCCCTGCTTCTATTGTCTTCTAGATTAGAAATGGCCACAAAGTACCTTGGAGTAAGTGCTTACAAGCTGAGTGCAACCTTTTCAGTTTTAAAGTGCAATGCAGGGTGATGAGTTATAAATATTAGAAAGAATTATTTATAGCATAATTTAAGAATTACAGAAAATCCTATGCCTAACACTGTAATAAGATACCAATTTGCCAGTATATATGTGGATCTTTAACTGCACTTGAATAGCACAGGAAGGAGAGCAGAAATATCATTAAATTAAAGCAGAGAGAAATGAAATGCAGTGTCTGAATACCTAAGGCATATGTCACAGCTCACATTCATTCACAAGTCAGCTCTCTTCAACAGCTTTTAATCTACAGCCACAGTATTAAGGATCTGGATGCTCAAAACCAAACATAATATCTCTGTAGGTAATTCCTTTGACAACTGATGGTCTATAAGACGTTGCTCGAAGACCTATGGACTTCAAAAGAACACTAGAGCTGCAAGCTTCAAACAGCAAGTAAGTTTTCTGAAAAAATCATTCTTTAGAAGTTGTTAGAAAATCTTGACTTTTGGACTACAACAAGAGACAATTAGAAGATCAGAAGTGTTGGAACTATTTTCCTATTTGCAAGATAATTACATAAAATGCATTCTCAGTAGTAGGTAGTGATATGAATTTCCAAATGCTTTTATCACTAGCTTATCTTATTCATGCTTTTCCTAGGCAAAATTATCCTGGGATTTTTGCTGCCCAAAGTACAGTTTCAGCTGAAATGTGGAGAGTGTTTTCTACCCAAACTAGCATCTATTGTACTGCAGCCATTGAAAATATATTTTTGAAAGTCCTAATGAAGGCATTGAATCCAAGTCTCACAACTTCTCTCACTGAATACTTTAGCAAAAAGAGCTACTACCTAGTGACCAGGCAATTCTGGGAGCATTAATGTTTCTGACAGTGTTTTTATAAGAAGATATGGTTACACAAATATTCTTTGAAATGCTTCAGGTAGCAAGCCACTTACTAGATCTGAGTGTGAGGTGCCCAAGCTGTGAGAACACTATCAAATTCTGCCTGTCAGCTGAGCCAACTATTCATCAGCTCATTGTTAGCCCAGCCCAAATGTGAGGCAATTTCCTTCACACAGATTTTAAGTGTTTTACTTTGTAATTGAAAGAGCTAAAGGCATTTACAGACAAGCACTAGTGAAACTAACTCCAGTTTTTGTGCCATACTTCTGACAGAGGTCATAATTCCCTGAAATTAAATTAGCAGAAGAAAAGTTTACATATGCGTTAACCACTTATCATGAGGCAACAGACTAGACTAAATGAGTAGTGAATGAGTTTAAACTACCCTGTAGGAGAAAAGGAATATTTATTCTGTCACACTAACTGCAAAGGATGATCTTCAGCAGTGCAAAGAGAGCAAACAAGTTGCTGTGGGGGAATAATGTCTCAAACTGTGTCTGTTGGTACTGTTTGCTAAGTAAAAGAAAATCAGAGTGCTAACAGAGCACACAAGCTCAGCCGATGTGGTGTGGGTCATTAAGCCACGGAAATTTGGTAACATTTGTTTGTGTGCCTACAGCTAATTCTCTGGGGTTCTGTCTGAGTTTAGGAAGAGTCAGGTACAGGTTGTTCATGCAGAGTCAGTCTGGAAAGACCAGAGAGAAACTCCTACATCTAAATGAGAAGTACCTTATGAATTTAGGTACATACAGTACAGGCAAACCCTTCTAAATAACAGTTTTAAGAGGCTCTGACTTCCTCAGAAACACTATTTCAGTTTGTGAGCCATTTAAAAAAACAAATTAATTTTAGATATGAAAAGACATAGGATTGGTTGACTGAAGAACAAGAGTTTGAACAAATAACTAACATAAATAAACAAACATATCAAAGTTACTGAATGGGTTAAATTTTTTATGTCCAAGACGCTGCCAAATCTTGAGCTAAGAACAGGAAGTTTATTGGCAATTTTCTGAAAGAGGAAGAATCCAATGATAAAATGTGAGCCATTTGTCTTCCTAGCCATTAAAGGAAATTCACTTTAAGGATTTTTCTGGAGTGGTTGCTGCTGCTGGTGGGCACATTATAATTTATCAGTGTGTCTGCTGGTAATATTATCATCAATAGGAGCTCAGGTGGACTTCTTTTAGTGCTATCACAGTACTCATTGGCAAAATATTCCTGACCTGGTCAGGATCAATAAAAACTTTCAAAGCCTCATCTGCTGTGGATATTTTTCTGCTAATTATTTTCAGCAATTATGTAAGATAATTCCTCAGGATGAGTTACCTCGAGAAAAGCAGCTACAACATTTAAGAAATAAAACTGTGTCAGTCATCATCATTTTCATTTAATCATAGGTAATATCCTTCTCAACCTTCATCTTGTGTGATATTTAGAATATAACCTCTCTGGTAGAGAAAATTTCTTCCTGATTTCCACTCAGGTCTTAGCTTTTACTGGCATCTTTGGACAACATTGCAGTACACATATTTAAAACTAATATACCTATATGTAATAAATGTAACTAGGCACAGTTATTTAACCATGTTACATTAGTTTTATGGCTCTGTTGTTTGCTTTGACTTGAAGCTGTGTTAAATTCATGCCAAGTAATGAAAAGTGGAGCTTGACTGGTTTCTTCATCTTACATAGCAGAAAACAGGAATTCCAGCCACTCCAGCCAAGCTCACTGGGAGCCCACCTTAAATGCCTCTATGCAGACATAAGCAGCCATGCAGAATAAAATGGGGGAATTAGAGATGTGCCCATGCCTTCAATCTTATTGGCATTATGGAAACGTGGGATAGCTCTTATGAGTGAAGTGTTGGAGTGGAAACATTCTCTTTAGAAAAAGGTTGGAGTGGAAACATTCTCTTTAGAAAAAGGACAGCAATCGGAGACAAGGAGGATGCATCGCCCTCTCTGTCTGCGGCCACCTGGAGTTCATGGGGCTGCACCTGGGGGTGGATGAGGAGCTGACTGAGACCTCATGGGTGAGGTTTAAAGGAAGGGCAGGGGCAGGTGGCATCGTAGGGGGTGTCTGCTACAGGCTGCCTGACCAGGAAGATTGAGTAGGTGCAGCCCTCTCTGGACAGCTCGGGGAGCCTCATGTTCACGAGCTCTGGCTCCCAGCCACCCCAATATCTGTTAGAGGGACAAAGCAGCTGTCTCTTAATAGCTCTTGATCACTCAGTGGAGTCAAGAGACCTCAAAGAAGGGGGTGGTTTTTTCATAACTCATAAAATATTTTGCACCTTTAAAAGTTCATTCACCCAGACCAAAGGTGGAAAAAAAGTGAAGTTTTCCTCTTCACTTCAACTAAGTCAGTTAAGCTAGCAAAGTAGGAAAGAAATGCTGCACTGTGGCAAATGCTATCAGAGTGTGCATGAATTTGCCTACGCATTTTGAACAATTGTGGGTTCAATACTTTAAAAAATACTTTTCTAAAAAATATTTTTCTCCTGTTCTTTTGGATAGCAATCTATATAGAGATGATAAATTACATAAATAATTTCTTAAATTTGGGTTACTTGAAATGTAAAACAACGCCTAGCATTCACACTTACTGCTGTTTTCTCCGCATGGGTTGACCTTTGCATTTTGGGAGAATACAGTGAATATGGTGATTCTGTATTGATACTCTATAGAGTATTGGAAATTGGAATTATTATCAAATAATTTGAGGGAATTACAAAGAGAGATATGACCTAGCTCTCAGTGGTCTACTTGTTAGTCCTACTTAACATACAGAGCGAAGTCAGCATAGCTGGGGTTTTAGGCATGTATAGGCATAATAAAAAAGAAAATAAATAAAATAATCAAGTTGGAGACCCAAATAACATAAAATGGCATGTGACTTGATAAGGTTACAGAATTTTTTTTTTTTTTAAAGTATGTTCACTTGCAAGTTTGATTTGGAGGAATCAGATTTTCAGATGGGAGCTGATTCATTTCAGCATTGCTACCTCAATATTAATGCTTATTCACTTAAGGTATATTCAGAAGGTAATTTCTAAGTGTTCTGTCTTAACAAGATCTGGTTGTTCAGGAGATTATTACAGGTCCTGCCAGACTGTGAAGCGCTGCCATATCAAAGCAAGGTCCACAGAATGGGTAGCACATCTGCTTCTCAGTTTTCAGTTTACTGTTTTTTTCTGTTAACCAAGGCTAACTTTCTTTGTTATAGCTGACAACTTTTTTTTTTTTTTTTTTTTACAGCAGTTTACCTATATACATTGGGCTGTGAATGAGCAAGGCAAAAATCTGCCATTTATGGACCCCTTTTGACTTGACTTGATTTGCTGCGGGAACGTTACACTCATCACAAAAACGTTTTGAATCATACCAGGCTTTGCCCCTCACAAATACAGCCTGTTTCACTGTGGCAATGTAAGGGAATTGAAGGATATCTTCAGGCAGGAGTATCTCAATGCAAGCAATCATTGACTTTTTGCCAACACCAGACCTTGTAAGGATATGTCAGAGGTGGAAGGGGCAGTGGGCAGTGGGCACTGAGTGTTCCTTTCTGGCACAGCAACTCCTCAGGCAGTTGTGTCTGTCAGTGCAGATGACATAAACCCAGAGGCTGTGCTAGAGGCCAGCCAGATCCAGCCAGCACTCAAAATCTAATTTGCACGTTGAACATTGTGCATGGTATGAACGTGCCATGTGTGTCTACTGTTTGCCTCTACTGAGTAATTTCGGCCATAGGCAACTTTTCTGTTCTAAACACAGACAAAATAACTGAAGATGATAACAGATTTGCTGGTTTGCCACAAGCTAACACATCTTCAGGTTTTTTTAAATGGTTTGTGCTTTCTAATCGCTCTAATCTCAGTTGAGAACTCAGATTCGTAAATAGTGATATAAAAATAATCTTATTTAGAATCTGTGCTACATTTGTCAGTAGCTGACTAACCTAATTACACACAGTAAGCAATATATTTGAATCAGTTGACCTAAAATTATTCAGACTTCGAGACAAAAGGCATATTCTTTTGTGAGGTTACACTTCCTCAGAGTGTGGGAAAAAAAAGAAAAAAACCCAAAACAAAACTGATACACCTTACAGTAAACATTTGGTTCTAGCCAGTAAACAAACTCCAATCTATAGGAATCCTATGGATTAATTACAGGTCCGAAGTATTGAAAAATATTTTTGTTTGAACAGCCTTTTTACTGTGTTTCATTCAAACCTTCGTTAGAAAATAACCATTGGGAATCATATTAGCAAAGAAGCAAGAATGTTATAGCCTCAGACAAAACCATGTAGGATTATCTGTTAAACTGATATCAACACTATTAAAGTCAGTATCAAGGGCAAGTTTATGAAAAACAGATTGGCGTTTCACCTAGCACTGAAAAGAGGAAGAAAAAATGGAAATATTTTAAGGGACTGCTACTTATTTTCTTTTTTCTCGCATAGGCCCCACACTGGATAAAAAAAACTCCTATTATTTTCTATGATAAAAGTATTTGTACTAAGTAGTCAAGATTGAGGCCATATTTATTTGCATGGTCTATACTTAATGAAAAAACAATCCCTATCCTAAAATATCTATGATCCAACAAGCTAATGCAAAGAGTAGTGGAAAGGTGCCCTTTGACTTCAACACACATTAAATTGTTCCCTAAGTGTGATGGGAAAGTTTGATCAATGCTTTAGTGGACCTGTGAAAAAAGGTGGACTGAGAAAAAAGACTTTCTTCCTCCAAAGTCATGAATAATTATAACACTTCAAATATTGTCACTTGTTCTTTTGTTATGTCTGTAAAAAATATAATAGTTCCATACACTCAAAAAAAAGGGACAAGAATGTACAGATTAGTATCTGTGATACACCATCATTCATTCTGGATATAATAAATTATTTTCCACCAGCGTATTTCAAACTCTTTGAAAAAACTTTCAATATGGGAATCACTCATTTCATAAAAATTAAAAGCAATGATGTTCAACTGATATTTATGATAAGGATTTGGTGATAATGAAACTAAAATTGTACCCAGATCTATAGGTCTTTCATTTCACCTGATTGATCTAAGGTAATTGAATAATTATTGGTCAGGCAAAACAAGTACAGTCTTTTAATTTTCAGCTATACTCTCTTCCTCTCCCAGAAGTTTCCAAAAACTGAGGTAGAGGATTGACAAAAGAAAAAAAAAAAAAGAATACTGATTAGATCCATTCAGTAGATTCTTCTGTGACTAATTACTGTCACAAATTGAATAACTAAGATTATAAAGTACTGTTTTTCGCTGGCTTCTTCTGTAGCAACATCCTGTAGTGGTTCTATTTCTTTACTTTCTTTAATTTCGGTGATAAGAGTCTGCTAAATGTCTGTCTGCATCATACTTAAAATTAAGGAAGTTATAGAGAAAGGTTCATGACAGTTACTATATTCAACTTATATTTGCAATACTGCAGGCATTCATTGTCAAGATATACCCATGGGAAATATTGTGATGTCCTTCTCTTAATGCTCCTGGAGTCTATATTTAACCAATAAATATATTTCATCATCAAATCTCAATCTTGAAGCAAATATAAATGACCTTTTTAGATTAGTAGATTTTGAGAATTTCAATCTTTATTATACTCCAGCATTTCAGATGAAAGCACAGTACATCACTAAAACACTGAGAAAAAAAATAAAATTCCATTTTTGTTACTTCCTCATTATGAGTGATGTACTGTAGTTCTTTTCAAAGTTAAAATGTTTCACTCTCTGCATGATCATTCAGCATATACAACTGAGAGTGTGTGAAGAAATATTTACACTAAATTAAAAACAAAATCCTCTGAAATATTTACATTTCTATTAATAACAATTAGAAGCTTTGAAAAATTGTTTTACAAATATAGATGTTTTTCACTGATTAAGGAATCTCATTTGCTGCAATATTTCCCAATTACACAGAGTGTACGGGACATTGCCAATGTTTAGAATGTGCAGAAATTAAAAGCAAACACAAGACAGTTTCCATTCTCTCTGTTTTACAGCTGTATCAGAAGATAAAATGCTGACTTTTCAATTAGCTAAATGGACCAGAGAATTCATAGCATGTTTCTGATTCCCAGTTTGGAAAAATCA
The DNA here is from genome assembly GCA_035048155.1 of Cinnycerthia olivascens. Classification (NCBI taxonomy): domain Eukaryota; kingdom Metazoa; phylum Chordata; class Aves; order Passeriformes; family Certhiidae; genus Cinnycerthia; species Cinnycerthia olivascens. Next base: position 92,974,736 of record JAWWMU010000001.1, read on the forward strand.
ACCTAAATTTGCTAGCACACTTGAGTCAGTGTGAATCCACCACCATAACATGAGTTTAAGTAAATAGGAGCATCTTTTAGAAGTCAAATGACTTCTTTTCATGACCCTGAAATAGATACTAAATTTGTGAGTCATTGCATTATAAGCTAACTCTTTAGAGCAAATTATTCTCTCTTGGTGACACTGGTTCAGCATGAGCTGGCTTGATATTGCACAGCTCTCAAAATAATGAATAGAGTAGCACAAAAAGCAAAGGCTAACATTACTTGGAAAAAAACCTGAACCTAATTATATTACAACATGATCAAGAGCTCCAAGATCAAAAATGAGGTCCTTAGGATGCTGTTCTTAAGAACAAGCAGATTTTACCTGTAAAGATGTTCTATCTATTACTGAGTTAGACAAGCAGAAATATGGACAAATATGCATGCATATACACATACACACATAGGCTTGTTTATATATGTTATGTATCAGCAATATGATGGACACATTGTTGCTGTTCTTATTGTTCTTTCTCATATGAAGCAAAGAGCTAATATTTTAATTATATTAAGGTAGGAAACTCAAAGGGAAATAATATTTTGGATAGTTTCTTTGTGAGATATTGTCATGCATTTAAAAACAATTATATACATATTATAGATATGCAAGTGTGTGTGTGGACATATAAACAAACTCAGATTTGCACCAATTTTGTTTCAATTTTTGAAGGTAATATGATCTAACTATTCTGAATCATAGTGTTGTGTCTGTGTCAATTAATTTGTTTACTCAGTAAGGGTAAGAAATGAATGCAGAAAATTAACCAGACTAAAGATCCAATTAATATTTATTATCTGAAAAGAGTGAGAGTCTAAGAGTTATAATAATTTCACCCCAAACCGTGGGTATAAGTTTGCCATTGATCACAAAGAGTAACTATAGCAAGGGCAGTATTTTTCTTTCAGCTTTTCATTTTATTTTTATTTTGAATTTGCCACATGATGTCCATTATTCTTCTATTATTTCATTCTGAAATTATATTTTATGCCTAGTATGAAATTTCAGGGATTCAAAAACTTGTCATCCCAGTTGTAAATATAGCACTTCTTCTTAAGGATGTGAAACTTCTGTTTATGGATATGTTTAAGTGAGGGGGATAAGTAAACAGGTTTCAGAAACTTTTAGGAGGATTTCTGAGTATGACTTCAGAAATCTTTGAAATACATTGTAGAGCCCTGTAAGACGTGGAATGTACCCAATTAAATTTCTCCTCATGCCTTACCCTGTCACAACCAGAGTGTGTGAGTGGTGGTCCAATCTATGTGGAAAGAGCTAGTTGGAGATGCATTATTTCCAGCACATATCATCTTCTCCTAATTCAGCAGAATCAGAGTTCTGTAACCAGCAGCAGCTGTTAAGAAAATCTTGCAATAAGTTTCTGAAACTCTCCTTCAGTAACAATTTCATGATGTTACAGTAATGAATTTATATGCTAGAAACAGAAATTAGAAGGCACTACAAAGAAAACTTTAACTGAAAATATTGCTAAATCTCTAGAAACCTCTTAAAAGAGATCGCATTTCCATACTTTTACACTGAGAAGTGAAACATCAGTCAGACATGGTCTCAGTCTGGAAGGATTCTCTGCACACTCAGAACAAAGTTAAGTACATGACAACTGGAGCAATGATAGCTATGCACAAATATGGTGCAGTATCTTTTTTGGTCATTGTAGAGACATCCTAAATCTCATAATTACACTAAGTGGAAACTTAAACCCATCAACTTAAATTCCACATGCTTCTGGGTACATAATGTTTTTATTGTGAAAAATGACACTAGAATTTGTCTGGAATTTAAGAGACCAGGTTAGACAAGACAGCAAGATAAACTTTATTTTCTGTGGCACAAAACCCCACTGTTGCATAAAACATCTGGACAAGTCCATATTCTTACACAGTTGAAGTCAAATATCCAAAGCCAATGATGAAATTAGTATACTTGTATCTATTATACATATGGAAAAACTTTCACATCCTGCAGATGAAGTTACTATTATTATATCCTCTAGATATTATAGATAGACAGTCTTATGTCAGTTAGAATTGCACTGCAGGTCTTAATAACATAGTAAATATTCTTGGCTGTAAGACTGATGATTGTCAGTACAAGATACTGACAAATTTTTTATGTGGTATGTATTTCATCAATAGAGTTATGAGGACACAAAATACCCTACATATGTTTTCTCCAAAATTATAAATGAATGCATAAATACAATAGCTGAATACAGTAAATAATCACCAAAAAGAGATTAAAAAGGAAGGTGTAATAACGTGCGCCTCAGTTAGGGCTGAATTACTGAAGAGTGTGTTAATATTTGAAGCTCCATGGGAGGACAAAGGAGATTTTATTGTTTGAAGAAATCAAAAGTGCCTCAAAGGAACTTTCAATTTCTTTTAAAGTTTGGCTTCTATTACAAGAATATAATTAAATGTGAACGGATATAACTTTCTTTGAAGACAGAAGAGTGTACAATGAGATGCTGAATGAAAGGAGTGTATATCAGCACATGAGATGAGTGGAAGAAAATATTTACTGGCTACATCTCTATGAGCAGAAAATAACTTTGTATCAAGATGGTGCATCCATCTAAAAAACTGAATTATTTTTCAGTTTAAAGCTGTTGATTTTTCTTTCAGTCAAAGATCTGATGTGGTATAAAAACCAAAAAAACTACTACAAAACAAATCCTGAAGTCTTCACTGAACTTTTTTGTTTGAGCAATTTTCATAGTTTCTTTAAAAAAAAATCAAAATATGAATATTTGACAAGTTTAAGTGATAAAAGTGTAGTGCATTCATGAAAGGAGAATTATAGAAAATTCCTTTAATACCTTACGTAATACCTAGATCAGATTTTCTTACTTAAGACTGAAGAATTGTTGTTGGGCATATTAAAAGGAAGAAGATATACATAAAATCAGGAAATACCTTACTGGGTCGTTCCAATAGTACCTGTGCCCAAATATTTATGTCTGATAGTAGCAAGAGAAAACATCATTTAAACATATGATCTAGGTCACTTGCTGTGTTTGACTGGCTTTGTTCTTACCCAAAATTCTATCTGTTGTATTTGACAATCTGGATAGGTCACTGCAGGCTGGTCCTTTCCGTGTCCTGTTATTGATTTGTTGCACACAAATCTTTCTAGCCCCTTTATGACCCTACTGATAACATCTATCAGTAGGGTCATACAGTGACAATAAAAATAAAATGGATGTTTTATTATAGTGAGAAAATGCCTAACAGAAAATTCCCAGTACAGTCTTGGGAATATGGAATATACCTAAATCACTTGATAATCACATGTATTAAACCTTACCTACAACTCTTCTGTAGATGATGGGACTAGTTGCTACTTTTCCATATTTTTCTTCCTTGGAATTTGAACATGCATTGTTTATAATGCAGAAGGTTTTATGCAGTTCAACTTTTTGAAGTGCTTTTGGATGTCACAGAAATAGTAAATATACAAGTAAATACAAACAAAATATATCTCCTGTGTTTTCCTATTTGACCAACATGACCCCTTTGCTTTGGAAAAGGCTGTGAAGTGTATTCAAGGTACTTTACTTACTAAGTGTTTAACTTAACAAGCAAGAAAGAACAAAAGGAAAATAAATCTAAGACCTCCATTTTTGGTTTGGAAAGATTTACTCTATAGAAGCAAAACAGAGACTTAAAATGAAAATTGTAACACAGCAGCAAAGCTATTACTAAAGCCATTTGTTTTTAGATGATGAAGAAAGGGGAATGAAATATGATGTTGCTAATAGGAACATATTCAACAAATTTAGATCGGAAGAGCGTC
>JAWWMU010000001.1:92978693-93016299 GCA_035048155.1 Cinnycerthia olivascens
CCTTTTTGTTAGCAAAATGACATGTTCTTTCACCAAGAACATTAGTTTAACATTAGTGCTGTTTTCAGTGTATGGTAACTGAACCGTAGAGGTTTAGAACATACACCTTAAGGAAAAATTCTTCATATTCACAAAAAAGCATGGATTAGAGAAAATATGTAGGCCAAGTCAGTAACTCCTTACTTGGGCAAAGCTCCTATTTGTCTCAGTGGTATTGCTACTCTGATAATTCTTGCATGCATAGAGTTTAATCTGATTAATGAGGTATGGAAATGTACACCACAGTAAGGCAGATAGACTGTCATGTAGTTTCTGAGTTCAGCACCAAAAATCAGGTTTAATAAGGTATTATGCTTTTATATTTTCATATAATTACAGGTGTAAATTGCAAGAGCTTCAGAAGAGTTCCTTTAAATATAGTAAGTTTCCTTCTGTGCCAGTATTTCAGCAATGCCTCTGTTACCAATTAAGAGTGAATGACTTTGCTTCAGTCAGACAGTAAGTGAATTAACCTGAACCTGTGGTCAAGTTCACATATCCCAGCCTAGACAGCAGCCAATTCCTGTATTCCATGAATACTCATGCCTGTCACAAGCTGTCTGCATCCAGTTTCTAAGGAAATTGGTGCACAGACTGGCTCATTCCATATTTAACGCTAGCTTCAGCAGTAATTAAAAATTAGGAGAGATCTTCAGGAAATCAATTAATTATGCATGCAAAGTGCACCAACTAAATCTGGATGCACAATTAGATGACTAATCATAGATTAAAAGGTTGAGAATGGCATTTGCACACTTAAAAGGATGATGGTGACCTATTCTATCCCAGGTGCCTGTGCTTTCCTGTTTAGATCTACTAAGATCTGTAAGACAGATATTTGACACACCTGTAAAAAAAGATAATGCCTGAAAAAGGTTTACACACTCAATAACAGCAAATATCAACATCAAGAGTCCAGAAACTTCAATACTTGAGTCTCTTTGCTTACTAATGGGAATATCCCAAATTTTACAGTGTTTCAATGTGTTTCCAGAAACTTGTGTCTTGAATAAATCAGTATTACTGAAAAATGGTCTTAGGTTTCAGCTGACACACAAAGTTGTATTTATGCACATGAAACATGGGGGGAACGAAAAGTTACATCTGTCCTGAAACTATTATGCCATTTCAAAACCAATTATTTAAAGGCATAAACTGTTACTGTTCCTGTATTAGGAATAAACTGTTACTTCCAAACTGCATGTTCTGCTCTTTTTCCCAGGGTGACATCACAACATGTTGATCTCTAATCGTTTGACAACTGTAATAAGCTACTGCCTAACCATCTGACTAGCTCACCCCAGATTAATTCCAGTTGTATCTTTTCAGGGATCACTTCATCTTCTGATGGAAATTCCCAGTACAGTAAAATTTGGTTTCCATGAAAACTTCTGTTTTCTTGCATAATCAGTTCTTGCCAATTCATTCAGAGGCTTTTTGAACATTTTTTTTGTTTTGTTTCACTTTGTTGTGCTTTGTTTAATAAGCCCATAACCAGATCATGCAGCCACAGTGGAAGAGTGGCATTTCTCACTGTTTGAGCGCGAGCATGAAGCGCACAACAGCTGTCATCCGCTGTTAAAGGGTTTTCATTCAGCAGATTAAAGGTACAGAACGGGGGTTCCTCAGGTCACAGAGCAACTGAGTGGTAAGAGTGATGGCTAGCACTCCCTTCTCCCCCAGTGTGTTTCAGCTTCCACCGTTTTCCTGTGGAAGAAATAGCCCTCTCATACATCTGACTACAGAAAAAAAAAATGGTGCATTATTATTAAAAAGTAAAAAAATAAAAAAAAAAACCCAAAACAAATTTAAAAAAACAAACAACAGGGCAGCAGATCACGTTTCTGATTTTTTTTTTTTCTGGTAGTTTTTGTTTCTCTGCTTTTAGAATGACCTGACATAACACCTGATGTGAGTGAAATACATCCCTTAAGGCAGACTATGCATCTATTTAAGGAATAGTAAGTCACATTATGCATCAAAATATGACAAACAATATCATATCTGAGTCAAATGCCTAACATTTGGGTAGGAAAAAGTGAGATTCCTAGTTTCACCATTTAGATATTATTATCTGTGGAAAGTATTTCCCAAAAGAAATATCTCTGTTGGTGTGATCAGGTTTGCCATTTTTATGGCCTTTCCCTCCCTCCCATCAAAAGGGAGAAATATTAAGGGCATGGGCCAAATTCTCATGCTGTAATCTACAATGAATGGTATTTGACTGTGAAAGGAATCTTTAGTAATCATATTCCCTTGAACGGATCAATTTGGAAATAAAATATCAGCAAAGTCAGTAAGAATCTTTCCTTCTCTTTAGACAGAATAATGCTTCTGCAAGATCAGTGTTAACAAGATAGGAAAATTCCTTGGAAAAGCCCCTCCAAGGGCATCCTTCTGCCCTATCAGAAATCTAACAAGTTAAACTGTATCTTGTCCACCAAGGGAATTTCATGACCCTCCCAAGTGTGTAGAACAAAAGAAAGCAGGAATAAATTGAGTAGGACCATGAAGATGATATTTGAAGTTATTACAGGCAGGCTATCCAGAATCAAAATGCAAAGGATTTGATACAATACACAAAGCACTATCCACAATACTCTCAGTAGATAGTGCTTCCCTTGGTAAGTATTTCTATTCATCTCATTCTACTAAACATATCAAATAATATCAAACTCTGTCCAATTCATCTTCCTCTGAGAAGCTGAGTGAGAATAGTGACTATAGTGACAATATTGTGTTAATCAATTTTCCATATCATACATGAGACGTACTTGTGATGTCCTGCAAATATAACTGAAGGCCCAAATCTATCTCATTTATATGATGTGTTATTCCCCTCTAAAATTTCCATCCAATACAGTTCTGTACAATAAGGCAGATAAAGATAATTCTTGTTAAAATTTCACTTATGCTTTCTTTAAGGACTTCCAATACACTGGAAAACACAGTTTGATGCATTTTTATAAACTGAAAAAATGTTTTGAACACTTTGAGCATGCTATAATCACTTTGTTTTTACTAGTAACTAGAGAAATGGCAGCAGAGAAAGTAGACCTCAGTTATTTCCTTCTTCTGTATTTTATGTGACCAGAGACTTCTGGCCATGCTACTTAAACACTGCTTTATCTACAGAAAAATTTTCAACAGTTAGTGAGTGACAAGAACCTTTATCAAGCACTTTTCTGAGATGTATGTGTTTTTAATGTACTGATACACTGCAGATGCACTATTAGTAAAAAAGGTACTTATACTTCTGTCAAGGTTACAGAACAAAAGAGTGTCAGGCCATAAGATGTAGAGATGCAGTGAAAACTATTTCTAATAGGAATTTGATTGCTTCAAGCATTTTGTTGTACTCTCAGTCTTGAGAACAGCATATTTTACAATCCAGTCTAAAAAAAATTAACATCTGACTTAGGTAATTATCAAAAAAGTCCAGTACTGCAAGCATATTTATCATTTTGGAGTGATTGTTCAATTTATGAATGATGAAAGGAACAAGTTATCAGGTAACACCTAAAAATGTTCTTGTTGTACAGCACAAATAAAAGACAAATATTAGTGTAATGTGTACTTGAAAAATGCCATTTCAAAACCCTTGGGTTTTCTTAGGTGGTTCTAAACCCATTTTCCTGTAATTCACGAACAATTTATACTGTGGCTTAATGTTGTACATGAAATACCTGGGAACTTCTATCAGTACCACCACTATCTGTCCCTGATATGTTATTCTTTGCAAATGAAGTTGTTGTTACAGCACACTCTCCAATAATAAATTAACAAGAGTACTAGACATCCCTAGTGCAGCCCACAAACCATTGTCTTAGCAGCACACATACAGCTCACTTCTTCATGTGTGTTAGCTTATGTATGACTGTATTTATATATATATTTATAGATACATATACCTCTTTCAGTGTCTAGGGCTGTTCAAATTTAGATGACTAGAAGCAATACAGTACCTGAAGAGATGACAAAAAAGAAAAAAATGGTAAAACTAAAAAGCAGGGTACCAGGTGTCAGCCTTGTGGTTGCATTTATCTTATAAATAATGTGTCAAACTTTTTTCTGTAACAAGCACATTCTGTATTGTGTGTGTCCACTGAGTCATTGCTGGAATTTATGTGCTTTTCCAATTTCTCACAATGACACTTTTTGATGCCATGATCACGGCTAAGAGCAGAAGTCACCTCACTGCCTTCTGGACAGCAATTTCAGGCATAGCAAAATAAAAGATGTGTCCATTTGTGGTTAGTTGTTTTAGGAAGCAGATGTTTCTTTTTGTTGTAGTCTAAGTGACAGGCTTTCTGGATGAAGCCATTTACCACTCATTCTTTCTTCTTTCAAACAACTTATGATAAAATTATATGTAGTTTTCAGATGTTACTTTTACATGCTCAATAGTTTAATTTGCTTTTTGTTCTAAATGGATAAGGACAAATATCGCAAACTATTTTTATTTGCTATTGGCAGCATTAAGAAAGAAGACAGTCCTTTCTGTTATACCTTATCAAGGGCTGTATAAGGAATCTTTGAAAGAAAAATGAAGGATAAAAAAAATTTTATGTTCTCTTCTTTTTAAAATCACTTCACTGCTCTTATCAACAGAAAAGAGACAAATTATATTATAGATTTAAGTTATGTCCATAAACATACTTTCCAAATATAAACAGCAGAAACTACCTGTGCTATGCATTCTTTTTTCTTTCCTAATTCCTTCTAGGTTTGCAGCACTTTGTCTTTCTACATAGCTTATATTTAGTAAAATGAACTATCTCAATCACCCTCTCAATTGAGACCATAAGGTTCCTCATCTAAACAGATACGAAGAGAGACTTCAAAGAGCCTCTGCTAGTTCATGTAGTAGCCCTGAGATGATAAAAAAGATCAGGGAAAGTATATTTTTGTTACTAAAATATGGCTTAAGTCCAAAGTTTCCCAACAACCCACTGATAGACCCTAAAATTAAGAGTCTGTAGTGGTAATGGATGCTCTGACATTCTTAAAGTACTTTGTTTTACTATTACATGTTTCCAATTCACTGACTGTTAGTAGAAAAGAAAATCCAGAAATAACCCAATGGTATCTAGGCAGGATTTTCTATACTGTTTGTAGAGCCAGTCCATGCCATGATAAAGCAAATTCAGAAAACTCTGACAGGTAAATCTCATTGAAATCTTCCTACCGTGTTAATATCTTAATATGTTTGAAACTCATTATGTGAAGTATAAGATTAATATGCATTAAAGCATACTTTATTTCATCATAAGATGTGTTAAACACTGATCACAAAAATTTCATTATTTAATTTCTGTACAAAATATGTAATATATACAAGAGGTACATAAGTAAGAGGTTATTTAAACAGACATATTGGATAGCAGTATAGTAGGGTCAGAGGAAATCAACATATTTTTAGTATATGCTACTTCTTCCTTGGTCTCAAGTAAAGAGTATTCCCTAAATATGTTAAATGAATAACTTAATATCACTGACCACACTGTTTTTCCTTCCTATTCTTCCTTAAGCTGAAGAATTGAGGCTTAAAAACACGTCCATACAAAACATTGCTTTATGCATGCAATTTATGCCTCCTTGCAGTATAAAATGTCTGTCTAATCTTCCTTTTTAGCAGCCAAAAAATCTGTTTTTTCTTTTCTCCATTAGGAAAAGAAATAAAATACTTCCCTTGAGAGTTTTTCCACCAACAACTGCATAAAATAACATTTAGCCCCTACCATAGTATCTCTTTTCATTTCTCTTACATATGAATGCTCAACAAATACATCTAAAAAACTCTGAGTTACTTACACTGCATGTTTTTCCTCACCATCTCGGCTGGGATGCAGTAAAGTCCAAAGAATGATTATTAATGGCTTTTTGGATCTATTTCTCTTCATTTGAGCAGGGCTCATGAAAGAAGTGTGAAACAGACAGATCTTCTTCAATAGCCAAACTTTTTTCTTTCCACAACGAATGCTTCTTTTGCCTTCCTCTACACTCAATAATACAAACACAAAAGCACTAGACTTGTTCTGAATGTAGATAGTAGATATTTAGATGTTTTAGTAGATAAATAAACTAATTAATTAAATCACGTTTTTGTAAGAAGTAGAAGAAAGAAGACACAGTTTGTTGAAAGTCTTAGACTTCTGTTGAAAGCAGCAAAAAGCAAGCCAAGTTCCTGAGCTGTCATTAGCTGTGCTAAAGCAGGCAAAGCACCTTTTAGGCTATTAAAAGTATCAATATTAGCAGAAAGCTATACCAAGACAGCTTTGCTCAGGAGAATTTTCTCTTATGAGAACTGAAGAAAAAGCGTGCAAAGAAAATTAAGTGACCTACCACAACAGAGCAAACTATAGTGCTTACAAACTCTTAAATCTACATCAATGCCTCTATTGAAGAAACCAAAGAAATGCACCAGATTTTCCTTTAACAATAGGGCTGATCTTCTCTGCCAGAAGATACAATAGCAATTTGTTACTTTAAAAAGTCCTAAGTTATGTATGTCTTGCCAATTATAATATTTTTGGCCAGATATGGCAATATTCCAAGCAGTGTGGGATTACTAGTGTCTGTTCAGTGAATCCAGAATTATTTCCTTGCTGATACAGATTTCACAGTGAACATTTAAAATATGCAGCATAAACAATAATAAGACTAATTGCAGGCAAATGAAAAGAGTTTCCCCTGGGAAAAAGGCTATCCCTTTTCTAATATAGAAAGGAAACACATTTAAGGTTGCATAATTTTTATTCTAAAATCTGAAGTGCCCAAGTTGTTTAATAGTAGCTTTACTTCTTCAAAAAGTGAAACAGATTTCTTAGAATTTATCTAAAATTCATCTTCAAAATCTTTCTCCAGGTGACTATGTTGTTAAAAATGTGATGATTTGTCTTGGTATATGAATATTCAGGAAGAAAAATAAGGTAAATCTGTCTTCTTAGTCTCAGGGCGTGCTACTCTAGGCTTTGCTGAGGTGTTTATGTGGCTACAAAATAACTCCTGGTCCTAAGGCTGTCAAACCAAAAAAAATCCAAACAAATTATGCTGAAAAGCTCTTTTTTTTTTCCTTCTTAAGACTATTTTTCCTTGGTATCTAGAGTAAGACACAGGAACCAAATGAAGCTCATGTTCAAGTTAATAAACTCCCAGTGTGCTCACAGCAGATGATTTTGGTGGCTTGCTGTGGCATGATTTATGCCATTTCATCACATGCATTCTTCCAGGCTCAAAATGCATATGATTTGTCATAACAATTAGCTTAGAGACACCACAGATCCAACTGGGCATTTCACTCAGTTATTAGCAGGTATGGTTTCAAAGTGTTCATTTATCTGTAACACCTTGGAAAACTGACACTATCACCCCACCACTCCTCCTACACCCTTCTCCTTCCTCCTCCCTTCAGTACCCTGCTTCCTGAGCAACATCTATGGACAGATCCTTTGGCCTTTATTGCAACTTAAGCCTCTACACCCACCTGCTTGGACAATGAATGTAAAAGTACTCTGTATGCATGTACTTCCTTGTAGCTTATTAATGACAGCATTTTTCTTCTTAATATTCTGCCCATGTTCCTAGTCACAGGAAGGCTGAATGATGTAGATTGTTTCTTGAAATCTTTGCCTTGATGATTTTTGCTTTCTTTATTCACACCAACATGAGGTACAATCAAGAATAAAAGCCTGTTTTTGAGATTTTGATAGGAATAGCACAATGCTTCTCTCCTCACCCTCCCCTGCAACCTCTCCCTTTTCTTTTTGGAACAAATGATAATTTTTATGTAGGGCTTTCTTTGGGAATCAGATTGATTTTGCCTTCTTATTCAGTGCTCATCTGTAAATCCTACCAAGGGGAAGTCTGCATACAGGTCATCTTCTGAAATGTCATTCCTATTCTGAAACCTCATTCCCAGTCTTCATGTTTTTTGAAGGTGTTTTCTCTCCAGTTTCAATTTCCTCCCCGCCCCCTCCCCAAAAGATGAAAATTCTGCACCTTTTTATGTTTCTGTTATGTGGAGCTAATAGAGTACATGCCACATGCATTCAGCCTTCTGCAGTGACCCACAGTTTTTTTCTTCTTTTTTTCACTGAAAGGTGAGATAAGCAGACAGTTGATAATTCTTTATAACTAGTTTGGAATGAGGTGTATGCCTTGTTATTAAGGCTTTGGTTAGTTACCAAGCTTTGTTCAAAGAGTTTGCCACTCTGTGACATGGCATGAATGTTTTCTTGAATCCTACAATCTGTACTTAATCATATAAAATTATCAAAAAAAGAATAAACGACTAGATTTTTTTCAGTAAAAATCAGATGGTTTATCTAAGTCTCAGATGAAAACTGTGCTTTAAAAAAGTCAAAATTTATTTTCCCCTAATTTTTGCTAGCAATAACCAGATTCACAAGCCCAGGAACAGAATTTATACAGAACTTTATTATTAATGTCATATATTTTATTCTTGATGAGCCAAACAGAAAGAGGATTTTCTTTGAATCAATGTCTTATGTTATGTCAGCAATCCTAGTTTTAAAGGCTACTGAAAAGAGAACATGGACACAATACTCCAACTATGCTCCCAAGCATACCCTGGGGGCTTTAAATATTCCTGCTTGTCAACAAACATATTCTAAAATATAACATTTTAAATACTATCCTCTCTCTCTGAAACAGCACAAGAAAGAGAGAAAGACAATATTTGAGAAGATCAAACAGTTGCCTTTATCAAAGAGTGAAAACACAAGAAGAACCTTGGATTCCTCAATCACATGAACGCAGGAGAAGCTGGTGGTGTCTATCAAACATACGTGCTCTGGATCAGGATCAGGAACAGACATTCAGGTCAGCTACAGATTGACAACTTATTTTTTTCACAGAGGTGCCTTCTAGGGCTCCTAGGGATATTCCTCCAGAGGGTGTACACATAGAAGGATAAGGAAAGCAATCTTTGGCTAACAGCAGAGTACAAATCTCACAATTGTTATCGTAGCAATTTAATGTCACTGCTAGTGTGGCATAGTGTGCACAGAAGACAAGCACCGTCGTTGTCATTGTCATTGTTCATTTTAACTTACCTTCTGCACATGACTGCTTCTTTCTTCACAATGGTTAGCAATATTTGGCATCTAGCAAGGTTGATCTAATAGGGGAAACTCATGAACCTTGTTTCCCTAGATAAACAAATATCAAAAGTGGGCACATTATTCATTTATGCTGAGTTTATCTCTACAGAATATTCTGTACCTAGGCAATTCTGCTGTATATCTTCTTCACCTAGTTCACCAGAAGCTCCTAACTCCAGTTTTTCTCAAAAAGGAGACCTCACAGCTATCACAATTTCTCTTCTGATCAGGTCTTGCTGGGTAGTGCAAATCTGTGATTGTTAGTCACTGCTATTTTTGTTTGTTATCATCTCCAGTTGCTTCAATACATAAAAGTAGCTAAAATTACTTTTACAATCTAGAAGCAAAACAACTTAACCATTTGCAATTGCCTCTGTAGAAACTTTAAACATGCAATATAAATGCAATTTCTTGATGCCTGTATTTTTCAAGAGAACTTTAAAAGGTTTAGAGATGTACTTGAGGTTATTGCAATTTCAAGAAAACAGTAGCTTTTCCAAACTGACCAAAAGGGTCATATTAGTATGTTTCATACTCTCTATAACTCGTGGAAATTAACTCAGTGTACACATCTTCTTTTCTTGTGCAAAATATTCAAAACAGGCACGTTGTTGGGTTTTTTTTTTAATCCTAAAAAATGCTGAGCTCATATACTTCAGCAGTAACGTCAATGAAAATATTTTGCAAACACAAATTTGGTATCAAGCTACACAAAGGAATATTCTCCTTTGGGATGTTAAACCAATAAGACAATCAAACCATGGCAGAGAACCAAGGTAAGCAATTATAGATAACAGTGTCATACAAGTCCATAAGCCTTTACCTTAACTCTTGTCATGTGCATATAGAAAGAAACCATAATGTATACATTATATTTGGGGGTTTTATGCACACATATATGCATACCAAAATTGCTATATCGTAAGGGGATAAGGAAGACAACTCTTGCTCATAATCTGTGATCACCTTGCTGAGAAATATAAAGTAGAAAAGCAAAATATAAATGACACAATAATGGATCACTAATGAATAGAACCCCTTCCTCAAAACAAGACTTTTCAAAAACTGACTGTATAGCTTCCTGTCAGCTGATCTCACTGAAAACCTGCTCTTCAAAAAATCCTCAACAACAGCCACAAATAAAAGGAAAAAACTCAACAACCCTGTCAATTTTAAGGAGTATGTAGATAGCACTGGTAGAAACTGCAAAAACTGGACTTTTTGAAAGAATTAAAAGAAACACTACAAAGGAGACAAACAAGTTTTAATACTTCTTTTTAGTACATTGGTCAGCATAGTATTATGGTTTGTACAGAAAAGCAAACAAAAAAATATTCCTAAACCCTTCTAACATCCTCTGATATGGTAAATAGAATAGATTTTACTGTAAATCATAGCTAAATGGGAGAGCTCTGCCCTGAAACTTCTCCACTCATCCCCCTGAACTTCCACAGTGTATTCCTGCTCTTATGGCTGCATGCAGACAATTTATAGTGAAGACATGAATTTAGTGGCATTTTCCCTTTGAATATGGACAGTTAATTACTCTTTGAAAACAACAGAAAGGGAGGCATATCATGGAATCATAGAATGGATAAGGTTGGAAGGGACCTTAAAGATCACCTTGTTCCAACCCCCCGCCAAGAACAGGGAAGTTTTCCACTGGTTCAGATTGCTCAAAGCCCTGTCTAACGTGGCCTTGAACACCAGGAATGAGGCATTCACAGCTTCTTTGGGAAACATGTTCCAGTTCCTCGTGACTCTTCTAGCAAATTCTTTTCTAATATCTAAACTAAATGTGCTCTCAGTTTAAAGCCATTCCCACATGTCCTGTCATTATATGCCCCTGTAAATAGTCTTGCTCTTCTCTCTTGTAGGTTCCTTTCAGTACTGAAAGGTCACAATTAGGTCATCACAAAACCATCTCGTTTTGAGCCTGAACAACCCCGTATCTCTTAGCTTTTTTGTCATAGGAGAGGTTCTCCACACCTCCAATCATCTTGGTGGCCCCTTCTGGACTTGCCCCAAATGGTCCATGTCCTTCCTATGCTGGAGACCCCGGAGCTGGATGCAGCACTCCAGGTGGGATCTCACAAGAATGGAGCAGAGGGACAGAATCCCCTCCCTCACTTTGCTGCCCACACTGCTTGGGATGTAGGCAGGGTACAATTGTCTCTCTGGGATGTGAGTGCCCATGGCTGGGTCATGTCCAGCCTCTCATCCACCAACACACCCCAAGTCCTTCTCAGCAGGGCTGCTCTTGGTCAGTTCACCCCTCAGCTTGTATTGATACCAGGGGTTGCCCTAACCCATGTGCAGCACCTTGCACTTGGACTTTTTAAACCTCATGAGATTCCCAAGGGTCCACTTCTCAAACTTGTCTGGCTCTCTCTGGATGGCATCTGATTTTTCAGGTGTGTCAACTGCACCACTCAGACTGGTCTCATCTGAAAATTTGCAAATAATCTGTGTAATAAATGAAGTTATTAACTCACACTCCTTCCAGAACAGACCTCTGAGGGACACCACTTTTCACTAATGTCCATCAGGACTCTGAGCCATTGAGCACTACCCTCTGGATATGACTATCCTACCGCTTTCTCATCCATCTCTCAGTTCATCCATTGAATCCATGTTTTTCCAAATTAGAGAGGGGGATGTTCTGGGAGACTGTGTCAAACACTTCACAAAAGTCTGGAGAAATCACATCTGTAGCCCTTCCCCTGTCCACTGGTGTCACTTTGTTGTGTGGACACTGGGTTGACAGGCAGGACCCGCCCTTGGTGAAATCATGATGGCTGCCTCAAAGCACCCCCCTGTACTCCATGTGCCTTCATCAGCTTCCAGTTCCATGATATTCCCAGGCACAGAGGTGATCCTGACAGGCTGATAGTTCCCAGGATTCTTCTTTCTACCCTTTTTAAAATGGGGTATAATGTTTCCCTTTTTGAAGTCAGCTGGGACTTCACCTGACTGCCATGACTTCAAATATGATGGAGAGTGTCTTGGAAATGACATCAGCTAATTCTCTCAGGACTCTGGAATGCATCTGTTCACCATCAGGCAGATGAGCACAAGCTTAAATGACCATTAAAAGGGAAAATTTTTGGTGGACAGAAGAGTGGTGCACTGACAATGCTAAAGTGTGGATAGATTTCACGGATATGTACGGTATTAGTCAAACAGAAATATACAAAGGGAACTTCTATGGCAGGATTAATTTAATGTTAAATTTCTTGTTTCAAATGGATGAGAAACTTTTCTCCAGGAAGGAAAATGGTGTTTTGTCAGCCAAAACAGCCACTGTAGGGAAATTTGTCAAAAGCTAAATCTGTCTATATTTAGTTAGTTAGATGCTAGGAAAAAAAAAAAAAAAAAAAAAAAAAAAAAGCCTAAATTTAAAGGGATAACT
Organism: Cinnycerthia olivascens; assembly: GCA_035048155.1. NCBI lineage: Eukaryota > Metazoa > Chordata > Aves > Passeriformes > Certhiidae > Cinnycerthia > Cinnycerthia olivascens. The sequence goes on from JAWWMU010000001.1 coordinate 92,991,270, forward strand.
GTAAAACACTATAATGTAGTTCTTTCTCCATAATCTTGATTCTGTTATCTATTTTGTCATTCTTTCAGAATCTAACTCCCTGCTGTGAGGAGTTTTCAAGAAATCTGCATCATAGTAATGGTTCACTGCAGTTTTCTGCAAAGACAGATCTCACAGAACTCCTTCCTTTTTTTTTTTTTTTTAGGTCCAGTTGCCATTGTTAATGTTGCATGATAACACAAGGACTCTTAATTACACATATTTAATAAAACATCACAAAACTCAAATTATGTGACTTCTTTATAGTTTCATCAAATATTCCCTATGGGTGATAGCAACCAAAACTGAGTCAAGGAAGACTTCTGCTATATTTATACACTCAATCTTCGATTAGTGTTTGAAGCATTTCCAGAATATAGCTACTATAAATTATTTATATTTTTAATATCTTAGGATCTCTTTTATATTTTTTTATCCTATTGAAATGACCATTTTTCTTCTAAATAATTTGGATTTAACCAGTTCCACACCATAAGAACTTGTTCTGTTTTCCTACTGCATTTCCCCTACACTCTGAAATTTGTTTTTTTTTAAGGTTGAGTATGAAGTTAATGCCCATATAATTTTTGTACAAAATTTTGAATCATGATTTAACCTGATTCAATAAAAAACAGTAATTTCTTCTACTGGCAACAGGCTGGTCTTAGAACTTTATTAACTGAATGTACTTCTGGTGTTACTTTTCTGACCTGACAGCTTCTTTGTTTAGGATTGAATACACATTTAGGCATATACATATGGATCTAGAAACACTTTGGATCATACTTGTGAATGTTCAGGAGGTTTTACTGACTTAATGCAATATACCCATGATTCCAAAAAATTATTACAATCTTCATCATAGTCTCTCAGCAGCCTTAGTGGATCAGGTCAGTCATGATAAGAAGGTGGTTATTCTGTTTCCAGATGCAGGGCAGGGCCAACTCAGATGTCTGCAGCATCTCATCTTGCATTCCAAGAAGAAGCATGAGATTTTTGGCAACTTTTCATCAACAAGGCAAGCAGACTAAAGGATTTCTGAAGCTTCCATGTAAATAACTGAACAAAACCTTGTATAGCCATTAGTAAGAGAAGAACTATAATACTAATTTAGGAATAAAAGCTTTATTTTTTCTTTTGATACATATTATCATGCTATTACCCTTGGTTTAAAAAAAACTAAGAAAAAAATTATATATACGTATCAATGTAAATACATAAATAAAATACACCTAGGTATTACAGTAAGTCAACATTAAAACAAATTGATATATTTTTTCTCTTTTTTTTTAAACTAGGAAAATATATTGTAGTTTTGCATTACTGCTACAGTTCCCTTTATGACTTGAAAGGTTATTACAAAGATCATACACTAAAGTTTTCTTTCCTTGAGCCTAAAAGCAAATCAAAAGGGGGAAACATGCTCTATCAAGAAGTCTAGCTTGTTAAGAATAAGGAAATTTGGGAAAAAAAAAATGGGTGGGAGTTTTCTCACTTTTTGTGCTAGAGATGTCTCTGCAAGAGATCATGCCCTGCTCCTGGATTTCTGAGTGCTTCATGGACAATATATGTGACTGAAACAAAACACTATTCAGTACTCTGCACTCTAGACATAGCACTAACAGCCAGAAAAGCTTGCTACTATCCATTTGTGATCTAACTTACATTAGCAAAACTCTGTTGACCTCCTTATGGATGATTCTAAACTCATGGTGGAATTAAATAAATGAGAGACAGATTTGCTTGCTACAAAACCTTTTCTAGTTCTAGAGGTAAGGTCTTCTCTCTTGCTTGTTTTGGTAGTTTTATTCACTGTGAAAAGTACTGCAGGTCCCAAAAGAAAATCTTAAAAGACCTGCTAAAACCTCAGCTAATAAATGTAAATAAATTAATTATTAATTAACCATAAGATTTAGACATCTAATTCACATCTAAATTCACATCTAAAACAGCTTTGCAGGGATTTTCTTAAGAGTATATTCACAGACCATACTTATATATGGATAGAATTATTTTTTTAAAAATTCAATGCATGCGAACAAACCGTTGAAAGACATAGTGCAGCTGAGGAAGAATAACCTCTGTTGACAACAACCTCACGAAGCAGTAGAGGTTGGGGGCTAACTCTCCTTGAGAGCAGCTCTGCAGAGAAGGACCTGGGAATCTTGGTGGATGACAAGCTGACTGTGAGCCAGCAACGTGCCCTTTTGGCCAGAAGGACAAGTGGGACACATCAGAAAGATTATGGCATGGCCAGCTGGTCGGGGGAGGTGACCCTCCCACTCTGCTCAGCCCTGGTGAGGCCACATCTGGAGTTCTGTGTCCAGGTCTGGGCTCCTCAGGACAAGGGCAAGGAAGCTGGAGAAGGGTCTGGAGCATGAGTCTTATGAGGAGTGATTCAGGGAGGTGAGATAGGTGGGATTGTTTAGCCTGGAGAAAAGGAAGCCCAAGGGAAACTTTATTACCATCTCCATCTGTGTGAAATAGTTATAGCAAAAGAGAGGGTCAGCCTCTTCTGACATGCCTCAAGTGACAGAATGAGAGGTAATGGCCTCAAGCTGCACCCAATGATGTTTAGATTGGATATCAGGAAATTTTCTTCATGGAATGGGTTGTCAAACATTGGAGCAGGTCTAGTGCTGGACTTGGCTATGCTGTGCTAATGGTTGGACTTGATGATCTTAAAGGTCTTTTCCAACCTGAAAAATTTAGTGATTCTATCATGACCTATGATTTGGTGCAGAACTAAAGGTACTTTGAAGCTCTTTTAAATTTCAATACAATAAATCATAAGAACAGTGGCTGGGCTATGCAATATTTAATAAAATAGGAAAGGACAAGAGTGTTGGGGATGATAGCATGTGAGAGACTGAAATGTTACAGTTAACATCTCACTCAATCTGCTGTTTTAAAAACAGGAGGTATTTTGCTGAGGTGAGGTTTGCATCCTACAACCAAAGGGGAGGAGGAGGGTTTTTGGGTGTGAGGTGGCAAAGCCTCTGATCTGCACAAGACAGGGGATGCGCACCCACCGCCAGAGTACAACAACAAATTGACCTTTGTTTAGCAACAAGCTGTCTTTTGATCCAGTTAAGAGAAAAGGCTGATAAGAGGCAGATCTTGTGAGATAGGATAATGCTTTTTATCATGTCCCCAAGCAGGTATCACATAAGCCTGAAGATATCATCCCTGCTTATAAGGCCTAACTGGCTCAACAAGCAGGGCATATAGCCATCATGTCTTAGAAGGAGTCATAAACCATCAAAGACCCTCAAGACAAGCCCAGACTAATTTCTGGGCCTTTCCACAAGAGGACTGTGTATGATCCACAGTATTGCATCAGGCAGTGTAAAACTCCCTTCCAGGGCAGGTGTCTGGGCATTCCCACTTGAACTTGAACACTTATTGACCCATTGAACGTTGTGTTCCATGAGCTTTCTCCTGAGGGATCGAGACAGCAACCATCACTTCGACCAATGGACACTGAAATTGCAACCATCGAGTCTCATCACTGATGTGATATCATGGATGGTGATATCTTTCTGATATCTACTCTTACCCTTTCTTTCTAAGTTATATTTTTATACTTATATATTGCTAGATTTTCATAGATAATAACTAAAATGTCTGTGTACCTCCTTTACATTGCAACCAAACTGTTCTACAATAAGCCTGCTATATATATATATGTGTGTGTGTGTGTGTGTATGTCTAGATATCCATGTATCCATATATCTCAACACCAGTCATTTCACTCTAACACACTCACTAAGGTATTCATTAACAAGAACCTCAGTTATTCCACCAAAGGGACTAATGGTGAATGTTAGCTTCTTGTTTTCCCCAATCAGTCTTCTCACAGTGATGACCGAAAGAAAAACAACCAAAGAACTATGAAACAATGGGGAAATCTGAATTTTATTCCATGTTTTAGTCAAGATCAACCTTTCTTATTACATGTTCATCCCTTCTACCTTGCTCTCTTCTGGAAGTCAGTTGCTTCATTTTTCTTAACACAAAAGATAATTATGTGAGCAAGCATTAAGTTTTAGAGAATTTTATGGTAATAGACACTAAGAGACAAAACATTATGCATTTCTGAAGGAAAAAAATCCACTGGAAAAATCCAAATCCCTGTTCCAAAATTCAAGGGCAAACTAAAGAAAGCTGCTAACATCAGCAACAGATCAACAAAGTAATTATTTTGGAATAAGATTCCAAAAGAAAATTCAAACTTGAAACTATTTTATTGGTGTAAAATATCCAAAAAATGGTTAAAATTCAGGATTTCAAAAAGCCTTAAGAAATATTATTTCATCATCTGACATTTTCTGTCATGTAATGTAAATTCTGTGGATCTTCTAATTGACTGGAGCTGAAGATTCACTGCCTGCAGTGATGATGTGAAAGTTGAGAATTGCTAACTTTTGGAAGCCAAGAAAAGGTTATCTTTTCAGGATAGTTTTCAGAAAAGTAACCAATAACAGGTTTAATATATATGTATTTTGGGAAAAAATATGCACCCACTAAAATCTCTTACTTGAAAGTTCATTGCATGACCTTATTATTAGCTCAGTATTTTTCCCACCAACCTAAAGGTGCATATACAAAATAAAATCAAAAAAGTTGTGTTCCTTTTTCTTGCAAAAGACTACTATAATCACTGAATCAAACTAAGTATTCTAAACAGATGATTATGTTAATTTAAAATGGCTTGGTTGATGTTTATGCAGCATTTATGCTTGCACTTATTTTATTATGAATGGTTTGTTAAACAGCTATAACTGGTCAACCAACAGCAAAAGCAAATTCGTTTTAAGGATTATTGCCCAATAAATAATATGCTGAGGCTTATCTAAGCCCTATTTAATAAAATTTCTAAGCCTTGAAATAGAGCATATTCATTTGTAGCAATTACTGATAGTTTAGACCTGTCATGAGCTCTGTGTGTTTTACCATAGACTTTATGATACCTACAGATAGGTAGCCATTAAATTTAAGCATTTTTATTTTGCAGCTAGGTAATGTCTGAAATGATGCTTTCAGTATCTGTAGAAAAACAAAGCTTTCAATAATGTGTTCACATTATTTCTCGGATGCTTGGTAAGGGTATGCTACTTTTCTTCTGGAACAGAAGAAACAAAATTCAGCAACAGGTAAAATATTCACCAGCGAGAGATGAGACAGTGCCACCTCTGACTCCTAAAGACTAAATGGCCTTTAGGGTCATGGCAGACCTAAAAATGTACATCCTAGATGTAAAATCAAATAAAAGATAATGAAATGCATGAGAAAAAGGGCATAAATATAACAACAACAGAAAAATTCTTCAGTGAAAAAGTTGAAGCATTCATTGAATCTAACAATAAGATAAGGAAGGAATATCTCTCCTTCTTAGGAACAAAAATAAAACCTCAGATTTGCAGTGTTGGAAGTGAACTTCCATGCACATTCTGATTTCTTTCCTTTATAAAACAGAGAATCCTGAAATAATTTGGGACAAATTGAACTTTGCCTATGATTCTTAAAGTTCAAAGTAGGGTTATTAGAAAGACTTGTCTGTTTCTGAAAGGTGGATCAGAGAGAAGACTTCGTTGGTGAAAAGCCTGGCTGCACCTGTTTTGGCTAAATGACACATTTCTCTTCTGTGGGTATTTTGAGATTCACTTTTGCTTTACACGTTTCTGAATGTAATAACACTGTAATATCTTTGAGTGAGGAAAATTATATTCACTGGCTTGCCTCCACCATGGTCTTGATGTGTTGAGGTGCCTGATAACTTTTGCAGTGTTTGAATAAAACCTTGATGAATTTCTGTTGTCAGCTGAATGTAAGGTTGTTTAACTACTTTCTCCTCACTCCCCTCCACTCCATCTGAGAAGCCTGTGATGGTCGAAATTCAGTTTGAATGGCAGTAGAAAAGGTTTCTGAAATTGCAAGGTGGAAACTCTGATTAGTGTTACCTGTTTTGCTGGTAAAATCAGAATACCTGTTAAGAAATTACAATGAATAGTAGATATATCTGTTTAGGTTTTTTGAAGTACAAGTGAATTATTACCAGAGTTGAAAAAAGAAAATTAAATTGGTTATATGTATGTTTGTCTATCCTGAATAATTTATGATTGCTACCTTAACATGTTTCCTAAAATAATATATAATCTTCAAAATAGTGAGATGTAAATGCAATACAAGTTTCTGAACTGTTCTACTTTTTTCATTGAAGAGATTAATTACATATTTAATTATTACAGTTGTAAATATAAATTGTAATTTTCTTACCTGGATACTGCTATTGATCCAGAAGATTTTTAATCATTAAAAAAACCTGCCTTTTTTAAAACGTTTTTTTTTTCCTTTAAGGGAAACTCATATTAGTTAAAATCTAAAGACTTCACCATTCCGAAGATCTTTCCAGGAATGTCTTATTAATGGCTAAACCTTTTTCGTACAGAGAAAATGAAAGCAATACTATTTATTGTCTGAAAGTTTAATAACACCTTTTGACTTTAAAAAAACTCAGAAAATTCTTCGTAGGTTGTTGCTGAAAAGTTTAAGGTCTCCAGGCAAACTAAAATTCTACAAGCCCTTACGGTTCTACACTTTGTCATTCCAATATCAAAGAACTCAGTGGCAGGTGTGAGGTACGTTTTTTTCTCCTAATGGTGTAACTTAAGTTGAAGCATTTGGTTGGGACAAAAATAATAAGTTCTCATCACCTGCCAAGTAGATACGTATTGTAAAGAGAAACTTCAAAAATACACTAAAGACATCCCCAGGGAAAGAGGAGCTAAGGGCTCTAATTTGGAAATGGTAGAATTCATGAGAAAGAATCAGAGCAGACAAAAGTAAGCAGTTTTTAAAGTAAAATAATATTGCAGCTATCATTTAAATTACAGTCTTGTGGTGACTGCAAATTCTGACATTTGCCTATAAAATTATAGCAAGTTTTGATCAAATACACTGTTAAATTTTATTTTCATAAATTAAAAATAATTGTTGTTACTTATCAAACATTCAAAAATAGATTTTTAGGATTTAAATACCTTGATGCTTTTTTTTCTTTTTAACTGATAGACATGAAAGCTATATAAAAAATCATCATCTTTACAGGTAATTCAGGGAAAAATCTAACACTTATTGCCCTTGATCATGGAAATGTCTTACCTCATTTAATTATATTAATATTATATTTAATTATATATTTAATTATATATAATATTTAATAGACTATTAAATATTATTAATTATTTTACAGACTATTTAATTATATTTTTTCCTTTAACCATTTTCAAGAATGAGTATTTGACTTTTAAACCTTTTCAGTGTCATAGTCATATTATAATCTTGAATATTGGCACTCCATCTGTTAAATTATGTGAGGAATTTCATAAAAGGGAGGAAAATGCTGAAAAAACAAAAGGTGAGATGTCTGTTTTTGGTCTACAAATAAGTCTACCTTTTGCTGTCCAAGAGGACTTAAAGATGTCTGGGAGGCACACTGGTAAGAAATCCAAGCTCTCTGCTAAAATAGTGGCACATAAGTAAGGAACATTAAGTAACTTTCAGTGTTTTACCTCTGGACATAAAACTGTTCTGGTAGATCTCAGTTCTATGAATTTTACACAGTTTTAACATTACAGTTGTGACCAGCCTTATTGAACACGAAGTACAGGGCTTAAGAAATGCATTAATAATTTCAAGAGTAAAGCCATATTTATTAAATAATTCAGAGATCTTTAAAGATGAATATTATTTTATAGACATTCGGTTTAAGCATTTCCTCTTCTATGCAATTTTTCCTTCAGAAAAGTGCACAACAAAAATGTTGTTATAAAACTCAAACAGCAGAAGTTGATTATATTAACTTGTAGATAGAAATGGCTAGGAACTCTCCAATGTAAAATTTTTAAGGAAGGAAGTAGGGATCAGTCTAAATCAAAATTTGTCTCACAGAAATTTAATCAGGAATGCTTTCCTACACTGAAGGTTTCATTCATAGAATAAAAAGAGATGAGGGAGACACAAATGCATACAATAGACTTCTAAATCAGATTGGTACTGGATAGTGGAGATTCAGTTCAGTTTGACACAGGCTGTAGCTTATATTGCTTAATATAAATAGCTCTCTGTGACACTACTAAAAGCATTCTATAGATATATGTGCCTAATTCAATATGGATTGAAATATATCTAATTTAATATATCATTTTATCAGAAGAGTTGGCTTCATTATTAGGCAATAGAGAAACAGAAACATGGAGTACTAGGGCTCACATCACCCACTTTGGTCTTCTGCTTCTGTACATGCCTTACATACCTATGTGTTACATGATAGAAGTTTATGCAGCCTCTTCATAAATGATGAGAACCTTTCTTCAGGCAATCCACTTTAATAATCCACTTCTTTTCTTACTGAAAAGATTTTCTCAAATTAAACGGATCTCTCTGACTTTACATTAAACTTCTTGAGCTTTGCTCTCCTTATCTTTACCTTTGACAGTAGCTTTTACATGTTTGTGTAGTCATCTCATTTTTTTTCTTTCCTTCTGTGTCCATCTGTAAACTAAAGAGATATAATTCTTTAATTTTCTTTTCATAGGCTGTATATTATAAGACTACCATCTTTATCTTTTGTGAAGTTTGACAGAACTGGACACTTTGCCCTCCAATTTCTTAGTTCTATTAATTTACTAGGTAAGCAGCCTAGAATCATCTGAGTTTTTTCAGATGAATTCTAGATTTACTATTTTTCCCTTATTCAAAAGATTTGTTAGAGTTCCTAACAAATCTATGCTGGGTTTCAGTGCTTGTATTGCTATTCATACAAATTGATTGGTAACCATTCCAGGATTCCTGTTGGAACTAAAGTAAATCTAAAGAAATTTTCTTGGCTCACTATTGTAGCCACCCTTTCTCTGTGACATAAACCTGGCCACACATTGTCTGCTCTCAATATCCAAGGATGCTATATGTGCATATTGGAATGGAACTCTGTCTTAATAGTCTCTCTGACTTCTATTACATGAGTAAATTAAATTTATTATTCTTTTCTAGTAGCCCTGGGTGCAGAGACAAAGGGGTAGAGCTTTTAGTACTATCTCTTCAATACCACCTACACCAGTGGTAGTTGTGGTCAAAAAGCCAAGGCCAGAAACCAAAAGTTTATCTTTTCTAGTTTTTTGGTTTTGTTTTTTCTTTGGTTTGCTGATCTTGCTGCGGAGAGGGTGTGGGATTGGAATTGGGACCACCCTTGCTGATGCCACTGTGCTGCCATCCCAGGAAGAGAGCATCCACAGCAGGGCCCGAGTTGCCATTTCAGCAGCACAGTTCCTCATTTGGATGAACGAGCTTTCCTGGTTATGTTTTTTCCCAGCTTTCTGTTGTTTCCAGGCTGGGGGAGCAGGAAGTTAAGCCACAAGAATGTCCCTGATATATTATTCTATTTTTCCTGAATACCATGTGGCCATAGCACAGGGCCAGTGGCTGTTTTGCCTTTGTCTGGGAAATCACACTGGATACTGTCTTTAAGAAGTGTTTTTGTTTGTTTGGTAGTGAATATCCTTAGTAACAATTTACCATTACTAAATATCTTAGTAACAATTTACCATTACTTTATTTGTCTCCATAACCAAAACTTCTCCAATTCTAGAATCTCACAAGTAACAACTTCCTCTTTGGATACAGATCCTCATGGAGATCATATTGAAGCATATGGAAGACAGAGAAGTGTGTAGAAATAGTAACGTGGCTTCACCAAAGGCAAATCTGGAGTTGTGCTACCAGTGGCCTTCTTATGATGATGTGACAGCACCAGTACAGAAGGAAAGATCAACTGATGTTATTTATCTGGTCACTTCTAAGGCCTTTGGCATGGTGTCCCATCACTTTCTTGATGCTAAATTGGAGAGGTTATGAGTTTGATGGATCTACTGTTAGATGGATAAGGAACTGACTGGATGGTTACATTCAAAGAGCTATGGTTAATGACTCAATGCAAAAGTAAACCAGTAACGAGTGGTGTCCCTCAAGAGCCCATGTAGATACCAAAGCTATTTTACATCTTCATTTGTGGCACAGATCAATGGGATTGAGTGCACCCTCACAAACATTTTGGATAACACCAAGATGAATGGTACAGCTGATATATTAGAGGGAAGGGACACCATCCAGATGGGATTTAATAGGTTTGAGGAATGGGACTGAATCTCATGAATATCACCAAGACCAATGCAAGATCCTGCACCAGGGTTATGTCAATCTCTAACATCATTAGAAGCTGGAGGAGGAAAGGATTGAGACCAGTCCAGAGAAGAACTTGATGTCCACCATCCTCGTGGGTGAAAAAATTGGATGTGATCCAGCAATGTGTGCTTGCAGCCTAGGAATAATATGCTGGGCTGCATCAAAAAAAAGTGTAGCCAGCAGGTCAAGGGAGGTGATTCTCCTTTATGCTGCTCTTATGAGACCCTAACTGCAGTACTGTGTCCAGCTCTGACATCCTCAGCACAGGGAAGACATGAATGTGTTAGAGCAAATCCAGAGGCAGGACACAGAATTCATTAAAGGGCTGGAACAACTCTCTCCTATGGACAGGCTTAGAGACTTGGAGTTGTTCATCCCAGAAAAGAGAAGGGAGACTTTACTGCAGCCTTTCGATACTTAAATATGAGTAATATAGAGACAGCATTTTTACCAGGGCCTGTAGCTACAGAACAAGAGTCATTGGTTAAAATGGAAAAAAGGTGTATATTGGATGGAAGGATGAAATTTTTTACAATGACTTCTGGAAGACATTAAAAGAGGTCGCCCAGAGAAGATTTGGATGCCTCATTCCTGGAAGAAATGTTGGACAAGTTCTTAAGCAATGTAATCTATTGTAAGATGTTCCTTATCCATGTAATGGAATTTTGACTAGATTATTTTTTAAGATACCTTCCTACATAAACCAGTCTATGATTCAGTGACATTATGACTTCGTATTTGAAATACATAGGTGTTAACCTTCTATTCATAGGAATTCAGAAAACTTTGCAGAGGGACAAAATCAAAAGGCAAGATAACTGGAAATCACAAGAGCAGATAAGTCCTGAAGCATTCAAAGGCCTCTTTTTTTAATGTTCCAGGTGTTACTATATACCAGATATAGTCCTACAGTCAGGGGAAAAAAGCTCTTCAAATACTGCTATTCAAATAGGATAGAGGACAACTAATTTACCTGGGAATAGTTAAGTCATTGACTACAATAATGAAAAAGATATATACTCATAAATTAATTTTGATATTACTGAGATTTAACAAATGCATAATTATATAGTCCTATGCAAATATATTAAAGTAGAGGGAGATTTAAGTAGGGCATGGCTTTATGCTGCTTTTCTGTATATGTGAGAGTTTGTCTACATGCATTTAGAAAATATGAATTCCTAATGTGCTATTTGAATTGCTGTATAATCTGCTTAGAGAACATAGTTTCATCAGAGCTTTGTCAAGGTATCAGATAGAATAACAGAAGTGTAACGTCTTTGTATTCCTGAATTAAGATAAAATGAAAGCTGTAATTAAGATAGCAGTTTCTTACTACTTTGTTAACTTGATTATTTAATTAGGATAGAAAGGCATGCCATATTGAAGCAGAATTTGAATTTTTAATCCTTTTTAGGTTATTTTACTTTCTTAGGTTGTTAAGGAGCAAAACTGGTTGTGACGTAAATGTCTTTAAAATATAGTTTTTAAAAGACTGCATTTAAACATGATTCAGGACTTTCCAGTGTTTCCAGTGCTAAGTTGTTCTTGTAAAATCTTTGAAAAGATGAAGACAAATATTCCCAGAAATTGGCCAGATAAAGCTGAAATGGATATCATAGATTTTTGCCATTTCTTCCTGTTGATTTTTTTTTTTGTTTGTGTTCTCAAAATGGACACTTCTAAAAGTCTGAATAATATATTTTCCTTACATTTAAAAAACCCCTTGTGCTGAAATCCACAGAAGAATTTGATTTAGACTTTTTTTTTCAATTTAATCTCTAGTTTAAATCCAGATCCATCATTCAGTAAAATGCATTTTTTACTCCACATTTTTGAATCATGCTAATAAATCCTAAATGCAAAGTTTGGACTTAAAAATCTTACTTGTACTTGGGATAAAAAAGGACAAATTTTTGAATCGTGCCTTGAAAGATGTTCAGTTAAGATCAGCATTATAAACTTCTATCCAATTTGGGGTTGACATTCCAAAAATGTAGCCCTTCAATGTTATGTAACAGTACTCACACAGCAAGCCACTTTACAAAAAGTACCTGTTTTTCAGGTGAACATTCCAACAACACTCTGTATGCATAAAATGAGGCAGAAAACCACTTATAAGACTGGATTATTTTCTTTGCCAACCTGCAGTGTTTTGAAAAGCTGGAGCATGGAAAACTCAGTATATAATGAATTTTAAACAGCACTCTTCTAACCCTCAGTGCATATTCAAGCTGAAGAAATAGGTTGCACCAAATGTAGGGCACAGTGGAGAAGCTCTCCTGGCTGATGCTCAGGTACAGGAATTTTCTGTAGAGCAATCCAACTGTTACCACCACCACACACCCTGCCTCAAATTATATATGGTGCTGCACTTCTTCCATTCTCTTTGCTCTAAATCTGGCTTAGTATATTAAGGATGCCAAAACTGTGTCACTGTAGGATCATTTATGTTAGGGAAAATGGTCTGTGTCAGGTGCTATTCCCTGTCACATAATAAACAGTAAAAACATCATCAACCAAAAGTTCTGTAAGTTAGTTAGTCACTTGATTTTTTGCTCATGATGCTTTCTAGGTCACCCAGAGTAGCTGCTCACCTGCTTTAGTCTCAGGTACAAGCACTATCCATGGAGTCTGGCTGGGATAGAAAAGTACAAAGGTAAAAACTGTGTCTTTTTCATAAGGGTATTAATGATTATGTTTGGGTTGTTTTTTTTTTGGTGACCTACACTGATGTCTGAGAATCTGACAGAATCTTTGCTGCCTCTGAGATATTTTATGTACTATGAAATACAATGAAAAGGTATCAGAGGTAGAATTCTGTTACCACTTTAATATGAATGCAGGTGGCACTGTAAGTCATATTTTCAGAATGAAATGAATGTTCTTGCCTTATTAAACTCAATCTGCTAGGTGAATTTTTTGTCACAAGCGTTGGAATGGACTTATATAACTGGTTATAGTCAGAAAAGTGGCTGTCTATGAGGACCTTGTTGTTTAACATCAGCTATTCTTTGGGTAAATCATGACTTTTTTTATGTCTAAGGTAGACTTTTACAACAGCTAACACTAAAGTACTATTTCAGCAACAGAAGACATTGGATTTCACTCAATTTCATGTAGGTGTAATTTTGTTGATATTATCTTTGATTGTCGTTCAAAAATCCTTATTACAGATGAGAATCCAGGGAAAAGGAGACAAAATAGACCAATTTTTTAACCTCAGTTTGAATTAATAGATCTGACAAGGATGAAAAAAAAACGACAGAAAACAAGCATAAGACAAACCCAAAACCCCAAAATTTTTCTCATACACTGTGAAACTTGTCACTATCTTGTTTCATGGTCAAAATCAGTTTAATGACGTCTTATCTGAATTCACCAATGTTAAATGTCTTAATTTCTCCTATAGGTTAAATCTACATTACTAGAAATGAGCCAGTCTCCAGTTTTCATAAAATACACTTCATTCTCCCTCCCATCATTCTTCCTAATGAAGAAAAAAAGGTCCTGTCATCTATATTATGTCAATATTAAGAATAATATTTGGTCTATAATAATGCTTCTTCTAGGTACCCCCTGGGACAGAACTCATTGTCATGAGCCAAAACTATGCCAGAGATTAGATGGGGAGGAGTGATGAGGGGATCTAGATCTACAGCTTTAGCAAACATAAATTAAAGTAAATTGAAACATTTTTGTCTGCAAATTATATTTTAGTGGCATCAAAAGATTAAAATCTTCTGAAGAAGTTATTTAAATTGAATCCAAAGTTCTTATTTAATAAAAAAGTCTACTAGATTCCTGAAATAAATGGAGATCAATGTCCATTGGTGTAAAGAATTGCAAAGTAAGGCAATAAAAAATACTTTTGGACAAAATGCTAAGAATTTCCTCATCAAAGTTAACTCTGACTGGCTAAAGTAAAAATCTTAACCATTAAAATTAAAAAAAGAAATATGATTACACAAATTTTTGCTTTTTGGATGAATTTTTAAGTGCAGTGACTGTATTAAGCACAGCATTTTACTGATTCAGAAGTGCAAGATGTTTCAGCATACGGAGTATTATCTGACATTGCACATCCAGTGTTTGTACACACAGTTGAGAGTCTGGATGCTGAGTGAGATGATGTAGCTCAAGAACACTGAGAAGGTTGATTCCTCTGCCAGTCAGTCATCTCCACAATCTTCTGCTTCACAGTCAGCTGGCTTGGTCAAGCTTCTGACACTGTGTCCACTGCATGGATCAAAGAAAAATCAAACAGACCTTGGAAAGGTTATAGGAGAAATTGAAACAGCTTAGGATTTGATTCAAATGAAACTAAACACGGAGAAGGCATACACTTAAAGTATGACTTTGTCAGAATTCCCAAAATATGCTAAATAATTTTGTACAGCCAAGATCTTAGCTAAAAAAGAAACTTTCTAATCAGTTGTTTTTTAGTCCAGACTAGAAGCTAAACTAATACTGCAAAATTGAGCATGGTTATCTTGAAAAGTTGTCTTTTTTTTTGATTGCAGCAACATTTGTACCATTGGTGAAATGATATATTCATCTAAAAATAAGCTGAAGTAATTTTCACTTTAATTCATTTTTCATATTGTCAGAATTGTATCAAAGGACTAATGTAAAAAGCAATTGAGGCCTGGTAGTGGTCACATCAAAAGTTCAGTGTAAAAAATAATATATCGTGTTTGTTCTCAAAAGAGTTTAGTTTTCTAAGCATTAAACATGACTGGTTAATTAATGCTTAATTAAAGTTATCTGAATTTGAATGAAATAATATATAATAGTAAAGCAATAACCAAAATTCACGTGATAAAACATTGTTACAAATCATTTATGAAATGTCTTGAAAGCTCCTTTTGTGACGAAGTGACAATATATATCCATTGTTTTTCCTCTGAGATCAGTCAAGGTTCAAGCACTATCAATAAAACAACATTCACAGTGACTCACCCATCCTTCACGTAATGGCAGACATCATCAATCATTTCCCCTTCAAGAGAAGTTCAGATCTGTCTACGTGAGTTCTATTTGAGTGAACATAACTATTGTATTTGAGTATCTTATAAAAAGGAACATTAAAACATGGCTGAAAAAGTGAGCTGAATTTATCTTTTCCCTGTAAAAATTTAGTGACATCCATTCTCTTTTTTTTTTTTTTACTTCAATCTGTATTTCTGTTTTGAGCTTCTTTTGCTACTGAATAAACAAGTATAATTTAGATTATGTTCTAATGATCTTATCAACTGGGACTTACACTGTTTTGACTAACATGTTGTGGTTTATTTTTCAATTTTGTAAAATGCAAGTCTGTGAGGAAATCAGGATCATTAACCAACAGAGACTTTTAAGTAATTTTGTATTCATAAATAAAGTAAAAATACTTTCAGTAGCTCAACATGGAAATTGCTAAGAAGTAGACATGCAGGCATTAAAAAGGAAAAAAGCAAAATAGCATAGAGAAAGAAGACTTTTTTTTTTTTATCCTATACTGTTTGAAAGCAAAGAACTTCACAAAGCTCTCTCTGATTAACAGTATTCCTCAAAAAGTACTGTTGTGTAGTCATTAACAACAGATTTCAAGGTTCATCATACCACTAGAATCAATCACTGCTGTCTCCTTCTTTGGAATAAACTGCTCTCATTATTTGTCTTCCATTTGTTGATTTCAGACTCCTGTGAAGATTATCAGCTGATAGTGATGCCCTGGCTACAGAGCAGCCCACTGCCTGTTGCCTGCTTGTGAAGAGACTACGCCACAGCAGAGGCTGGAGAGTCTTCACTGTAAGGAGAAAAAATTACCTTGAAGGGCTCATCACTACTGTCATTATAAAAGAAGTAATCAGATGAGATATTCATTCAGAACATTCATTAGACTCTGCCCTTTCAATTCTATGAAGTAAATTTTTCATGGTCCTGACTACCATAGGCTGCTTGGGAACACTGATGTCCTCGTGCTGGTCATCTAAATGAGGTTATTATCCAGTGTACCCAGTACTCTTTACTTTCTCTGACATAAACAGAATGTTCCTTGGGAATCATATAGCACATGGGGGAAGAAAGAAAAACATATTAACAGTAACTTTGTGTTATTTCCTTCCTGGAAAAAACAGTGAATACTCACTAGTTGTAACAATCCAGACAGTTTGTTAACTTATTTTCAAACAACCATAATTTTCTACATGCTATTTTAAATATATACCTTCATTTTTTTTTTGGAAAAGCCAGATATGTCACAGATTTGTTCTGCTAACCACAAGGAATATGTTTCTGAATCTCATATGGTTTCTGTTGCTCTTTTTACTTTAAAGACCTTTTGTTTGGAAAGCGTTAAACTTATTCCTCACTGAATGATATCTGGTGACGATTTTCTCAAAAGATTAACTCAGAATTTTAGTAGTTTTCTCCAAGAAGCAGGCAAATATCTTTTAACAATCTGAAGTAATGATATTAGATCAGTGGAAAAGTATTTGGATTTGTGCACAACTCTTTGGATAGCTGAGCTATCAAAACCTCTGAGAAGTTTAGGATAGTAGTGCCAGTCAGGATTTGTACAAGTGGCACCATGCTACATAATTTTATTTGCATATGCAGCTCTTCCCTGAAACAGACTCCTGCAGGACTGGTGGAGAGAGGAGTCGGAGCTGGTTTGCTGAAAGGATCTGTGAACCTGTGGAAGGAATACAAGTTGGGGCAATTTGTGGGAAAAGGCAGCCTCTGGGAAGGACTGACATTGGAGAAATTATTGGAGGGCTCCCTGGCGTGGGAGAGGGACCCCACACCAGAGCAGAGAAGGAGTGTGAGGAGGACTTTTCCCTGAAGAGAGGAAGGAGCAGCAAAGACAACTTGTGATGAACTGACTGCAACCCCCATTTCCTGCACTCCTGCACTGCCAGAGGGAAGAAATTAGAGAATTCATCAGGAAAGTTCAGCCTAAGAAGAATGGATGGGTCAGGAGAAGGTGTTTTTAAGATTTGGCCTTATTTTTCATTCCCCTACTCTGATTTGAGTGACACTAAAATAAACTAATTTCCCAAAGTTGAGTCTGTTTTGCCTATGACAGTAACTGGTGAGTGATGACTTCCTGTCCTTATCTTGACTCATTACATTACATTTTCTTTCCCCTGCCCAGCTGAGGAGAGGAGTGACATAGTGGCTTTGGTGACCACCTGACATGCAGCCAGGGTCATCACACATGGTGTCACCAAGGTAGAGTTGATTCCTTTATGTTGAATCCTAACTAATAATGTGTATAGTGGACAGAGAGGGACCAACTTACCGTGTAAGGCAAGAAAACAGGAATGCAGGAAATACAATCAAGTTCTTAGAGAACAAATACATTTTTTTAGATAAAAAAGAGGTAGAAATCTTCTTAGGCAACAGAAAAGAAGAAGAATGAAATTAGTCTGTGACAACAGATGTCAGACTGTATTTCCAAAAAATATTTTAATTTAGAAGATATTTTGAAGTTTCTGAATTCCACTGCTTTCTTTAGTTGAATGATTAGTACAGGAGAAGGCCTCATCCAAAGCTGATTGTAATAAACTGAAAATCTTCCACCAGTTACATTAGGCTTTGGAACAAACCCAGGTTTTATGATATATGTTCATAATTTGCAAAGACCAATTTCCCTTTCAGTTATACTATCTCATAAGCCAGATCTTGTAGATAATTGTACAGGCCTGAAATTCATAAGCAATAGTCATAAAACTGTTGAACCCATCATGTAAAAAAAAACTCAGAAAAACAACTGCTCTGTGATGTTTCTGAGCTGCTGTCAGAACTGAAACCTCCTCTTGTTGTGAATCAGCCCCAGACACAGTGCCACATTATATGAGCCACTGATGTGAGGCTGTGGGATTAGGGACATTAATGCACACATCCAGCTCACATGGAATTTTATTCTTTATATCAGAAACAGTAAAAATATAAATACATCAATGACTTAAGTCGAAAATGAATAGACAGAAGCTTTTCAAATGCACGAGTGGAGCTTGCTACTGCCACTGTTGTCTTACACAAACCTTCCATCTAATTTCTTTTTGCACTTTTAAACCATGGCTTGGCAGAAGAATATCTGCCAGTGAACTGTAGCAAGTAATAGGTTTTTATGTTATCCTCTATCAGATGCCATTTATAAAATGAGTTTTATAAGGGGTTTCTGAAAAAGGGCAAATCCCATTGATTGCTTATGTTTAAAACAGAAAAGCAAGCACCTGAATAATACAGAGAGTAATTATTTCCAGAGATGGAATTCTTTTCTAGTTTGAACAATACACTATTTTGCTGTACTGATAATTTCTTACAAGAAAATTAACAGTCACATGTTTTATTATATAAATTATGATTAAATTTTTAAAATCACAACATCTGGCTTAGGATATTCTCGCAATATAATTTATGCAGATTTTATTAAAGAGTCAGACTAATATCTTTCTAAAGATATGGAATAGTCAATTACACTGTAATTTCTAATGACTATGGGGAACTCTAAATGCTCAATACCTAAAATTATAATGGTGTGTTGCTATAGTCATTATGTGAAGATTACCACTTTGATGGGGTGCACTGACCTCATTTTATCACTGCTTTTCTTTTCTTTAAAGCCATCTCCACTACACATAACACACAGATGTTTTTTCTAATAGTTTGGAGATAGGGAATTTATTTTTACAAATAAGGAGATTTTTTTCTTTTTTTATTCACATATCCTTTGACTCACTTAAAGTGATAATTATGAGCTAAACATTTTTTAAAAAGTATCTTTTTGCTATAAATTTTTAAACAAGCCTTTCATTGACTCTAACAATGCACTGTGTTTTGAGATACAACTACAGTAATTTTCTTACCTGCTGATATGTTGTTTACCTGTGTTTTCTGTCATTATCTGGTCTATATAAGAGGAAAAAAGACTTTTCAGAATTAAATCTTCCTTCAGTGAGAATATGTCAGAAAAAAGTATTTAGTTATGATATTAAGTTCACCACCAACGGGGGTTGCAGCACACAATCTGGTAGTGCACCAGTGACAACGTATAGCTGCCATGGCTAATAGCTGTCATGTTTTTAAATCTTTACTGTATTTCAAGTTTGAATCTGTCCTGTTTTGAAAACGTAAAGGAAGAGCAACATATTTATATTCACAAAATATGTCTTTACAATTATTGAAGGTTATAGTTGACATTTTATTGTTTTTACACACATATTCCAGGAAAAAATACCCACAAAATTTGTTTATAAGAGTTAAGAAGTTGAGGGCAGCAACATTTGTCAATTTTAAGTTTTTTGAGGGCTGCCTGTTATTCTTTTCTTTCTTTTTTTCTTTCTTGTATAGAATATGTAGGCTTTTTCACAGAAGACATATTGAGTTATTAGTCAAGAGAATTGCACACCAATACTTTATCTGAATGTAAGCAGACTAATGATCTTTTGATATAGAGTCCTTCACACCAAGACACCTTGACACTTTAAATTAATATAATAAGTAATACCAGGAGGCTGCAGTTTATTAGCCCTTGGAGAGTGGAATTTACTGGAACATAGATTTGGGTAACCACTGGGAAAATACTTAGGCTATTTCAGTTTAGCACAACATAAATTCTCAAGCATGGGTCCCAGTGTTTTACTAAATAAAAATGTCTCTTGAATTCAGGTTCTTTCCAGACAGTGATTTCCCAGCCAGTTTATATCATATATCACCCAGCTTCAGACCTACTTACCCAAGACAATCTGATAGCTGCAAGACTCAAAAACACATTGATACTATTTGAAAACCATTCTCACCCAAAGTTTTGCTTTTTAAATTTTTAAATATGAACAGGTTGTAGAAATGTAAAGTACACAAAATAAATAGGTTTCAGAACATTGTAGCTTCATGAATTTTGACTGTAAGGCTTTTCTATTTTTCACCAATTAATCATTTTTGAGATGGGTAGCCATTTTCTCCAGATCATCAGCCTGTTCCCATGGGTACAGTGATGGTGAGCTATGATATGTAAATCTATTCTGTAGATTTAAAGCTAATTGTAAATTTATTAATAATCCTTGCAGATCCTCAGTATTGTTAACCTTAAGAAAGGCATAAAAGTTAGTCTGTTTCCTGGGAGTGTGTTGATAAACAGTCATGACATCCATTTTTCCAAGAAAAATAATGTAATATTGCACTCCTATTATGTGAAGGCTTCCTTTCTATCATCAGAGCAAGTGATAAATCATTTGTGTGATAAACCAGATAAAGAAAAAGAAAAATGGCATCTTTCTAGGCAAATTATTTCAAAGCCCAGTTAAATAAATCTATGAGTAATAATCAAGGATAAGAGAAAAAAATGTATCATAAGTACAAATTGAATCAAAAGAAATTTAAATTGTTTAAGATTAAAAAATTTGAGGTTCATTTTTTAGGCTAGATTTTGTTAAAAATCTTCAAACAAATTGAGATGTTACCAGTTTTGAAGACATGATGAATGAATATTATTTTAAAACCAACAAAAATCCAGTATGAGTTTAGTTTTGAGGGGAACAATCAAAGAAACAGTCCCACTTAAACTCTCTCTTTCCCACCCTCCAATACAAGAATAAAACCTCCTATCTTTTACACTGTGTATTTATGGAGAAATAGCTGTGTAGCTAGCTCTTCAGAGAATTCACCACTTTTCTATTGAGGAATACTATCCTATCCTTTAGTTCTAAAATGAACAAAATTAAAGGGTAGCTGCTAGATGATATAAAAAGATGAAGAAAAGAAACACAAAACTCCAGAAGGCCTCCTGGGGACAAATATAGAGAGGCTAAAGCTGGAGGATATGTAATCTGTGATGGGCTGACCCTGGCTGGACACCGGGTGTCCACCAAAGCCACTCCAACACTCCCCTCCTCGGCTGGACAGGGGAGAGAAAATGTAATGAATGACTGGTGGGTCGAGCTAAGGACAGGGGAAATCACTCAGCAGTTACTGTCACTGGCAAAACAGATTTGACCTGGGGAAATTGGCTTAATTTATTGCCAGCTAAGGAGTACTTAAGGGATTACCAGTCACCTCACAAGAGACAAACCCTATAAAAGTTCATGGGACCTGGGGGGGACCACTCAGAGTGGTGAGTGGTCTGGGTAATGACACTGGTAAGCTGTCATCTTTCAAGAGTGGCAATCATGGCAATCAAGGACAGTGCTTGGTGACCAGTCACTTCCAACCTACATGATTCTGTGAAAAGCATTTCAGTCATTCTTGGCCAAGGAATGTCAGTCTTCAGTCACTGGTGAGGAAAATAGACTATGAAGGGGTTTGCCAACCCCCTTTCCTTCCATGGGAAAATGGGGGTTTCCATTTCCATTTTCACTGGATGGGGGCTAAATATTTTATTGTACAGGAAGAGGTACTAAATGAAGGATGGCAGGTCATAGAAAATTCCTTTACAAAAGTTTAAAGGGAAAAGTAGAAAAGCAAGTGTTTTTTTTGTCATGCCTTTAGGGATAATTTGTTTTGTGTGTGAGAAGAACTCTTGCAGAGCTTAAGAAAAATTAAAAATAGAGACGCTGGACTCAGTATGAAAATTGCAAGAAGCTCTAAAATGTATCAGGTATGTTTTGCTTTCTAAACTTGCAGAAAAACCAAATCTTGTACAGGACTAACTTACAAATTTGGTTCAAACAAATCCTCTCTTAAAATTTGTTTGAAAGTTTTTGATGACAATAATTGGTGAAAAAGCCTTTTGTTTTTTATTTTGCCACTCTCAAGGTGAAGAAAAAATTGTAGAATGCAATATAAGCATGAAAACAATGCAGAAAATTTTTAAAAAGTCAACTAAAAAACAGTCTGGTAAATTCTTCACCCTCTTTCTTTTGTTAAAGAAAATACATCAAGTCATAATGCCTCAAGCTCAATATGTATTTTCTGTATGTATTTCTGCTATCAATAGCATTGTTGCTAAGTAGCATATTTGGTTGTACCTCAAAAAAAGTGATATTATAATAAAGAAAGGAAAACAAAAGGCCATATAGGAAAACTTATTAAAATGCACGTCAGGAGGTGCTTTAGTATTTTGTGGGTGGATAAATCTACCAACATTTCAGCCTTCTGATGCATATTCTTTATTTTATTGTTAAAATGGAAGATTAGCAGCTTACAGAGTGCTCCATGAAAACTAAATCAGTATTTCTTTCTCTGACAGATTGTTTTGAGTGAGATTTTATTAACATTTTAATTACATGAATGGAATCAAATGTAAATATATTATGAGTTTTACATACCTCTAGATTCACAAGAAATAAAATAGTTTTATTGCAGTTATTTTTGGGAATGAAAAGGAGAGGAGCAATTTATTCCTTGAGACAGTGGCTGAACAGATGTTATTTAAAGAAGTCTACTAAAGGAAAGTCTGCTAAATATAACATTTTACATATATTTTATATTAAAGGGTTTTTTTCAAAAAATAAAAAAATGTGTGCTTTGGTTACTAAATTTAGGAGTTTTGAATAAGAAAATAATTTAAAAATAGAGTTCATGTCAATAAAGAATCTGAACACTAGAGAATACGGAAATTGTAATAAATGGCTTAGGACAATATATTAAAGGATAAAATGCCCATAATTTCCTTTGAAAATATAATCCTAACCTGAGGGGCTAAACATGTTGTATATATGTTAATCATTGTAGGCTGCCTTAATACTTTGGAGAAAGAAGTTACCACTTTCAGGAAACTATTCATCAGGAAATATATATATATAATCTTGGAGATTTTTTCCTTTAATAATTTTTAGTTCATGTTGTTGTCTTTAGGTCTAAGGTGACTGTCTAATTATTTTAGAAATCTAGTGACAGCAATTAAATAACTCAGTTCTCATAGATCTTCACTACAAAACTCCTTCAGATGCATTTAACAATTTTATTGACACAGATATTAACCTGTTAAAATAAGTTTTTTCATCTCTCCTGTTCTGGATTCAAGATATCTAAGTATTCATCTTGATTCATTTCTAGGATAAATTCAGAAAGCAGAGATAAATCATTGGATTTTTAATCCAGCTACAAGACAGAAACCTACTTTAGTCAAAAATATTCAATAGAAATCTTGCCTGTATGTCAAATCTCATGCACCTCGGATCAAAACCTTGCATTCTAAGCCCTTCATTTTTTCCCCAAAACAGCAAGTACATTCACAAAGAAAATCTTCAGTAAGCACAGGATCTTTATTTATACTAATATACTTACAATTATTTACATGTGTGCATGTTATGGGAATCAAAACGTGTGAAACTTTGCAGAAAGAACAGACCGAGGAGAAATAAGAGCTGGACAAAAAGCACACAGGTCTGTTTGATCTATTAACATAAGTAGTTGATGCAGGATACGTATATATTATAGTTTCCTCTTATGGTTCTTTGTAGAAGCAAATGTCAGAATAGGAAATATATGAAGGAATTGCATCTGTGAAGTTCTGGTTTCGGAATCTGTGCCAGGTTGAAAACAAGTATGACTCTGGACACATTTCTATACTGAAATGTGAAAACTTCAGAAAGAAATAATAAATCAGATCAAAGTTTTATTAATTGGTACTTCAAATGTGGATATTTCTAACAATCCACTTAACTATAATTCTCAGTACCTCAGCTATTGAATAGAATCACGTGAGCAAAGGCTCAGACAGAAAATTCAAGGGATTTACTCAAACAATGAAAGATTAAGATGTAATTTCTGCCAACACTTGGAAAATTGGGGCAAATTTCTAGTAATTGTTCTAGAAAAAATTTGAATGATATTTGGACTCCTGCTTTGATTTCTTGCTTTGTTTTGTCTTTTTTTTTTTTAGTTTGTCTTCATTTTTTAAGAGGATTTTTTGTCTTTTTTTTTTTCTAAAATTTTAAATCAATTCCTCTGTAAAAGACTAGCGTTGTGAAATAACATTAGAAAAGTATTCTAGCTAATGGGACTTTGGGAATAAATTAAAATGGTTACTGACTTTGAAATATCTAAAACTACCTGAGGAAATGAAAAACTAAAATTAATAATGCATTTGAGTTTTTGAAATTAACTAGTGTTAAAAATATTTGGAATATAACCTAATAAATCATATAATAAATAACTTAAAGAAAAACAAAGGGATGAATTAATTCCCCTAAAGTGCTAGAATTCATGTTTTTTACTCCTACTCCTTCAAATGATAATTTTCAAAGGTAATGAAAATAGATACAACTAATAAGGAGACCACTACCATCACATTTTCTTCTAAGGGATTCTGTAAGTGGCTCATTCTCTGCATGCCTGGTGCTCATGGCCAGATCTGGCCCCTCCTGCTCATCAGCAGATCTAGCATGGACTCTGCTGCAATTAACACACATGGAAAATGTGTTAAAAACCCCCCAACTGTTTCTGAGGTGATGCAGACACTCCCCCCACACCAGGGCCAGCACCAGCAGAGTCTCAAGCTGTGTGTGCTGCCCTGCTCCAGACCCTTACTGCAATGCTCACTGCACTGTGGATGCCCTTGCCCAGGGTACTGCACCCTCAGTTGATGCTGGTCTCTGACCTTGAATCCACTCACAGTTTGCCCAGCAGCCATCCTCTCGTCCCTACAGCCCTGGCAAGGGACACTGACTGAGGAGTGCGGTGGTGTGTGTGTTCAATGATTATTTATATACTTTTATATCAAGGTCTCGCTGTTATATTCAGTTGATACATTCCTAGTTTCCCCCCTCCCTCCATTCTAGCATGCTCTGTGTCAATCTTCCCTGAACCCAATCCTGGAGACCTCAGACCCCCTGGGCAT
>JAWWMU010000001.1:93020984-93057829 GCA_035048155.1 Cinnycerthia olivascens
TTGTTTATGTGGAGATCAAATAGAGGTAAAGATATTAACATTCCTGGTCCAGCAGTTGGACAAAATTGTTAAGAATTATGAACATAGCTAAACCTTCCTTCTGTCTTTAGCAGAAAACTCGTGACAGAATTTTCTGTAAGACTTTGCCTTTATAACTTGCAGCTTTTGTGAATTTCTTAAGTATGTAATTGTCCTTTGACATTTTGCAGCTGTTCAATATTGGCATACAATGCAGTATGCCACAAAAATATATATTTAATAAGAATTTCTACACATGTAGTTTTGAGAATTGCTGCAATTCACCAAGACAGAAGTGGAAGATGACATCAGCTTTATATTAGTTTATAATTATTAATTAGGTAAAGGTGAAAATAATTTCTGTGCCTTTTCATGCACAATCCCAAGGAAATAATGAACTGGATCATAGAATAATAGAATTATTTGGGTTGGAAAGGGGCTTCAAAGATCATATAGTCCAAGTCCCATTTTAAGAGCAGAGATATCTTTCACTAAACCACAACAAAGACCCATCCAACATGGCCTTGTTCACTTTGAGGAATGGGGTGTGCACCATTTCTCTATGTAACTTAGTTCAGTGTCTAAACATCCTCATCATAAAAAAATCTCTTCCTTATATTTCATAAACCCCTACCCTCTTTACATTTAAAACCTTTACCCCTTTAAAAAAAATCAGCTTCCATTTTTTTTTAGGTCTCCTGTACATATCAAAAGCCTTTAGCATGGTCTCCACAGAGCCTTCTCTTCTCCAGACAGAACAATCCCAGCTCAGCCTTTTATTCAGAGGAGACCTTCTCCAGGTCTCTAATAATTTTCACAGCTCTCTTGTGAACTTGCTCCCACATCTTTCCTGTGCTGAGGAGCACAGAGTTGGATGTAGTCCAAAGTGGGCCTGGGTCTCATGAAAGCAGAACCACCTTCCTCGAACTGCTGGCCACACTGCTTCTGTATTGTGGTCCAATTTAAGAACAAAAGACCAGAAATTTATGGAAAGAATATGAATGAGAGTTAGGAAAGGTAGCTTCCAATTCAGAAGGACTTAACGTTGATTTTACTGACCTCAATATAATGTGAAAGAAGCTTATGTCATACAAAAGGAAACAGCATTGATTAGAACTCTCTAACAGGATTAAGATGCTAAATTAAATAAAGTAAAAGTACAATATGAGCAATTGAATCTATTGTAGTCAAATGATATTTTCCATATCATTTTAGATCTTTATTCAACATGAAAGAAGGAATCTTCTGCTTAGCAAGTAAGTTGTACAATTAAATGAGAGCCAGCAATCAATTAGAGGTCTAAAAGAATCATAAACAATTTGACAAAGTTTTGGATATTTTAATTGCTTATGCTTCTCTTTTTTAATCACTTCTAAACATAACTTGTCTTTTTCCAAGTGTCTGAATATTATATACATTCTCTTGGGAAATCTGAAGCTAAATTAAATTTTCAATTATAAATACAAACATCTGTGTCAGAAGCACTTAAATTATATGATAATAAAAGACTTAAGATTTATTGTTCAAGCCTTTTTTGTCTAAAAAAAAAACCACATATTCTTTACAAGCTTTTCCCCATCATATACAACAAATAACTTTGCATATTAATTGATCCTTGTATTCTGAGAATAAAATGACAAGTAAAAGTGATATTTTAAATACAGTCATGACTGCCTGTAAAAATTCCAAGTGTGATAAAATATGAACCCCATAGTTTCATTTCTCCTAGGGAACTTTATTTAACATCTATATCTAGTATTAAAAAACTGAATCGTCAAAACATGACAAAAGGTTCAGTTTATTAATGGAATAGGCAAAAGAGCTGGTACACAATTCAGACGATTTACCAGAGAAAAGGAAATTATAATTTTGTATTTTAAAAAATAAAATGCTAGGTGGGCAGTCAGAATAAAACCTATTTAATACCAGATCACAGTAATGTCAGGAAATCAGCATCTTTCCAGTTCTCTTGTTTTATCTACAGCTTTCCAGGTTTTATCTACCATTCAGATATGATTAACTTTTTGTTTTTTCTTTCTATGTTTTTTTCTTTAATGAGAATAGCAAAGCAAATAGAGTGGCTAGGTGTAGGAAAAAAAGAACTGCCTGGAGCTAACAGCTATTCTTTACCTTTTTCTTTCATGGATAATTTCAAGTTGCAATGCAGCATCATACAGATGAAGAATTTCCTTTGGCACAGCTCTCTTGTGCTTTTTAAGATTTAGCAAAAGAAATCAGTTGGTAACTGAGCTGCTAGAATTCAATAGATAGCATCAAAAGATAGAGGTGATGGGAATGAAAAAAATAATTACAGCTTAAAGATCCAAAATTCTCACACAGATGCAGTTTCCTGAAAGTGCATAAAAGTATCCTTGTGGATAGCATCACATCCAACCATGTTGCTGTACAAAGTATCTAGAAAGTATCTATTTTGTAGTCCAGTACAGTAAGAATTTTGAAATTTTGTATCCAAGTACAAATAATCCAATTTCTGTGAATCTTTGGAGTCTGTGTACCATGCTCCTCTGTATCCTGTATCAGAACCTGACCACTCTAAGTTTTTATTGTTCCTTAGGTTATGACTACAAATAGATGAAATTTACAGTCTGAAGTATATTCATCAAGTAGTGTAAGCATTGCATTAACCAAATTATGACTTCCTGAATTATATGGGAATCAAATGAAAAGGCCCGGAGGGAAAGGAAATATGAGAAAGTAAAAATAAAAGATGAGACATTCTACTTTCATTTAAATGTAATGGAATAAATAACATTCTGAAATTTAGAACTTAAGGAAAACTAACAAAGCCACAAAATATCAAGAATTAATTTAACCCCTTTCGGCATACAGCAATATATTTTTTTAAAAATAAAGAAATTCCAGGGTAGTTTCATTCTGTCAATGGAAAACCCAAGTTATTTAAACAACTTGAGTTACAGTACTGCATCTGCACTGCAATCAAAGGCATCTCTCTGTTTTTTTAGTGGGTTTTGGTTGTTTTGCTTCTGGTTGAGGTTTTTTGTTGTTGTTTAGTTTAGCTTAGCTCAATTTAACTTAATTTTGATTTGGATTGGTTTGGTTTGGATTTTTTTGTGTTGATCTAAACCCCAACATTTGTGGTGGGTAATTTTCATTAAAAATAATATATGTATGAACATTTATGCAAAGCTGTAACCAAAAGACTTTTGTCAGGACTCTCAAGCTTTGAGAAGTGCAATGAAGGCCCAAAAATAGTTCTGGCCTCCACAAACAGCTCCAACTTCTCAGCAACCCTGTGACATCCATGAAGCTTTTAAGGTCACTTGGCAAACATGAAGGCTTGTGTCTGCGTGTTCATATGATAATGATAATGAACATACACATTCTCTGTTACTGTGCATCCCACTGCATGACTGTGAACTTCTAACTTAGCAGGAATGCTTGCACTTTAGGGGTCTCTGATATTCATGTGCTTTGGATTACATAACAAGGACAAGCCATTGAGCTCTTGTTCTTCCTACTAGCTCACTGGCTTTGCTGAGACACAGATTTTATCATAATATGTGTTAAAAACACAGAACAATATCAGCAACAATACCATGATTCAATGCTGAGTAAGAAGAGTCACTGGTCCTGGCATAGAAGAATGCTTGTACAGATATTGGCACCAGCAGGTCGTGAGGAAAATACTGGCTGAGAAACTTTGCAGAATAGCTCTGATATGTACAAAAAGTGTATTTAACCACCTCTTACATTCAAGTGTAAAATATACTTAGATCCTTTTTCTCTTTCTTTTATTTTTTCACAGGACAAGAAGATTCCTTCAAATACAGATGAAAGTCACAGCCCCTGCTAAGATCATGGATAAGAAGATGTCTGTGTATAGGTGTTGCCTTAGCATTGAAACAACAGGCATCATCTCCAGCTTTCTTCCCATGAACTTTGAAGGCCCAGGTAGTCATGGAGGGTGGATTACTTGCAAATTCCTGTCTTAAAGTGCTTCCAAGTTGTCTGTGAATTATGAACGGTTATACAAGGTCCTTTGAGACTGAAAGTACATGTTCTATCTAGATAGTCCTGTGGCTGTGATTATGGGCTTTAATTCTGCATAATTAACACCCTCTTGAATATGATTTTGTGCTATGTTTATGACAGAGAAAGCTACAGCCATAATTGCCTTGTATTATCCCTTAACAATATCTATATACCGAGTTCAGAGCCTTAGCCATGCCTGAATAATGGAAGATAATACTAAAATAATTAGCCCCCGATCTTGCATTAAACAGCATAACTTGAAAGCATGCATGACCT
The DNA here is from genome assembly GCA_035048155.1 of Cinnycerthia olivascens. NCBI lineage: Eukaryota > Metazoa > Chordata > Aves > Passeriformes > Certhiidae > Cinnycerthia > Cinnycerthia olivascens. Next base: position 93,025,293 of record JAWWMU010000001.1, read on the forward strand.
GCTCTTATCCTCACATGTGTTCCTCTGACTAACAAATCAAACAATGTCATTGTGGAAAGACTTTAGATATCATCTTCCTGCTCATGATACCTTTGTAAAGGTGATAGGTGAAGATGAGTGGCAGAGGAGGATGACATCTCTGTGGGATATTTATCCTCTCCTTTACTATAGAAGTTCTGTTTCCAAATCTACATCTTTATTTCCTGCATTATCTACAGCAGTTGAAATGATTTTACTCTTTCACTGTATCTTTTTTGGTTTTCTATTTTTTGACAGATGATATCAGAATGTCCATAGTGGTAAAAATGACAAGAATATGTTAAAAGAGAATAATTTGATTAACTTTTTTCTTTCTAAATTGTCACATACTATTTCTGCATAATAAATATAAGTATATAAACAGTCCTTATGGCTAAGGTTTCTTTCCTCACAGTGCAGGGGGTTAGGGCTCAATCTCCTATTGAGAAAAACCTGTGAAATTTCATGGGCATTGATTTGTGCCCACACTGCAAAGCACTTGGAAGAGTTTCTAGCTGGTTTAATAACTATAGGTCTTTGTGACACTATTTTCCTAGCACACGATACAAAACATATGTTAGGGCACAAGAAATGCTGGAAGAAAGCCTGAAGACTGAGGTAGGTAGAAGGACTGAAATCTGATATCATTTGGTTCTTATAGCCTGCAGGAACCATTGCTCTGTTTATTCATAGTTGGAGTTAGGTCCTTCTGGAAGGGATCCTGACAACCATCCAGAATGAAAGCACTGTAAGAAATGAGGTGAGAGGACAAGAAAGATAAATTCTAAGCTGAAAATATAGAAAACCGTACAAGGAGAAGTTGTTGATGAAGTCATACATAGGGTAAAAGCTGCTCCTTTTCTTCATAGTGTTATGCTTCTGCCTACAAAAGCAGGAAGTAAACTGGTGTCTAATGAATGGAAGCACACAAATAGCCAACAAAATGCATCCAGTTCCTTTCATGTTTTGAATTTATTAAAATTTAAGGTTGATAAAAACACTGTAGGCTTGAGGTGGACATCAGGCTTCAGGTGGACATCTCCATGACTGCAAACTGTTCTTCAGATTTCATAAATAATGCTTTTTCAAGGAGTATCTGAGGATTGACATCCAAGATAACAGTTTTTATTCTTTTTTAAGACATTTTGAAAGAGGACATTCTAGTCTAGCTTCTGTTCAATATTTTTGCCTGTGGGATGCTAAATAACACTCAGAAAGATCTGAAGGTTCCTTAGTCACTTTTGTAAAATGTGCAGGTATCTATTTAAAAATGTTGTGCTAAAATGACCCAGGCAGTAATTTTCTTTTTTGATCTAGTACCACTATTGTTTATAAAATGTAATTTCATGATCAGTTTGAGAGGTCTTTACCTGATTAATTTCTTCCATCTGTAATGTTCTAATTTTGCTGTAGTTAACAGATTGACTTCAGTCTGAGTTTTGTTTTGAATGTACTGTGTTAGAGGGACAAGTCTTTCTGTGATAAATGTGCTCTCCAGGAAGTCAACTGTAATCACAAAGCACCTCTGAAGTTAGGTTGCAACTGCATTCTTTCTGAGACACAGGCTCTGCAGCAGGTGATGACGTGGACCTTTCACAGTCCTAAGGCCAAATAAACCAGTCCTGATCTTGGTAAGCATTATCACTAAACCTTTGAACAGGAAATCAACAATGCCTTAAAAATTGTGGGTGGAGGACGTAGATCTCTTTCATTTTCTACTGTTCAAATGATTTAATATTGTTAGAGATTTTCCTCTCCAGTGAAAGCTGCTGTATAAAATGAAAAATATGAATTACGACTGTATTCTGGGACAATACTGCTCTATGAATGGACTCCCTTCAGATGTTCAGATGTGCATCTCCCCTGGTCTCCTTTCAGCCACCTCCTCCAGTTCCACATCTTTTCCTTTAAGCACTTACTGGAGAAGATACCTAGTTCCAGATTTTTTCTCTTCTCTCCAGAGGAAAGGGAAAACAATGCCATGATTCTGTGGCAATTTCCAGATGAACAGAGGTATACAGGATTTGAAGATTTGTTTCAGAAATAATTTATTAATACATTAGTAATATCAACATCATCAAAAACGTCACCATCCTTATCATCATTATTATTGTTGTAATTGTTGCTGTATCACTTTGGTTGTTCATTATTCTTATTATTAACACTGCAGGAAATCCCAGTCTCATTTTTAGTTTGCTGTTAAGTATAATTCTTGAAAAACAGTGTCTTAAGTAACCTACCTAAATATAGTAAATACCTATCTAATTTTATTTAGAACCTGCGATTAAAACTCTGCCACTTCTTACTTACTTTATTTTGAAAATCTGTAATAATTTTTAAGGTAAGATCATGGGAAATCAAAGGTTGGGTGTAAGCCTGTAAGGAACCTCAGGATATTTCTCCAATTTGACTACGAGTCAGCTTTGTTTTTTAAGACTAGGAAAAAAAACAGCTCTTCCATCGGCCATTAAGACCTTTTCAAAAATAATTTTTTTAAAAGATCTTTTCATTAATTCCTCCAATTAGATATTTGTTGCATCATTGCAATATTAAAGAGCAAATTAATTGGCAGTTAATTTTTTTCTCAGCTAACATACAGTATAATTCAAATATACACTATATTGCAAAGAAAAGGCAAAAATAAAAAAAACACACAGTGCCTTACCAAAAGGAAACTAAATTAAAACAGTATACAGTTGGCTAATGACTACAGATGGCTTGTATTCTGCAGCACACTTTTTGAGACAAGATACATAAACTTTCTGAAAACCTTATCACTGTAACTGGTTACAGTTATTTTAACAAATAATAAGATCACAAAAAAATCTTTTCACAGAAGGTAGTCAAAATGGTAAATGGTACATTAGGATAAGAACTAAGTTCCAAGGAGATTCTTATTCATGAAAACTGCTCAAGAAACTAATACAGTGTTAATATTTATAATCTAACATGAAACTCCAGAAAACATCATCCTAACTTCATTGACTTGCATTTTATAACTTAACTTTCCTCCTCACCATCTTTCTCTTCTACCCATCTCATTTAATCTGAAAAACTTCACTTTGTCTTCAGTTTCATATCTAATGATATGAACTGGCCATTGCCTTTCTGAAGTTGTGCAATGTACTTAAATAATGTGAATTAGTAAAGTTGCAGCTCAAGTCCAGTGACAATTTGTAAATGATGGTGCAGACAATGGGAATCCAACTCTGAGTTGGGAATCCAAGTCAAGATCCCCTAATTTCATTATGTCTTTTCTACAATGTGCAAAATCTAAACAAAAAAGATCTCAAAAGACTGGGAGTTTCAAAAACACTGAAGGGAATCTCAACAATACTTTAAATAATTGCAAAGATGGATTACTGCTGAGATGCTTTGGCTGCACAGAACTTTTTTTATTTTCTGGAGATTCATCAGTTTGCATAAATGTAATTGATAAAAAGCTGAGACTCACCAGAAAATATCAGCTTGTGCATTGTAGAAATCTCACCTGAGTCATTGTTCAAAAGAGATTGAGAAGACACTGTCACCAGTTTGGATACGACAACCAACACTGCTTACACCAGGTGCCCCTTTCCTGTTTAAAGAAAACACCCTTTTCCCTTTTGTCCTCCTGACTGGAAAAATGTGTTCCTGACTGAAAACATGTGTATTATGGTCACAGCAACAGGTTGAGTTTGCGGCCATGATTTCCATAGGATGGATCAAGAACAGGACTTGCTCTGTGGGTACTCCAAGGATTTACTTATCGCTTGATTTGCATAACTTATCCCCTTTTCTCAACCCTTCATTTTGCCACTCTTCTACTTCCCTTTCTCTGCTTCAATTTTCTCCCAAACAAACAACCTACCAACATTTGTTTTCACCACTTTGGTCTTAGTCCTCTCCTCTCCTCGAGTCTCCTCTCCTGTCATTTCCTCTCCTCTCCTTGAGTCTCCTCATCTGTCATTTCCTACATTCTGTTCAGTTGCAGTTTAACTCAGCCCAGAGCCTAGAAATCACCTTGTTATTCACCTACAGCTCTAACTTTATTTTTTATTTACTGTATGGTTTGATATCCCAATTTTTTCTGTAAATTATTAAAGAAATAATATTGTTCAGAAGTATAGTTCAGTTACACATTTCAAACTTTCACATGAATTATGATTTTAGCAGTGAGTGAGATTATATCTAAATAACAATATAGAAACTCTTTAAATTCCTAGCTTAATTGCAAAAAAGTTGCTCCTCTTTACAGTAAGACAAGATCTATGTAGTAATTCTACATGCATAAACCTTGAGCCTGTAAATTATAAACATTCTCTCTAGCATAGAAGAACCAATCTGTCAAGTTTTAACTTATGCAAAAAACTTATAACACATTTATAAACTACAAACTCACTGTGACTTTTGAGAAAACATTGTTAAGGGACTGAAGAGTACAGGAAGTCCTGCAAGACTGCAACTGTCTGGATGCTTAGGAATTGCACAGATATTTGATTGACTGCTGGTGGGAGAAATGTATAAGAGGAGAATCACAGTGAGCTTTCTCTATGTTCCTCTGCCTAGGCAATGGTTCTTGACTGTTGTACATAGAGCCTTGGAATAAACAGGGGAACTTTGGCTCCCTTCTTGAGTTAATGTTTCCAGCATGAAGCCTGCAGACACTTGAGACACAAGCAGTTCTTAGGCAAAAATTGATTAAACCCCAAATATAATAATTATAAAGTCATTCCCCATGGATTGTTATACCCAGAGGCATTGCTTTCCTCCAGCTATCTTATTCTGTGTGAAATTACCCACAGAGATGATATCCACCTTTCCTTTCCAGTTGGGCAGGGAGTCATTTATATTCCCTTAAGATTTGTCTCATCTCCCTTGCAAAAACCCTGTTTAAAAATATTAAAAAATATGTTATCAAGTTAAATATTTAGTACCACTGAAATAAGAAAAATTACACAGAAAAAGAAATAAGATTATTTATTACACTCGTGCCTTCATATTGTGGATAATTTTAATATTGTCTTCTTAACAGAATATTTTTTTTTTATTTTGAAGTATCTATGTCCCTTCCCAGCTTATTCCTAATGTTCATTCTTGCTCTTGAAATGCACTGCAAATTGCCATTAACTTAAAAAATATGTTGCTCTTCAGGCAATTGTAAATACAATTGCTGATTTCTCCACATGTCCTGCTCTTTGTTCAAGACTGTTTCATATACACAGGCACATCTGTATATTAATAAATTCTAAATATTGATATAGATATTGAGAAAAAATCCCTTTGTTATATTTTATATGGTCTTAAATAAGAGACTTCATTTAATGCATATAATGATGGATTATTAATTCAATCAATACAGCAGACATAATTATTAAACAGAATTAATATCCTTTAATATAGAGAAATTGCTATAAGGCAATACAGAAAAATATAGCATATAACCATAATGAAATAGTCTTTAAATAACTTATTTTTACGGTGATTCACACAGAAAAAAATGCAGTTATATTTGGAAGCCATGTGGAATTTATTATGAATCACACCCCCTCTATAGCCAGTTAAACCACACTACACAGACCCCCTAATACTGAGAACCCATCTGACCTACTTGAAACTCATTTGCCATGATGCAAGGGATTACAAATTACTTCTTTCAAGTTTTCTGACTTAAAAACTGACAAATAACATGGAAAAGTTTATAGCCCTGTATCTCCTTTTATCTAGTGTACTTTTTTCCTGTTGAGTCTTAAAGAAGAGCTGTATTAATGGGTACATTAAGTAACAAAATGCAAATCTAACATATAAGAACCATTAGATTTTTAGGGGCACCAGGTATTGCTAAGTGAATATGAATATGAAATGGTAATGGAAATCCACTGATTTTATTGTAAAATAAAGAGTAGCAAGACAGTAGCATGCTTCTAAATGCTGGAAACTAAGAGATAACAGGGTTGAGTCATAATAGTATACAGGAGATTTTATAATCATGTATTGTTTTTCAAACACTAAATTTATGCATTTTGATATATTTTATATGGATAAAAATTAGGAATATTTGTTTATTTCCATGTTACGACATCAGTATATAAGTGTGCTTTGAAAGCATAAATTAAAAGTTCTTCAATCATGTGGTTTCCTTCTCTTCATTACTTCAAATTATCTAAAAATTATCAGACATTTCACTAAGAAACTCAAATCCAAACGGAGTACTTTTTTTTTATATCTTTTGACTTTTAGCAACAAGACATTGAAACTTTCACTTATGCCATTAGTTTTTCATTTTTCTATTTTTTATCATAACTCTGCTGTGTATGGATCACAATGTTGCCTCTTTAAAATGGATATGATAACTCTTCAAGAAAGGTTAAATCAATCTGAATAATAATAAAAGTAATTCAGATTCAGACATACAAAACAGAAACAGAGACATGCAAGAGCAGCTTGTAAAACATCAAGGATTTATGCCCTGACAAGCACAAGAAGTTTTATTTGTGTGACTTACAAAGACTGTAATTTTTCTTTTGTACTTAAATGTTATAAGACTAATGACTGGCCATAACACGCATTGTGGAAATGTATGCTGGCTCTCTCAAAAGCTGATCCTGCAGCTGGAATGAGGTGCCAGCAGCAGCACAAGCAGCATTTAAATTAACAGAAAAGGCATGGGAGAGGGCACAAGGACTACAGGAGAATCCATTTGATGGAAAACAGAAATTCTATCCACTCAATATATTACTTAACAAAAAGTTCTTACATTCACAGTCTTTAAAAAATGTAATTTTATCAATTTTTACTATTCTTGTTTATGCATTTGCAATTGACATGCTTTTTGTGATTCCCTTTTGGCAGAACAAATGAATGTCAGATTTCATTTTGAATTTCTGGCCTCTGTAATGAGTATAATACATATGAATAACCAAAGTTGCTCTCTCTATCATTCATTCTTACTGAGGTTTTTCTTCTTTGTTTATATAGATGAATATTCATTAGGTCAGAGAAAGAGACTAACTTTCCACTTTACCAATAATGGCAGTCACCTTGAATACAAAAGATGAAGCTTCAAAATTACTGTTTGAAATCATACAGAGCAGAAAGACAAACCAAGGTCTCCAGTGTTCTAGGTGAGTCACTTTTACTCCTGGCTTAGTCACACATAAGGATAACTCTTGTTGCCTACCTCTTTCTAGTTAAAATTTCATTTTGAACTGGAAATGTTTCAGAGAGAGAAAATTGTGTTGGAATTTGAGCTTATTTTGTTCTGATGTCATGCACTATGTTACCAGAAAAAAACACACAAAAATATTTTTCAACAGCATTTTAGTTTTTTTTATTCTCAGCCTTTTTAAAAATACTCTGTTGTATTAAAAAGACATGGTACCACTGAAAAACTGTGGACTATATATTGTAGATTTTTCTTGTAGTAACTTTTTAATTGATAATCAACAAAAAGGAAAATACAATTGGAAAATCATTTGGTATTACATGTTTATTATTTTCTGGAAATAAATAAGGCCGTCTGAAGAAACATTTGCATGGTAGTCCAGCTCACTAATTTATTTACCCTTAATGGTATTTCTACCTCTCAGTCAATGTGATGACTTTTTCTGGTGCTCACCTGACAGATCTGCCCGTTTTTGTTCCAAACTAGCCATACAATCCCCTTGTCATGCATACCCAGTACATACTTTAGGAAGGGAAAAACTTTTCTGAGATAATTTTGTAGGGAAAGATCATTTTACGTTTGCATATGAGAAGAGAAATGATGAAGATCTGTTGGTATGAAGACTTTCTGGATGTCATTTTGAGGATATCCAAAATTAGGGAGGGAGTTTGTTGTCATCCTTCTCACATTCCCCAACCATATTCAGTCCCTTAACTTCTGAGAGAAACACGGAGTAGCACACGCTCATCTTGTAGATGCAATTTTCTCTTACTCTTGATAATATTCTTCATTGTATACAATTTTATTTAAGCTAAGACAGTAAACTACTTTTATGTCCCTCCTGTAAAGTTATTTTAAATTAAATTTCTCTTGAGCTCTATATGCATTTTAATCTTGGGAGTGCTTTTCTTTGCTTGTTTAATTAGGAAGAACAGAAAAAAGTACTGAAGCATTGTTCTGTCAACTTCTGAAAATTAGAAAACCAATCAGGATTGTTTTGTAGAATCTAATTTATTGATATTCAAGACTCATGAGCCAGCTCTGTAACATTCAAAATACTTTATACTTTTCTCTACTTTCTTATGAAATGCATTTTCAGGTTTACTATGCAAGAAGATTTTGGTTTGTTGCTCATCTGTGTTAAAGCTTGGAACATGAGCATGAAAATATCAGTTGTAGAAGAAGGTTGTATAGTTCATTTGCTATAGATGTCTATTTTTCTCACTCCTCTCTGAGCTGATTTATATGAACATTTATGAAGTGATAGAAAGATTAAATGTAGAAGCAAACCTTAGTGCTAATTAGATAGAGTTCCTATTACAGTGTAGAAAAACTTTATAAGAGTAAGAGGAAAACAAAATAATAATTCAAAAGTATGTGTTGTTTTAATGCCAGATACACATTCAAGTTAATTTTTGACAGGCTAGATTTCTAAAAGAGTTTAGATCCCAGGGATTCTTCAGTCCTTCAAGACAATTCTTATCAGATCCAGTGCATAGGTACATTATATGAAAATATTTCAACAAGATATGAATGCCCATGTCATTCAAAAGTATTCTATCCCTGTACCATTTTCTCCAATGCAAAAGAATTAGAATGTATTCAATCTAGCTGATTGTGTCTCTTTTTATTATTGATTTACTTCATATTTTGTAATAACTGAAAAGAAATAGTTATTGAATTATCCGTAGAGTCATGCGTTTTTAAAATTCAAAATACAATATATCTGGTATGAAACTGTCTCTTTCAGGAGTTTTCAGTTTTATTTTCTCCTTACATAGTTATTTAGCCAACTTCTTCATTATGGTATGTTTGTATGAGCAAATATATACACATTAAAAAAAAAGTGTACCCCAATGGGCACTTACACCATGATTCACTTGAAGCAGCCTGCAGGAGGTTTAATTCCCATTTCTGAGACTGAATAACTGAAAAGTTATTAAACTGATAAAGTTTTAAATGACTGGTTAATGCTCTGCTAAAAAAACCAGTCCTTGTACACAAGTGTCCTTGTGTCCTTATATTTTGTGTGCATGTTTATACAAGTATATAAAAATAGGTATAAAATACACCTTTAATTAACATGTCTTAATTGCCTCTTCTGCATAGTAGATTTGAAAACATTCCTACCATTGGAACTAGACAATAATAGAGTTAATACACATGTACAGGCCAAACTGAATTCTGTCCTTTCATCTCAATTAATGACATAGACATAGAGATGAAGTGCACCCTCAGTAAATTTGTAGACAACACCAACCCAACTCATGTGGTTGACACAATTGAAGGATGAGATGTCATCCAGAGAGAGCTGGACAAACTGGAGAGAAGTGGGTCCATGGGAACATCATGAGGTTTGAAAAGACCAAGTGTAAGGTGCTGCACCAGAGTCAGGACAACTGCTGTTACCAACACAGCCTGGGGGATGGACAGATCAACAGCAGCTCTGCTGAGAAGGACTTGGGTGTGCTGGTGGATGAGAGGCTGGACATGACCCAGCGAAGTTTACTTGCATCCCAGAAAGGCAATTGTACCCTGGGCTGCCCCCAAAACAGTCTGGCCTGCAGGGTGAGGGAGGGGATTCTGCCCCTCTGCTCCATTCTTGTGAGTGCTGCTGATCATTTGGGGCATATCCAGAGGGCACCATCAAGATGACCAGAGAGATAGAACATCCCTCCCTCAAGGAAATGTAAGATAATTTGATTTATTGAGCCTGGAAAAGAGAAGGCTTTGTGGTGTGAAAGCTAGTTGCAGCTTTCCAGCACCTGAAGGGACCCTACGAGAAAGAAGGAGAGGGATTATTTACAAGAACATGTAGTGACAGGACAAGGGGGAATATATTTAAACTGAAAAATGGCAGGTTTAGACTAGGTATTAAGACAAAATGCTTTACTGTGAAGGTGGTGAGGCACTGAAACAGGATACCCAGAGAAGTTATGCATGTCCCATTACTGGGAGCTCAGGACCAGGCTGGATGGGAGTCTGAACAAGTGGTCTTGTGTCCATGACAGCGTATTGGAAACAGATGATCTTTGAGGACATTTCCAACCCAAACAGTTTCTAGGATTCTATGATTCTACAATCAACTGACAATGCAAAATACCCTGGAAATATGAAAAATAGCCGCTCATAGACAGACTATGATAGGTTCTGTTGAAATGAAAATCTTGTAAACACTTTTAAACAGGAACAATCTGTGTAAGTCAGAAACTCAAAGAATTAGCTTTCATAGCAACAGAACCATGTGTGTTATATTTTTCACCCCCTTTTCCCTTACACTGAGGATAATATTTAATGCTATAAATTATTCTGTTCCTTGTTAGTTTGTAGTCTATCCAATAGTCTCTCAAATTCTGCTAGAAAGCAGCAGAAATGTATGGCCCCAATACACTTGTCTTACTTCCCAGCACTTTTTTGGGGTCACCACAATGTGTTTTTTTCCCTGCTGCCTTAACTCACATCATTCCTTGATCTTCAAAAAACCAAAATCAGAACAGAACAGAGCTTGGGAGGGACAACTTCTTTATTATATATTCATGTATATGTTCCCTTATATTTTAAATGTTGAATTAAAATTAATTGCATTTGGACAGGCTTGGAGGCATTTTTGTTTATTTGTTTGTTTTGAGGGGGTTTAGGGTTTTTTTGTTTCTTTTTTTTCGTAATTTTGTTGTGGGTTTGGAGATTTTTTTTTCTTCTGTTTTTGCTCACTACGAGAGCCAAAGGCTACTATCTCATTAATGACTTTTTTTCTCCGTCACCATAATTAAGAGTCACTAAGCCTATCTTGCAGTCCCTGAGGGACAAGGGATTTCAAGAGAGTATGAATGAATATGTTAACATCTGAATAGAGAAGAGACTTGACCTTGGCACAGTGAGATGTTTTCATGCTCAGCTATAGCACTGCTGATACTTTTCTTTAATTTTCTTTTAGAAATACACAGCATTTCAGAGCTTGAACTCAGTAATTAGAGGTGTTTAATCCCTAGAGATGCATAGCCCACACACACACCTCTGAAGATCATTCACCATTCAGCATACTCAGAGTTCTCTATGCTCAAACAATTGCAAAAATATGTGGCAATTTTAGGTCATTACCACAAACTATTTTAATACATAAATATAATTTCTTCCTTGTAGATTTAAACAAATTTTTTAAAAACCAAACTAAATAATTTCTTTTCTGTAGGATACTCAGAGTTCTATTTTAAAAGATGGAAATATGATATTTAATGATTATCATTAGCTTTTCTGACTTTTCATATTTATTTTCCTCAGAAAAGGAGCACTTTGCTGAGCTTGTCATAGACAAAGCAAAGCATTGCTCTATGACTTCTGTTTTTGCAAAATATTGAAACTTTACAAAGACAACAGCCCTCCTGCTGTCTTTGGGATGTTTCCTCCTACTTTCTAAAATAGTAGTGAAAACTAATCAAAAAGAAATCAATAACAGAAGCTTTAAAATGTGTTCTTTATCAGCTATGTAGTGACCAAGGAGATGGCTTTCTTCTACTGGAGACACATGGCACTATAAGTAGCCATTTTTAGTCAAGCAAATAGATGCCTCCGATTTTGACAAATGAAGTACTTTATATTTTTATGCCAGTATTTTCTTAATATAAAATGATTAGGTACATGACATTGATTTTTTTGAGCCCTGCTATTGTAATGACATGTTCTTGCTTTGAAAAATCCAATCAGACTTTCCAGGGAGTACTTAGAATATGTACAATTAAACATGCAAAATCAACTTTCAGCATAACAGTTTGCATTTCACTTTCAACGCTCGTGTAGGTTTTGAGCTCTACTTGTACCTGAGACTTGATTCTGCTTCAGGTTTTCTTTTTCTCAAAATTTGCTCTGCATAGAACTTTTTTACGGCTACATCACCAGTAAATAACCTGCTTTAATGTTTACATATGTTTCTTCTATATTTTTTAAAGTTTTTGAATCTTTTTTCTTGGTGATACAAAAAGAGATCAAAATATTAAAAAAACAACATCATAAATACATCCTGCAGAGACAGGCTTTGACCCAGACATTTTGTGCTTTGGATGTAAAGCAAAGAAGTGACAAAATAAAACTAACTTATTTTGGTTTGTTTTCAAACAGTCATTAGATTACATAGCAAATATATAGCAAAAAGTATTTTTATTGCTTGTAATTAATGGAGAAGTTTACTTCCCTTTAGTAGAAAAGCAAATCAATATCTACATATTCATAATTTGTCAACATTTATTCAGCAGGAAACAGTATTATGGTTTATGGCTTTCATTCTAACTGGAAATGAGAAGCTTCTAGAGAGTAATATTAATGATCATTAAGGTACAGTAACATAAATGCAGTAGCAAAATAAACTCTTGATAAGTCTTAAGTTTCTTATCCTTATCAGATTTACTTAAACATGTAGATTTGCAAAGTGAGTAAATGAAATTAGAAAAGAGTTTAATTCCTTGTAGTACCTGCCTCTATCTTAGGCATTTAGTTGCTTGGTTGCAAGCTAGGTGGCCATATGTGTTTTCTGGATGCTTTTGGTAACACAACAATTAGCTATCTTGGCCACTTCAGTCAGCTTGGCCACAAAGAACATTTCAATCTGGTATTTTATTCCTTTTAGCTGATCATATTTAGTTAGTCAGTACAATGCAGATTCTGTGAAATTAGGGAAATGTACTCAAAAAAACATAAAATAGACCATTCTGTGAGTTTTCTGTACCCGAATTATTGGCTCAAATGCAATACTGTATTTAAGAATGTTTTGTTAACACTTGATATAGTTACATATCACAACTAAAATCTGCAGTAACATTTTCATACCTATAAGAGAGAACAGCAATTTCTCAACTGACATATTAAACCACTGGATAGCAAAAATTATGAATCTCTTTTCTGAAACATGTAATATTTCCACAAAGCTCTGGAGTTATCCTACTTATTTTCAGAGAATGCATAGAAAAAAATTGTAATAAAGACTTTTTTACTAAAAGAGAAGAAATTTCTTCTTACAATAAAATCCAACCTTACAACTGTTTTTATGATTCCTTTTAAACATGTAGAAGTACTACAACAGCTTGTAAAAGCCAACTTTATGCAAGGTTTGAGACTATGGATTTGATTTTGCATGGTTTTTTTGTGGCACTGCCACATCAATTGTTTTCAATTGTACATTACCCACGTTAATTTATCTTCAGAAATAACAAAGAATGGGTCTAATTTTACTATCATCAAAGTCCCCATTACCAACATAAATATGGGTAGGACTAAGTCCAAAAAAGGAAGATTACCTGGATTTTCCATTTTAAACTGTGTTTATGTTCAATTTAGTAGTAGTCTTTTATAAAGTAGAGCCAAAAAGAGTCTCCTCCAAAATAATATTTAAAAATAACTGCTGTAGATTATCATATATTCCAATATAGTGAAAGGAAAATATGACTCTATAGTAATAGTAATACAAAATGCTACAAAATGTGCATCTTCCCTGGATTCAACAATCTAGCATTTACAGTGAACAAAAAGGAGGAATTTTGACTGAATCATCTATTAATCTTCATCTCCAGTCTTTTTCTTACTTCTGTCAAGATCTCCTTGATTGCAATCCTGTCCTCCAGCATTGCTACAGTACTTCCTAATCTGCCTTCATCTAGAAATTTAGTACAACAGAAAGCAAATCAGAGATAAAGCCAGCAAAATGAGACCTAAGACAGAGCCTTGAGTATCATCAGTCAATATATCCTTTCTAGAAAGAAATTAGCAACTCTTCTCTATTTCACTCGCTTGTTTACAAGATTTAACACAGAAAAGGCCCGAAATTCAAAATACATGGTTACTGTTTCTTCTTTACCTAAAAAAAATTAATTTACTTTTATAATAATAATTAATATAATTTACTTTTGACAAACCATATTGATATTATCTCCTTCCTGTTACTATATACTAAAAATTATTTTTCCTGTTTCTGGAAAAATGTCTTTTTATCTAAACTTTCTAGTGTAATGGGCTATGGTAGGTGTCCTCAAACATTGTTACTCTACAGTTTACTATTTGCCTTATTGTGTGTTGCATTAATCCATGCCTTGTTGCATTAATCAACATCTAATGACAAATGTAAAGTTAAGTATCACTAAAATGCACACTCAACTCATAAATCATATAAATTTACTGTATAGGAATCTTATACACACCTTTATATTGTTGTTTTCCTAATAACAAACAGTGTTTCTTGGAAAAGTTCCCTATTTTTATGTTGAATACCAGATGCTATTTTGGTTGCAGAAATTTGAAGTTATTTTCTTAACTGTTTGGAATGTATCACTGGTCATATATCATATTGCCCTGTGAAAGGGCGGGACTTCCTCTGACATAATTACAGAATTTTAAAAATGTGGCAGCCAGGCTCCCTCTATAGGCACTGGAGAGAAAGCAGCCCCTCTCAAAGGCTTTGTCACTTTCAGATTTACACCTCAATTTTTCATCTTCATTGACCAGAGAAGTAGTTTTTTTTATATTTCATTTGATGAAAAGGTCAGAGAAATGAATGCCAAGATGTAGTGTTAAAGGTAGTACTTATCTCGGCTGATAAAACAGTTAACTGTCAGTTGGTAGGGGCTACACCACTTAGGCATTCCTAGCCTTCATGTGACACTTTGAGGGAACTTCTGAGGCTTCAACAAGTCTCATGAAACTCATAAAAACATCCTCCAATATGGTAAAACTACAGGTATTCTTGAAATAGAGTTAATAAAATATTTTTGGATCATTACATAAGAAAATTAAATGTGGTGCCAAAATACTCAGAGAACCAACACAAAACTTCTCACTACTTATTGTAACTGCATGTATATTTTCTGTATATTTCTGACTTAGAAATTTATTCTTAGGTTGTCAACTCAAATTTTTATGTTTATTCATATGTTTATGTTTTGCAAGATCTATCCCTATTCAAAAGAACTTTGACTTTGAAGTGTCAACACCAGTAAACTACACTGACTTAAAAATACATTTTTTTATACATTACTGCTGAAAGACATGTCTCTGCTCCTTACAGGACTTCACAGTTATTTTACTACTTTGGAATGAAGAATAAAAATTATATACATCTTCTCTATGACATCATTCATTTGTATTCATTAATGATTTGAAACATTTCTGAGGGAATCATGAATAATACTCTTAATCTTGAGTTGCAATTGTCTCCAACCCACTGTGTGCAGCAGCTAAATGAAAGAAAAATAATGTTGATAAAGTTGTTCATATTGGACAAGAAACAGGATTTCCTTTTAAGAGTGCTGGCATCATGCAGCTGTTTACAGTCGTCATTTGATAAGCTTGATAGGGATGGAAATAAAAAAAATCTTTTACACTGAGTACTGTAGGAACATGTTTGAAAATATAGTGCATTTGAATCTACTGCTCTAGAAATCTTCTTCCTAGAGGGCAATGTGGGAGTCTTGAAAACCCCACCAGAGTTTAATTCCAAATTCCCTGGAGATGTTGTGCCAGACTTCTCTGTTCCTTCTCTTTGATGCATTTAGTTTTGTAAAACTTGCAGTATATTATTAATAAATTATATAAAGTAAGAAACAGAGAAAAAAAGCTATTAAAAAATTTATGACACACGAAACTTACACATTAAGTAGATAGAAGTATCACCAAGATCTGCTTACAGGATTTTTTATTGAGTTTTCTTACCAAGAAAAGTTTGAGACAAATCTTCTAACAAGTAGCCTTGTAATTGAATCAAGGTTTTCTGGTAGCTTTAGTTATCTGCTTTCCCTAGATTTTGGAATATTTACCAGTCAGAAGCCTTCATTGTGTTACTTAGAAAACAATGAAGAGTGAATACAAATAGAAAGATATCCTTGAGTACAAATAGAAGTGTCATCTGATATGCATAAGACTGGTTTTCAAAATTTGTAACAGAAAATGCTTCAATGGAATAGTTTTCAAAGTGCATTTAGATATATTTTATTTGTTTTTGCTGATTCTTTGTTAAAAATGAGCCAAAATTCCCAGAAGTAAAAGCAATCCCTCTAGCATGTGTTGCAGCTCACTGCTTCGGACAATTTGTTTTACACATCTTTTAAGGACTTGATTCTCTTGTGCAGTTGTTTTAGCTCTGCAAAGATAGCATCTGCTGTCTCTTTGCCCAGGAAGCACTTTGCACAAGAGGCACACAAGCAGAAAGAGGCATGTATTACTGGCATGGAGTCTGGTGAAATCACTCCTGAAGTAGGTAACTATTTGCTGTTGCTAAAGGTGTCAAAATGTAGTTCACTCTGATCCATTTGTGGGATTTTTTTTTCTCTGCAGGTTTGCAATTACTTTGCATTCAGTATATATCAGCCTGAGATTATAGGCAAACCTGGACTACATTTTAGAAAGGCTGTTAATATAGAAGACAGAAACCATCATAGGAATGTATTATCAATTTTTCCTTCAAAGACTGTTTGACCCAGTTTTATAGCTTTTCTCATAACCCTAAACTTAACCTCCCTAAAGATAATTACAGACTGTAATCAATATATTTATAATAGCTTTAACTTTCATAGAGATAGAGGTAGTTATTTGCTTTGATCCAATAGAAGATTAATTTGGCTTTTAAAAATTATTTTTTCTGAAGGAAAGTTAACGAAATAAAATAAATAAATAAAAGTAAGATACTGATTTACTGATCTTGAATTCAGGCTGATACCTTGGAGGTTGTGTAATGTTTTGTTCCAAAGTTTCCAAAGGTTCCAAAATTTCACTTTCAAAGCTGGTACCTGAATAAAAATATGGGTCTTTTGTTTGCCATGAAGGCAAAAATAGCGTATTTTATCTGGAGAGTTTTTTTTATCAGCTGTGTAGTTAAACAATTTAGTACTGTGTATTTCATGTCTATGGCTTCTAAGTTATCTTAAAAAGCATCTAAAATTCACCAGTCGTAAGATTAATCTCTGTGTGTGATAATAGAACTAAAAGTTCACCTCAGATAATGGCTACTCTTCCCCCCATTTTTGTAGACACCATCTGAAGACAATATTTATCTCATTACCTTTGTCCAAGGAAGAGTACTTTTTAAAAGGTACTTTTAAAAGGAACTACCTATGAGTACACAAAGCCATAGAGTAATACAAAGAACAGCAAAGAAAAGATATCAGATCTATTAGAGTACAGCCAGGGCTTACTTGTTTAGGAGCACTAACTCTTCTAAGGAAAAAAAAAAAAAAAAAAGAAAAGGGGTGAAACATATTACATTCAAAAGCTTTTAAGGTTTTAGGACTGAATAAATTACTTACGAGGGAATATTTGATTATTACGTAAGGGAAAGCATGTTACAGTTCTTATATGAAAAAGAGATTAGGACATGATTAACATCTGTCTCCACAATTTTGTTAGATTTATTTTTTCTTTGTATTTTTTTTATTAAAGAATTTTTCTCATTCTTACTTGAGGAGCAAGAGGGTGGAAAAAAGGTCAGTTTGTGATAAAGGCTGTAAGAGAAGCACAGTGATTCTATGCATTAAGAATGTAAAAACCATTCAGGCTTGGACAGGATTATTCTAAAACTAAGAAGTACTTTTACCTGAATGTTCAACCCTAAACACCTCATATGGTTTGAAGGACAGAGACTACTTTCCTGGTTGTCTTTTCAGGCTTTTGGAGGAACACTGGACCAAAACTCATCCAAACCAATTGAGAGTGTCTAGGAGCTCATTCATTAAGAGCTTCTTCTTAATGGGGCCAGCTTCGATGGAAGACTTTTTCTATCAAACCTCATTTGATTAAATTTTAAAAAAATAGAAAAATATTTTAAAATAAAAAATAATTTTGGAATTGAAAACAAATGGTAGGACTTCCTATTTTTGCTGAAATAATAAATAAATGTATTTTTAAAGTAACTCCAACATTAGAGTCCTGAACGTGTTTGTGTTTAGCGTAAGTCGGTCCATAATTTTAAGTTCCATTGAAATCACTCCTATTATCTAAGCTGATAATAAAGGTCATTAAATAAAATAAAAACTGAGAAAAGAAAACAATTACAGAAAGTTGGAAACAAGAAGTTTGAGCAAGAACAAGTGGCCAAGTCAGTAAAAAAACTATGAAATATATTAGCCAATCTAAGTGGTAATGGTATATAAGCAAAACTTTTTCCTGTTACAGTGCAAATAATAATGAAAGGAAATATTAAGGAAATATTATATAAAGGCCTTTACAATTTTTCTCAATTTTGTTTGTATAATTAGATGATTATGCTTACTAGATGAAACTAGATATACAAATGAGGAATCAAACCCTTCAAAAACCTTTTTCAGACCTTTAAGAAACAGGTTGGCTTACTCCAAAAAATTTTTATAAGTCTCAAATCTAAATAGCTGCTTATATTCATAATGTTGCATATATTAGCTCTGCTTTTTTTAATACACAGAAATAATATTTAAAAAAACTAAAAGCAAAACCACCCTCCAAAAAACCAACCAAAAAACCAAACAAAATACCCCCACAGAAACAAACATCATGAAAAATGCAATACTTATTTGTTCCTTCTCTTAAAAAAAATAAATATAAAGAGACAATCAAGCTGCTCCCTACAGTTAGTAGCTGATTATTCTTAGTGATTGTTTGAGAGCTGAATGAAAGTTGAATGAACACAGGAAGCAGATGATAATCTTTTAAGTAATCTGCATATACTATGATTCCATAGTGATGGAATTATTGTGCAGGAATATAAGCCAGCACTGAGAAACCATGTACGTCTACACCGTGCACTCTAAAGCAGGACGGCCACGTTAGACAAAACATGCAGCAAAGGTAGGAGCCTACTTCTAACCACGGCTCACCAGCCTTCAGAGAGTGCTGCAAGAATCCCTCACTCCAGTGTCTGTAGCAGGAAATTCTCTGTAATAGCACAGGCAGCAGCGGCAACAACCTGCTCTAGGTGGCCCTGCTTGTGCACAGGGATTGGACCAGATGATGCCCAGAAGTTCCTTTCAACTTCAACTATTCTATGATTTTGTGATTCTCTTAGGAAATATTCTAATTTTCATAAAAATGTACTGTTTCAAATGTAAGCCCACTACATCCATTTGAACATATTAAAATGACAACTTCTCATTTTTTCTGGTTTGTTTTTCCAGATCTACCAGAGCAGTGGACTGTAGGTTTATGAACATTATCAAAGATTAAAGTTTGAGCTGGATTTAAAGTCAAGGATGTAACTCCACAGATAAAACTAAGTTTCCAAAAGCTGTGAGAATTAAAATTCAATCTTTATTTTCTGCATTCATTATTTCTTTTTAAACATTGTCTATTGCTTCAGTTAGCACAGCTCTTTGATGCAGAATGTTTTGCTATAGGCTAAGTGAAGTAATTTGCATCCTATTTTCAAGCTCAAAATGCTTCCTTTTCATTATAATATGGAATGGTTTTATAATTTTAAAGATAGCTACAAAAATTTACTTTGTTGAACTTATATTTAATTAGGACAAGAAGAAATCAAAGATTCCAAAAAGGATTCATTAGATTTTTTTCAGATGAAGCACTCAAACTCTTTTATTTAATATCACTAGACTTTCCTGTCAAATTATGTCACAATTTGCTCCTCTTTCTCTGTCCTCTAGCATCTATTTGTGCTCCATCCAACAACATAAGTCAGTTTGATTATAAAGATGAGATGTGAAATGGAACCCAACTACAAAACTTTTCTTCATCCACTGCTTTTTCTAATGTAAAACAAAATAAATATCATGCATTTGCATTAACAGAAAAAACTATTATTATAGGATTTATTTCCAATCTTATCAGAAAGATAAAAAATAGGCTGATCACATACAGGAATGACAGTGGTATAATGCTTGGGTTCTATTTTCTTTTGATATTTTCTCTCTTAGAATTGTGGTAGGAAATCTATTATGCCTGTTTTTTTCTTTAATGTATAAAGTCAGGTTCTATTTCTGGGTCAATGGCTATCTTATTTTTCTTCAATATAACTTTATTTTCCTCCTTTATCACCTTTTCTTGTCTGGCATGTTCTAATTTTTTAAACCATGTGATTCTTTACCTGTCAGGAATTGAGAAAAGCATAAGAAACACTGAAAACATCCAGTGTTTTTGTAGAAGAAAGCAAGCAAAAAAAGCAGAATATAACTATGGTATCACTTGCCTTTTTTTATTAACCTAAAAAACTAAAAATGTGAATAAATGTTTTCACTTGTAAATGAAAGATGGAAAATTAAATGTTCCTTGTTTTTGTTTCTTTCTGTAGTGTTCCAGGTAGAGCAACAGTCTGCAATATTAGCTTTACAGCTGTTTCCTCCATTTGCTTCCCATGAGGCTCTGTAACACATTTTGTCTCATCAATTTAGCACGGTATCCAACTTCTGAATACTCAGCACTTAGTTTTGCTTGTTTTTAAACATTTTCCTAAGTAGTTCCTAGTGTTGTACACATATTAGATCAATTGTGACATCTCTGCTTATGACTGCAGGGCCAAAGTTGTGGCTTGTATAAAGTCTGAGCAATTGTACTTTGTGACTGAATGTAGGGAAGAGTTGAAAAGGTGAAATTCTGTCTCCAAATTAGGTTTAAAGTGTGTCTGTAATGCAGCAGTGCTTTCATCCATTCAACCCTATAACCCCTGCGAATCCCCTGTTGTCAGTCTGGCATGTGAATAGTGCATAAAGCCTAACCTCCATTACATTACAGATCCCAAATTAATTTCACATGACCTGAAGAGATCCTAGTCAGCTCTTTGCACCAAGCGCTGAAGTTCAAGCCACCCTATACAAGCCAATTATTCAGGATGTACAGGGCAACTCGTCTGAATAAGGGTATGTGTTGAGAGCTGGATTTTACTGACCAGGACTATTAGATTACCTCTCTTGAGTGAAATTCTTCCATGTAATAAAATGCCAAGAATATCTAGGGACCTACTTATAATATCATTAATGATTTGATTATTTTAGTCAGTTTCAGCATTACTATTTTTTGCATTCAAATTATATTGTTATTTATTCCAGCACATATTACATATAATCCACTTGTTTAGCATTCTAGTTCCTGTTAAGAACATGCTGGACAAGAAAAAAGTACAGAAATACAAAGAAGTACACATGCATATGTGAAGCGAATTGTATAAAGGACAAGGATCTTATCCCCAGCAACTCAGTGCTAATTTGGACTTAAAAAATAAAGTTGACCTGATTTTCACAGAAGATTTTACAAGGAGATGACTATTTTTAAAAGCCAGTAGAAACATTAAGATGTGCTGCTTGTGCTACAAGCATAAATAAAAATGCTTTTCACACATCAATAAAGCAAAATAAAGCATAAACCTCAGTTAATAACACTATCCAGCAGCAGGGGTGGAATTGTATTAAAGCTTTCTTGTGTTGCCAGTGATCTCCACAGGCACCTCAAAAATTCATGCACAAGAAATGAACTTCCTCCTACCCAGTTTTCCAGATACTGAGGTTTTTGAGTAGGAGACTATAAAACAGAAATTACTTTATGCTGACAGTACAAGCAGAAGAGAGAATAAAAAAGTTTTCTGCTTACAAAAAGTAATTCAAAGCCATCTTCTTGTGAGGGTGAATGGGATTTAAAAGTCATCCAGACATTATAATTTAAGCATTGATCTAAAAGTCAAATTATATACACAGGACTAGACAAGGAAGCAACTTATTAACATATGTCATGTTGGCTTTCTTTCCATAACTTCTATTGTTTCAGATAAATACAATGTCAACCTCTTTGACAAGAACAGTAACTTAAAGAATATGAATTGACTAAACTTTAGATGAATTGCAGTAATTTGAGTAACAGAAATAATTTTTAGATACTTTCTAAACTCTCAGGAAGCATCTTTA
This sequence comes from Cinnycerthia olivascens, assembly GCA_035048155.1. Classification (NCBI taxonomy): domain Eukaryota; kingdom Metazoa; phylum Chordata; class Aves; order Passeriformes; family Certhiidae; genus Cinnycerthia; species Cinnycerthia olivascens. The sequence continues at coordinate 93,047,301 of JAWWMU010000001.1, forward strand.
AATACTAGTCTCATAGCTACAATTAGCAAATTTGTGTACTCAGGCTTACACTGTTAATTCATATGAATAATCTTTAGACTGTACACTTGAAACAGTGCCTGAATTTCCTGTGAGTGAAGAGTAGGCTAATTTGGATTCATGAAAAAATTCCTCAGCTAAGTTGGTTGTTCATATTCTAATGTCCATGCATATCTAATTTCCACTGACATCTTACAAGCTACAGTACACTTGACAACAATCCAACACAATAACCCTCTTGAAGATTTCTAAGATATATTCTTTAGAAAGAAAATTTATATCTGTAATTCATACCTAGAAGAATTTACGTACCATGAAAATGAACACAACTTCAGCTGAGATCAAATGTTAAGCCATCTGCAGAGGAGATGTGTAATTTCATTGTTTTTATTGTTATTCAGCAAAATAAAATATGTACTCATTGGAAATGTGCAAGCTTTGAAAAGTTTGAAAAATAGCAATTTGGTTTTAGTTCTTTTTCATGGTCTTTGAGAAAGAAAGGGAGGTCAATGTTCACTGGAGAAAGACAAATGTCATAACCACCTTCAAAAAAGGCCAGAAAATTAACCCTAGCAACTACAGGATGGTGAGCCTTGTTTCAGTTTCTAGAAAAATTATGGGCTGAGTCCTCTTGGAGCACATTTCTAGGCATGTGAAGTTAAACAGGTGACTGGAAGTCACCAGCATGGATTTTCAAAGAATAAATTATGCTTAACTAACATGGTTGTCTCCTATGATAATGACTGCATTTGTGAGTACAGGACAATAATGGATGTCTTTTGCATAGACTCAAGCAAGATTTTGGCACTGTCATCCATGATATTTATGCTGGAGTGTTACCATCTGCATGGCTAGACAAGTGAATGGATCAAATATGGTGCTCAGAAGATGATTAACTGGGCACTCTTTACCTGCATGCCTGAGACAGATGGATTTCCAGAGGCGTCTGCATTAGGACTTGTCCACTTTAACATCTCTACCAATGATGAGCAGGAGGTGACATAGAACACTCTGTCAATTTTCCACATTATGTCAGATTAGGGGTACAAGTCATTACAGTCAAGGACAGGGCCCAAACAGGTTGAAGAATTGGGCCACCAGGAGCATTATGAAACAGCAGTGATAAATCTCAAACTCTCTAAACGTCAAGAAACTGTTCCTATTACAGGGAAAAAAAAATCCTGCAACAACACAATACTATGTGGACATAAAGCGGCCATGAAACAGCTCTGTGGGAAAGATCCTGGGGTGGAGATGGACACCAAGATGGAAATTAGTCCATGGCGTTTGCTGGCAGAAAGGGAAGCCAGCAACCTCCTGGACTGTATGAACCATGGTACAGCCGGTAAGGGAATGGCTCTGTGGCACTTCTCAGCTAACATCTAGATAGTCCATCTAACTTTTCTTATTTTTTCCAAGAGGGAAGACATGAACAAACTGAAGGGAGCTCAGCAAAGGTTCACTGGTGTGATGGAGGCTGGAGTTCTGACCATTTAAGAAGAGAATGGAACTGAGTCAGCCTGGAGAAAGGACACATTCAATGCTCTAAACAGCCCCCACAGCTGACACAAGACAATCCTTGGATGGAGACAGGCTGCAGGACAGCAGGGAGGGCAAGAAACAACAGGTGTACCTTGTGACAAGAGAGTTTCAGACCAGACAGAAGAAGAAAATTTTAACTTGTGAGAACATTAGGTTGCTCCGAAAACTGTGCCAGCTCTGTTCTTGGAGGATTCAAAGTCCTAGCTGGACTACGCTGTGAACGGCTTGGTCTCCCCCAGATGTGGACATGCTTTGGGCTATGGAGGTGGCCTAGAGGGTTTCTGAACTCCCTGCCAGCCTCACTTATTCTTGGGTGCCATGGAAAGCAAGGATATATGTTGGAAATGTGCTTTGATCTTGTATTGTGAAATAAAGAATAATGACCCAGGGAAGCACAGAGTCACTGGAGCTTAAAGACAGAATAAATAAGACTGGAAATAGGGTAAATGACATGTATAAATTGTTATTTTCATAGCATTAGGGAAAGAGAGAGAAATGAATACAGATAATTACATTTAGAATTTTGCAATATATACGAAGTACTCAGCACTCACACAAAGAAATACTGCATATTTTCTAGCGTAAAATGTGCTCTGTGATTGCAGAAAATTATCTTCCTTTCAATTTCACTTCAAAGTTATGTGTTGTACTCCCATATGGAGACATGCCCAGTGTTGAAGGCGTAAGAGTATATAATTTCTAAAAAATATTCTGCATTTTTCTGGCACAGGTGCTGAACTTTAATTGGTTTTCTTCTGTCCCTTTTTGTTATCTAATTTTTTAGCTGAAGCTTGAGTTCCATGACTGTCTGAAGACCAGTGGACCACAACACATGTGGCCCTAAAAAAACCAGAACAGTTTATTGCATAAGAACCTGTGTCATTTTAACATGGAGAAAATAGCTTGGCAGGAGACTGAGATTGATTGATCCTGGAAAGATTTTGGGTTTTCTTGTGAGCAGTTGGATTGGTAAAACAGACAGATGGATTGTTACTGCAAAGAGTTGGTGTGTTGCTAGGGAGACTTGGAATGGTACACCAGGCAGGTGACAAAATTGTGAACTGGTGTTCAGAATAGATGTGGCATTATTTACATACATACATATATATGCATGGACAATGGACATATGTACATATATATATGTGTGTGTGTGTTCACTGCTGATGTAAAACTCAGCACTGTAATCACACTCACATTTTTGCTACATCTAGAATGTTAAGGCTACATAACTAAAGGCATCTTTTGACAAAAGCCAAACAGACATGGAGTTCAGAGGATGAAATTTTATAAACAGACCAGCAATTCTACCAATTCCAGTATATAGTGAAATCACACTCAACTCCTATTATGATAATTAGTGTCTTATTTGTCATATTAAGTAGCATAACTCTCATGCTTCATGTGAACTGATTTCATATGACAGAATTGCACAATCAAGGCACAAAACTAATTACTGCATTCTGTGCAGCTAATGAGAAATAAAACCAAATCCTAAATTACCTTCCACCACCCTTCCCTTCTACGCTGGCTTAACTCTGCTCTCAATTTTCTCTACCTCCTCAACTCTAAATGGCACAGGGTGACAGGGAATGCAGGCTATGATCAGTTCATCACACATTGTCCCTGCTACTCCATTCTCAGTGGGAGAACTCCTCACATTTTTCTCCTGCTCCAGCATGGAGTTTGTCCTACGGGAGACAGATGTCTATAATTAGGGTTCTTCATGAGCTGTTCCAGCATCGGTCCCTTCCATGGGACTGCAGTCTCCATCAGAAAAAGACTGTTCCAGTTCCAGTGGGTCCCATGGAGTCAAAAGTCCTGCCAGGAAACCTGTTACTGTTCCAGCATGAGATCCTCTATCCATAAGTCCACGAGCTGTGAGAGCAGCCTGCTCCAGCACAGGCTTCCCATGGGGTCATGGACTCCTTTAGGCATCCACTTGCTCCAGCCTGGGGTCCTGCAGGGGCTGCAGGTGGATTTCTGCTCCACAATAGCCTCCATGAGCTGTGGGGGCACAGCTGCCTCATCATGGGCTCTCTGGATCATGGGCTGCAGGGGGATCTCTGCTCTGGTGCCTGGAGCTCCTCCGGCCCCTTCTCCCTTACTGACCTTGGTGTCTGCAGAGTTCTTTATCTCACATATCCTCCCTTATCTTTACAGATGCAGCAGTTCTTTAGTCCTTTCCTCAAATCTGTTACCCCAGAATTGCTACCACCATCACTGATCAGCTCAGCCTTGGCCAGTGGTGGGTCTGTGTTGGAGCCAGATGTTGGACACGGGGCAAGCTTCTGGCAGCCTCTCACAGCAGCCCACTGTTATAACACCCACTGCTTCCAAAACTATGCTGCTTAAACCTAAGGCAGCAATCTCCAATAATTTGTACATTCAAAGATAAAAATCTATTAATAGCCACAGTTATGGTTTTTGTGGCCTATCCGAACAGTAGCTAAGCCAAGAATGATGCAATAAGTTCAGTGCATGTGTAGCTAAACATCCCTTAATTTTACAGCTAGGTTATACCATCATAACTCTAATGTTCAATAGGTATCCCCTCACAAAATACAAGTGTTGATTTCTCAATTAAAGAACAATGTACTTGTAAATAATTGAATAATGAAAGAGTGAAATGACCAACATAACCACGCATTGTCAAATGACATATTTTTATAGAAAAATATTTTATTTTGCACTTCTAACAGTTTACAGAATACGCTGAATTTTCAGACATTTTTCCTGCCTTTTATTTAAAAGATTTCAGGTGGGTTTAATATTCTTAAACTTAGACTGTCTGCTAAATATCGCTTTAAGTCACAAGAAGAGGTCAATCCAGAATATTTGTTAGGTTAATATACTGTGTTACTTTCATTTCCCCTTACTGACTTTACAGAAAACCTATAAATTCACACGCTTCATTAAATAAAATTGATTCTAACTTTTTAGACTATCTTGTGCACTCAGCCTTAAAGAAAGCATCAAATGCATTAGTTGTATTTTAAAAAACTCCAGCTTTTACATTTTCAGTGCTTGATTTTTCCTATAAATCAGGTTTTTTGCCTATGTAGTGACAAAATCATGAGAAAAGAATGGGACCTCTTCATGCTAAACAGACATACTACATATCTATAGATATCTATATCTATATATGTAAATGTATATATGAATATATGTGTATATGTGTGTTTGTGTGTGTATGTGTGTATATATATATACATATATATGCACCATGAAGTCATAACAATAGGAAATTGGAAAGTTACCAATTTTTCCTGATTGTTTTAATGGATTTTTTTTAACTTTCATTTTGGAAATGTCCATTAAATACAAGAATGAAATTTTAAGCCATTTAAATAGTTATTCTCCTCAATAATATTAGAAAAGTGTTGAGTACTTAGGCTATGTATATGCAAGATACAATGTACTGTTGCATTTTCCTACAATCCATACCAAAGCGGCATGGTAAGCGCTTTAGAGTTTTTAAACAAATTTTAATTGATATCGGAAATATATTAGTGCTCATCTGAACATACATGGCATGAAAAATTAAAGTTCAAGGAAAAAGTCCATAAGAAAAAACATCCTCCATATATCATCTATAAATAAAATAGGTTCCAGCAGCATGATCAATATTTTTCTCTATATATATTTTTGTTAATGTACAAAAGAATCAAAATATTTCATAATTTTTATTTTAAAAAATCAAAAACAGTGATGCTCAAGTTATGTCGTTTCTTGCAGCTGTTGAGGAAAGTATCTGCAGATTTTGGATTTGGACCAAAGGGGGAAAAAAAATTTCCTTCTAAGACCAGATCCAAAAAATTGTTCCTTCTTATTTGGCTACCCTTTAAAGAGAGTGAACTAAGTCAATGTGCATAAGAAAATAGAAACAGATGGAAGAATACTCTCAGAAACCATTTAATCACTTTCTACTGGGTTCCCATCTGCCCTAAGTTCTTTTACCTTGTTATAACAAAAAGGGAACAGACCAGAAAATCAAAACCAAAAAGTCTTTGCAAAGTTGGGTTTGAAACCTGCCATCAAATGAGTCAGTCATTTCCCATCCATCTAACCAAAACCAAATTTGCTATCCTGAGTGTTTCCCAATCTATGCTACACAGTTCTTGAAAATTCAGTTATTTTCAACACTTTCATGGCCACAGATTTCCATTCCAGAGTTTCTTTTTTTTTTTCTTTTGCTAAGAGATATTTCAATAATTATGCCTACCAAATCCAGTTTTCCTAGTGACTCAGAAAGGCCTAAGCCTTAGCAATAGACAAGCAGAAAAAAATGTGTGTTGGGATGAATACACTAGCATTTCACAACAAGCACATTTGATTTTACTGCTTGTGTTCTATGTGATGATGAGAAGCTGGCACTTGGCTAAGTTTCAGTATGAGCTACTCACACATCCCAATCTTTTGTTACTGAAATAAGAGCTGCTGCAAAAGTAGGTCATACAGGAATAAATATTAGTCTGGAAATATGTTATTTTTAAAAAACAGACATAAAGTGATGCTTTTGTCTTGCCAGGGCTGGTTCTAACATTGCTGAAATACTGTTTAACTGTCTGACCCTTTCTCGTTTGCATGCCAGCATATATGGTGATCCTATGTGGAAATACCATAAGAAATATCCCTTCCTTCTATTTAGGCATCACTGTAGGCTGCTGATGACTAATGGACTGGATCACCTGGGTTGTAAGGGGGGGCTGAGAGACCTGGGAAGACTCAGGAGGACATTATTCATGTGTATTTATGCATCATTGTCGGAGTAAGAAAGACAGTCAGGCTCTTCTCATCAGTGCTCAGCAACAGGACAAGAGGCAATGGGCACAAACTGAAAGAGAGGAAATTCTGTCTAAGTGGACATTTTTCTAATATGAGCCACCACTGGACAGGCTGCCTAGAGATTTACTAGAGCCTCCATCCTTGCTGATAGTCAAAACTTGACTGGACTCAGCCCTGAGCAGCCTGCCCTATCTGACCCTGCTCTGAGCATAGACTTGGATGAGAATATCTCTAGAGATGCCTCCAGCCTCAGCCTGTGATCCTGTGTGTGATCCAAAATATGACAGAGAAAGGAAACTGATCATAGCTGTAAGCCAAACAGACATTCTAACCCTCTTCTGCAGGATAGCCTTGGTCAACTCTTTTACTAGCATTGTTAAACTTTGTCAAATGTCACTTTTAAATCATCTGAATTACATGATATTATTTACCACCAAGTAGGTTAAAAATAAGCATGGATTTTCTGCAAGGTCCTTCAGAATTTAAGAAGCACCCTTATAAGTTAAAAATACATTGGCCATTGATTTTTAAAAGAAAATGACTATTTAACTCTATTAAGTAATTAAAGGAGATTTTATTTCTCAGGCCATAATGTGCTGGACAGAACAATGTTCTGCATGCCATCTTAATTGCAAATATTGTTTGAGATTAATGCAATATTAATTTCAGGGACTATGAGAAATTAATAGCATAGTATAAAATTTCTGAAGAATTTTTATTAGAAAAAAATCTAAAACGCAACATAGGCAGTTCATTTTCTAAGATCTCTGCAATTTCATGCCAAAAATTTGGAGAGGATATTAAAGAAATGTGACATGGGAAGAGAAAAGCAACCCATATGCAAGAGCAGAAGGGAGGAAATACAGTATCTCAAAAGAACTGCATCAGAATGAGACCATATGTATAATCTGAGACTCAACCATTCTCCTATTTCTAGAGATTAGCACTATGCAAATCTGGCAAAAATTTTGTGATAGCAAAAGTACCACTAGATACTCTTAACCAATGGAGCATTACACCAAGAGCCAGTCAGATTTAGGATCATTCAGAACAGCAGACCATTTTGAGGTCAACAGTGTTATTAGCACCATGATAACAGAATGTTCTTCTGCTAGGATATATATTGTTAAGAATGCAGATATTGCTACCCCCTGGAGTGTATTACTCTCCCATTTTTAAATTTCTGCCTGATATACTGTGTATAAGGACCATTTTTGATGGCAGGAAACTTAAACTTCTCCTTTACATATAGTATTTGCTTTGTGTAATAACACTTATTCATAACCTCAACTGTACTTCTGATAGTAGAATGTGCAGTTGGCTTCAAATGACATTACATTTTTAATTTCTCCTGATAGTATTTTGAAGGCTACACATGACATAAATAATCTGAATTTGTATTTGAGATATTTTATTTTCATCATGGCTTTTTACAGGAATAGATGGCAATGTCACTAGTGTTAGCTGTTTCCTGGAAATTCTATTATTTAACATCTCTTGTTTGATGACCTTGTTTTTTACTGTAGTCAAATTAGCTATGATATTTAACTATCTCTATTAATTATCTCTATAAACTGTATTCTGGTCAGGCACATATACAGAAACAGGATGTCACCTGTAAGGAGATGTGTTGCTATGAAATTCAAAATTTATATACAGTAGCTGTATAGTACAGGAAAATGCATATTGTTCAAAAGAGTGATTTGTACTGATTAGAAGTACCAAACAGCTGCTTAACTAAAAGCTTGACTCAAAGCCCTCTGAAAAAAATGGAAAGATTTTCATTGATTTTATTTCTTTCTGGATCAGGTTCAAAAATGCAGATTTTTTTAGCTGACAGAGAAAGCATTCATTAAACTAGATATTATTTTATCAGTAAAAGAAGATGCCCAATGGAAAAAAACTTCTCAATATGGAAAAAGTAAACATGACCCAAACGAAGACACTTCATTCTTGGGGCTTTTTAAATCACACCACAAACAGAAAATAAAGGAAACACATAATTATTTAATGCTGTAGTTCAAATGACTCATATGAAACATGTCAGATAACAACAGCTGCACTTACAGCATTCAGCATCCATGAGTTTTTACAACATTTCAAGGGAAAACAAAGAGATGACTGAAACAACAACATAATTTTATAAAATATAAATCTCCTTTTACATTGTTTTTCATAAATTGATTCATTTATCACTAAAAAATATCTGCTTCATACTGGAACTGAAAATTAAATCTAATTTGAAAGAAGCAGATGAAAAAGAATATGTGAATTATAGCAGAAATACTAACATTTTAATTTGTACCTTTCTTCACACACTCACATGCACTTATACATAACTTGTCAAACACAAACTATATCCTCAAAAGAAGCTACGAAAATTCTAATCTTGCTTATACTTAAATATTGCTTTTTTCAGTAAATTACTGATAACAAAGCTGAACAATGTAAAATAAAAGCATTTAGGACTGTTTTTAAGAAAATAAGATCTGTATGCTTGTATTCCCTACTGCTATCCAGAAGATATCACAGGTCTCCAACTTTATGTCTGTTTGATCCCTGACTTGGCTGATATGTAAACTTGTCCAAGATAATTGTCCTACTGGGGTTCTGTCCAGAATATGATCTTCTACATGGAAGTGTTTGAAGTTTGAATGTCTTGAATGTTATCTTAGATAGCAAAAACATTCAATTTATGACACTCAGCTCCTGCTAAGAACAAAGAAAGAGTGATTGTTAAGCTTCAGTTTGCCAAAAAATGTACAATTTTTTATAATAATGTCAATTAAAATGAGCATGTTGCTCTCTGAACAGCAGCTATGTGCATAATCTTTCACTAAAATCATATTTAGACTGTTATGACAGACAGCAATTGCCACAGTATAGAAAGGTAAGGAAAATAAACGTAGGACACTCTTCCTTGCCTTTGCCTCAATTATTCTCCTTTCAACAAAGAAGAGGATGGAGAGTGAACTCCATGATGTTGTGTTGCAGTACAACTGTTTACAGAAATTCACCATCTTACATTCCACCGGTCACCAGCAAAATATTTATCCTTTATAACTGGTATTCTTTAGTTTGCATGCTCAATTCTTCAATCAATCTGAACACTTGCACTTGTCTTGAGAATTATATGGGTTAAAATAGTATTAAAATCATACTTGTGAAAGCAAAACAATTTATTTATTTTTCAAGTTCTAAGAAAAATTACATGTGAAAAGGTTAGAATTTCTGTCTGAAGCCACTTTACTACATCCCAACAGCCATGGCAGTAATTTGTGACAATTCCAGGATTCCTCAGAAACTTGTATATTTTCAGACATAGTATTTTATTTGTTGAAAGGTTTAGAAATATGTTTGTTTTGTCAGAAAGGAATTTATTTGAACTAAATCAACTTGCACATAGTAATAAAGTTATCTCCCAAGTATCATTCATTGTACTTAAAGATTGCTTCAGTGGGCAAGAGCACACCGTGACACGGCATTTTCAAAATGTTTGTCTTGTTTCTGTATATTAGGTAAACTTGTGTTTACCAGTATATTTTAAAGTATAAGAAAATCTGTAAGCTACTGACATAAAACAGCATAAAAATTAAAATGCTTTGTCGAGTTCTCTGCTATTTTGCAGAAATTCCCCAAGCTAGCAAAGTCCTTTTCCAGGCCCGAGATGGGAGAAAAGAGCAGAAACTCTTCAGGTCTCGTTCTTAAGGTCATTTATTCAAGCTTATCTAAAACATTCTTTCTCTGCCCTGCTGAGGTCTTTCTGGCAGGACGGTCGAAGGCATTGTCCCCCCTCAGAGGTGGTGTTTATCTTTTATACTAAAAGTTATGTACCGATTATTTACTAATTGTCTCCAATACCTGTTCTCTACATTAGACAGTCAGTTTCTACTCTAAACCAACCAGTTATGTCCCCGTCACTGAGAAGATGGAGAGAAGAGAAGAAGAAGGAAGAAACCTGAAAGCCATGAGGTTCCTCCATCTTGGCAATACCCCCCTGTGCCAAAACCTAAAAACTACTTTTACATCTTGTAACAAACTCACTACTGCTCTATTTAAACTCCTGTGACTTGTAATTCTTCTTTTTAGGTTGGCGATCGTTGTCACGGGTTAAAATCCAAACCACAGGTGTTTTGGGCTGTGTGCCAGGGTCTCTGAGACCCCTGCCAGGGTCCCTGAGCCTC